>MU158856.1:560905-753051 GCA_015888305.1 Antheraea pernyi
ACCCCCCCCCCCCCCCACTCAAGACGTGTCAAACTGTCATTAAACGGAAAATGCCCGCCGAGCAGAACTCACCCCCGTACAAAAGTAACTGCATAGCGTAATCGACCCGGGAGTTAATTACCGCATCTCTCCTTTAATGAACGGGATACTGGGAATATTCCATCGCCGTGACATGACACGGACGCCGAGTGACGTGACATCAACTCGGTGTGTACTCGGTTTTATAATGACTCCGTTCGTGTTTACATCTGAGGTGCGAGATGTGATTTGAGAGGCGCGTACTTGATTGGTATTGTAGTAGTGATACGTACTGTAACAAGAAACGCTTCTCTATTTGCTAGTATGTTAATTTGCTTATTCTTTTTTTTATATTGTTATTCTCTGGCCTAGTATCTTTATGTTAGTGGATGAATACTGAATAATAGTTTTTTTTTGCTGTATTTTAAGCTAATTACGCCCACCAATGCGTGTGTGAAATTTTTCATAGACAAAGTTCAGATAGAAAAGCATTACATAATAATAAAATTGTTCTATATGTTCCACTAATAGCTTGAATTAAAAAATAAATAAAAAATGAATAATTTAAGGTAATACTGAATGTCAAACACATAAAGCTGCGATCCAATAATTTCTCTAAATAGAACGATTTTAATAAGTCAGAAACACTGGTACAACAATAATACATACACAACAATACATAATAATGTATTTGTAATGCTCGTAGCTGGCGTAATACAACAAAATGAAATATAAATTTATACAATGGTAACAGAAGTACACACTTTAGGTACCTCAATACCTTTAAATTTTGTATTAAGTTTTTGTTATATTAGGTAATGCATAGAAAAACTTATGAAGTTAAAAATAAATAAAGGCGACATAAAATAACTTACAGTAACAATATGTAGCTATATTTTAACTAAGCAATTAAAGAAATAACCAATATAACACACAAGACAAATATTTAAAATATAAATTACTTTGCAAAATGAACAGTTGCATAAATGTAACTTTTATATTTAAATATGTGCTTCCATTTTAAAGTCATAAATCAATCTAAAAATGTTTAAACACCGAATGCAAGCATTAATCTTAATCAGGTTAAATTATTTCGTCATCATAATATAAATTTTTATATCAATATTTAAGTTATAGATACACAGAGAGATAAAAAGATTTGAATTAAAAAAAACTATGTAATGCCTAAAAACTTTATTGATAATACATAAATAATTTTGTTATTTACAACGTGAACGGATTCGCGGGCATAGTTATTATTAATTCATAATAAACACACATAATTTTAACACATTCTGTAATTTTGGTAGTAATATTTTACGTGATATAATTGTGATGTTAACATCTTATAAATTCATTATAATAATCCCTGAACGTGCGAGTCGGGTTTCGTCAAAATCTTGTTGTGACATCGAACTAATAACATAATATGTTATAACATATTACATATATAAATATAGATATATATAAGCTTCAAAATTTAGAATTAAGGAAATTCGAATTATGGTAAAACTCTATTGAAAAACGTAATGATATTCAGCATATATTATGCTCTGAAATACCCTCTATCTACCATTGAAAGTTTCGTCAAAAGCGGTTTAGCTACTTAGAAGATGTAACAAAAGCAAACATCAGACATATCATATAATTATATGCTTTAAAACTACTACTTAGTTAATAATTGCTGCGTATTTAATTTTAATAATTAGTGTAAGTACAGATATTGTATTTACCCTTTTTTGTGCCTTATCTTAAGTTATAAATACTATTAATCTATTCGAGGACAAAATTTGGAATACTATTTATTTTGCATATAGAAGGTATGTTTTTGTATGTGAGTATATCATAATATCATCTAGGTATAACAAAAAACCCAAATACCTCAAAAACAAAACTTGTCACGATGAATCCCGGTAATCCGCGTCAATTCGGTGATCGGATTAAATCCCTTTATACAGCTACCCTTAAATCCAATAACATAGGGAATCAAATTGAATCAGGTCAGGCACGCGGAGTATATGAACATTTGTTAGGATTCAGTGCTTAAGGCAAAGGTAATGAAATATTTACGTTTGAATATTACGTTACAATTACGTCGTAATTTCTGGATTATTAATACCAATTACGTATGAATGTAGTTTTATGTTATCAGGAATCGTGCTACATTAAGTATAAACATTAATTAACTTTTAGTTAAATTCATTTTTACACCGCAATTTGGCAATAAAAGAAATTCCATATAAAGAGAGACTGTAGCGTGTAATATGATGTAGGAAGTATACCACGCGACTCACTTAGCCGCCTGACGCCACGTAGTATATTGCCATAACCATGTTCACTTAGGCATTCACAATGTGGCCTTCTCGATAATGCTCCGTGGTTTGAAATGAAAATATATTTTTGATATTTAACTACTAGTTCCAGATATTAGCGCGTAGAAACCTACAAGGACGCGATATTCGAGGTTCCAAATCTATCCGTTTGTTTTTATTAAGTAGAATCCAGAGTATTTCCGGTTTTGTTTTTTAAATAAATAAGATTTTCAATTACAGTGTTTTGTGCATATTATTCACTTTATGAACTTATAATAATAAATCTCGTTGTTAGAATCATTACATAGTATAAAACAAAGTCCCCCTACCGCGTCTGTTTGTCTGTCTGCTCGCGATAAGCTCAAAAATGACTGAAAGGATTTTCAAGCGGTTTTCACCAGTGGATAAAGTGATTCATGAGGAACGTTTTGGTATAATTTTGGTAATTTGTGAAGGATGTTTTTATAATCAGAGCGGGACAACGTCTGCCGGGCCCGCTAGTTTAAATATAAAGAAATATGAAACAAGATATAAAACGAAATGCAAAGCCATGGAGTAAATTAATCTCTTTACAAGCAAATTACAATTTCAGCAAAGTTGTTTTAAATAAAAATGAAATTATTGTACTTTTTAATATTTATGATAAATATATAGTTTCGTTTACTCGATTCATAGGTAGATTAAACCTTAAAAGATTGCGTAGGAAACTAGACTAGCAAACAAGTATTGTGATTGTTGTTTACTAAACTACCTTACACCGGATAAAACAAAGCTTACAGACTAACAAAGGACCGCGTAAAACGGGCATTGTCTATTGTAGAGCCAAAAAACTGTTTCGTTCTAAAATCACAAAGTTTAGTACTTGTAGCCTTTGTTGTTATCGGGTTACTTTCTTCTCGCACGCTGCGAAGCAGCGTGCGGGGAGACCATTTCAGGTCTGCGACCTATTATGGTGGCTTCAGTCGCCGCCCTTGACAAAGGGCGTGTCTTTTGGCGCCGTCATGCGCCTTGCAGGCAGTCGTCGTCGCGACTCTCGCGTCCCGCTCCTATTGAGGAGCGGCGGGGAGTCGCGCCTGTGCTGTATCGGGTGACGGTAAGCAGAGCTTCATGAGGAAGGCGATGCCCGCCTCTACCTCACTAGATCCGGGCTGCACTCCCTTTTTTTTAGCTGCTTTTTGGACCGCTTCGGTCAACTCGGCCTTCGCTAGCTCGAGGTCGGCTTCTTCTTCTGCACTCATTTGAGCGGGCTTCTTTTTTCGCGGCTGTTTAGCCGGGTTTCTTCGCGGAGGCGGGTCGTTTGCGGGAGCCATGAGGCTGCCCGCGGCCGACTCCTCGACCATCTGTGGGGCCGCGTTCGGGTCCGCCGTGCGCCTGGCGTCACCTGACCGGGCGACGGTCCCCGCTCGGCGGTTTCGTAACTCCCGCTTGAATACGGGGCAAAGCGTCATGCTATTCGCGGGGTGAGCGCCCCCGCAGTTTACGCAGGTGGCAGGCTCGCTCCTCGGGCGTTCACAGAGATGAGCGGGGTGGGATCCCCCGCATCGTACGCAGGCTGTCGGGCGGTGGCAGTTCTGCGACGTGTGCCGGAACTGCTGGCACCGGTGGCATTGTGCCGGCCGGCGCTTCCCCCGCCATGCTTCTATGGTGACTCCGGTCATTTTCAGGAGCTCTCTAGTGTCGTAAATGGCCGGTATCAGGCCAGGCGTGCGTTGCAGGACGGCATGGTAGATACACCCGGCTCTGCCTGCGCGTCCCTGGATCGGCCGGACGTACTCTGCGGTGTATCCCTTCACTCGCAGGGCTTCAATGATCTCGGTCGGGTCTGTGTTTGTTGGTAGGCCGCGTATCGCGACCTTCAAGCTTCTTTGTGCAGGGAGGGTGTATGTGAACCAGTACACCCCCTCTAGTTTGTCCAGGTAATCCTGCAGCACCCTATACTCGTCAGCATCCGCTGGGATAAAGCGGATGCCTTGTCCATAGGGGCGGGCGTTCGGTGGCCGACCTAGTAGATCCGACAGTTGGGCAAAATGTTTCACCCAGTCGGGCAGCCTCTCTACGACGATCGGCGGGTATCGGGTGGTCTTCGCTTGGTCACACAGAATGGGCGTCTGTGATTGGTCGACGTCGGCGGTCTTGCTTCTCGGTATAGCCGGATTAGGGTTCCGCAGTTCGTCGGGCTGCGGAAGTTGTCGCGAAAATCCGGCAGGCGGCGCTGATGCTTTTGAAGCATACGAGGGCTGCTCGCGGGCAGCCCTTCGCGGCGGAGCGGGCGCGGGGGAGGGCGTAGCCACCCGCGCCGCTGGTTTCGATATTGTCGCGCGCGGCGTTAACTGCGGCTGCGCGGGCTTCTGTGTTGTACAAAGCTTCTTCGGCTGCGGAGGCTGGGCATCTGATGGCGTTGGCGGCGATGTTGATGCGCGATCCGCGGACCCTGCTTCGGGCTCGCTGCGCTTCCGGCGCAGCGCTCGACCGAGCGGGCTAGTCGGGTTGTCGGGGATCGCGGGTATCGCGATCTTTCCGCGGGCGGCGTACTCGAGCGCCGCCGCGTCGAACGCGGAAGGCGGTTTGCCCTCTAAGGCAGCCTCTTGAACCCGCAGGTACAGCGCCATCCAGCGCGCCATCCCCTCTGACAGTGTCCCAGCTAAAATTAGCTGGGCGAGAACGATAATATCGCTCTCGTATTCATCTGTCTGAGGTGTTGGCACGCCAGACGGCCTCTGTCGCGGGTCGAGTGGCGGCGAGCGAGGCGCAGGCACGGTGGTGCGGAGTCCAGTGGGTGTAGCGGTGGTCTGTGATCTTGAGGTTTCAGGTTCCGTAGGCAGGCTTGTGGTCTTGCGTCGCGAGGACGACGGACATTCTGTAGAATGGCCCTGAGAAGGGCCCTTTTTCGTACTTCCAGAGGAAGAGGATGCGTGAGCGGGACGCATTGTCGCGTAGGTCGGAGTGCGCGCGGTTCACTCGAACGACCTCGTACGCGTGTGGACAACGGAGCAGTCCTTGTTGTTATCCCGTAAACATGAGTTATATATATTTAAATCATGATTTTCGTTTTCGATTGTTTTGTTTCATCTTCAAGGCTATCTTTTAAGAGCGTTTCGAGTTTCCAAACGTTGCGTTAGTAATTAGCTTTTTCTATTTTCTCATGTCCAGAGTAAATTTAAACAGATATTGGCAACTATAAGATTAATTTCAAATTGACAACTGGAATGAATATTTTATTTATTTTTATGCTAAAGGGCAGCAAATAGGTAAACGGTCCATCTGATGGTGAATGGTTACCGTCGCCTATGGACACCTGCAATAACAGGGGTATCGCTGATGCGTTGCTGGCCTTGAAGAACAGATTTCAATCGCTTTTTAAAGAGATCCATATCATAACTCTGGGGGAATACCGTACCGGGTAACCCATTCCACAACGCCAACGTACGCATAATGAAGTATCTGGAGAAACTTACGGTTAAATATCACCGTTATAATGTTTTTGCTTCTTTTACAAGTAGAAGTTATATCACTAAGGCGACTTAAAAACTTTTATAAAAATGAATAAATCTTTAATATCAGTAATGTTAATGCATGTAAAACTATATTTATAGAGGCGTAAAGTTTTGAAGTATTAACACCCGATATTAAATTCATATTTAGAATATTTGGACTAATGGAAAGGAAAGGTAGGATATGAAAGATCCTTATTTTTACGGATTGGAAATTAAAAATCTAGCGATCGAGCCTGATATTGCTGGCAAGACAAAAGGCCACCATTTCAGATGACTCGTTTAATCTGAGAGAATGACAAAAAATCGAGTGATGAAAATAAAATGTTTGAGCTAAATTACTGGACGAAGACCTATTAGCACTCTCAGGTAAAGTATTTCAAAGATATTGAAAAGGATTCACAAGAACTTTGAACGCATAAGTGACAAGAAACCGCGTAGTGTAGATGGAAAAGGTGTGTTTTACTGTCAGTAGCTGAAAAAAAATAGTGACTTTAAAATACATTTCAGAATAGATTCAAACAAAGAAAATCCTTTACCATACTCTAAGGTTTGGTTACGATGGTTTCATTAAGCATACATTGATTTTCTTCAACAATTGTTCAGTGCATCATTGATTTGAAATAACACTATGTTACTTATGTATTGAGTCACTCTATCTGCTAGTTATTTGTAACCCATCTCACTCACTATACAACATGCGAAATCTGTACAGGAGAACCAAAAGTCCACATACATTTTTCCTCCCGAACACTTATTAAACCAAAACCGCGATCCCCTAAAAGTTAGTATGAAGGTTATTTGGAAAGTTCTACAGAACTGTTCCCGGATTGATCGATAGCTATTTTCTTTGTGGGAATAAAGTATTTGAGAGGGCTTTGTACGAATCTGAGGTTAGACTTCTAAATTTGTGCGGCGCATACTGTTGTTAAGGATGATAAGCATTAATCACCTTTGATAAAGTAAATTCAAGTAAATGATTATTATAAGGACATGAACTCAACGTTAAGCCTCTAATATATATATTTATTTGGTACTATCGTTTCCAACCGTTTAATTTTAATCAATGGAGTGAGAGACATATATATTTGCTTTTGAAAAAATAGTTTCAGTTTTTGTAATGTGTTACACAATACGTATAATCAGCCAGTCGGTCAGGAACACCAATAAACACTCAAGATACTGTAACTATTTATCCGGGCAGAGCTTCGCCTTACAGTAACTTCCACATAGGAGTACGTGCAGATCAACGATATCTTGCCCTTTATATGCTGAACTCCCACCAATGTAGTCTCACACCGGGGTGAATAATGAATAGCCGACCAATAGCGTTCGAGGTCATTAGTAACACCCCGATAAAGTCAATAGCGCGGTATCGTAGGTCAATAGTGGTTCCCCGGGTGGCGTTGTAGTCTCGCCTCTCGGGTATGTCATAGCGGTACCGGACGTAGTCATTAACAAATGCTTATAAACTAAATGCCAGAAAACCTATGTCTACTCTTATACATACGAGTACATAAAATGATGGAGGCCTGTACCGTTGTATGAGTATGACGTGATGGCAAAAAAAGTTGATGCATTAACTCACGATGGTTGCTATAATTTTTTGGACCGCAGTCACTTTGTCGGACTCAGAAAAAAAAGATAGGTAGAGGTTAAGCCTAGGAAGATTTGTTTGTACTTATAGGTGTGTTCTTTTAATTTTTTTTAACATTAATATGACCGACTGAGCGTCCGCTTATTATATGGGCTCCCATCGGGCTGCTGTATTGTTGTACTGCACACATTTGTTGAATGGGTTTGCCAATTGTTGGACATTAATTTTTTTCGTTTTTCACATCACATTGCTTAATATAATTTAATTGTATGGTTGTTCTGACAATAAACAATTTCGTACTTTCTTTCTTCTTTCATTAGTTGACGGTTGAGCTTGCTTCGCCTCTTTTCGACTTGATTGAAAAATTTAATGAAACGAACAAGCTCTTGCGTTTTAATAGCTGTATGTCGCGAATACAACTCGCATACATGTACGGATCAGGTTGAGCCATCAATCTTCGCCTACTCCGTGTTTGTTTAGAAAAGTTTTTTTTTTCGAAAACTTTCAAGACTTATGGCCTCCAAGGATACCGAGCAAGTGTTGAATAATGATTATCGCCGTAAATGCATTGGCTTTTCGAAGATTTTTCCAAAAGTTTAGTTTATTTTAGAGTTATATAGACGTGGCCGCGGCTCCACTCGTTTGAATTGCGAAGTTATTTCCATGATCTTTTATTTTGATAAAGCTTTTTAAATAGTAAATGGTTATTTTATCTTTTATGTATATAATAATAATGAAAAAGGCATATCTCTGTGTGGGTATCACTCAAAAAGTAGTGGACAGTATTTTTTTTCTTAGTCCTCGGCCTTTGTGTAAAAAAAGTTATCACGATTGCTTTATCACTACATATTATAAAACAAAGCCCGCTGCCACGTTCTGTCGGTCTGTTCGCGATAATCTCAGACACTACTGAACGGATTTTCATGCGGTTTTCACCAGTAGGTAAAGTGATTAATAAGGGAGATTTAGGTATATAATTTGTCGAGGATTTTTTATTATCAGGGCAGGATAACGTTTACCGGGCTCACTAGTTTAATATAAAGATACTGAAGTTTTAATAAAATATGGTTATTATAAGTACTATGCGTTCAGTTGTTTTTTTCTTGTCTCGGAAAAGCGGTGCCCATTCATAGGATAATTCAGAGGAAGACTTCTTATGGCATTGTAGTCCGGTGAAGCTGTTAAGACCTTGCTAGGTCAACAGCATAGTAAGTTCGAAAAAAAAACATTATTGGCAAATTTCGAAAAAAAAATTGCGTTACGCGTTAAACGTGAGTTAGGTATATATTTGTATATACGCGTAAGTATGTATACATGTCTGTCTGTGTGTAGTAGTGTACCAAAATGAGTAAACGTATAATTATGTATTTATACTACAGGACTTTGTATAGTATATCGATATATAATCTATAAGCATTCTCATATATGCATATCAATTTAATACATATAACCTAAAGGAGTTTCACTTCCTCCGCGTGTACACACTGATACACGCGCCATTTTTTATCGACCGATCGAAGTACGTTAACTTTTAACCTCGACAAAATAATTAACCTAATTACTTAAAAAAGAACCATATAAAATGATTCAAGTACACAGGTACATTGATGAAGAGACAAATAGAAATTGCCTTCTATAAGATAAGGATAAGGACTATTCCTAATTGGATATTTTTATTTATATAGCGTATGTAATTATGTCCAATTTTGCCACGATTTTCTCGCTATGAAAAGGCAGCAAATATCTCACCAAAGGATTGGGAATTTGGTACGAAAAAACTGTATATAATAATAGTAAAGGAAATCTCCAAATTATATAACAAAATCCCAGCAAATATCTGCTACCGGGATGTAAAATAAAAAAAGTACTTTCGTGTTTTAAAAATTTACGACGTTAGCAGGGTTGTCACTTTTTATTTCGTAGTTATAGTACCATTATTATGCTGGAGTTAAAAAATTTGCAATTTCTTTTAGAAGTTGAATAATAAATATGAATATACACCTGTCTCAGAAATTAATAAAGCTCGGTTTCTATTCAGCGCTAACAATTGTATTGCTGTATTGAACGAATCACCACTAAAGGAGCGAATAATATTTACTTTAAACGGTCAATACGTAGGCGATGACTAATTTCTTTATATTTAAGAACCACAAGAGTTTTTGACTGGAATGTAGTCTAGTACTAGATCAAAATCTTGTCTTATTTTACTATATATTTCGTAATATTGGTGGTGTTTTACATACCCTACTATGGTAATTGTGCACAAGTGAGATTATAGGAAATAATACCACGGAGAATGAATTCTGAAATGCCACAAAAAATCTATGGAAAGTTTTAACAAGGGGGCCGCCATCTTATTAGAACATTGCAATTATCGCAAGACACTTATAATATTATTACCTACGCGACGATGGCAGTAATAAAGATTGGATATCAAAATGAGATAAAAAAGTGCCTTTCAGACTATGACCAAGACTCACAAAATTTCTATAGCACACAATGGCGATAGCGGGGTGGTAGGGTTTTACAGCTTGACTGGGTCGCAACCATCAAGTATATGGCGAAAAACCCCGTCAAAGTGATTCGCTTCTGTGGGTCGCGTTTCGGGATCAGCCTGTGCATATCCAGCTTTTCGCAGGCCGGCATGACAGCGGCGACCGGCGATGGACAGTGTTTTTCGATAGTACTGTGCTTACCAACAGGTACAGTGCAGTAAATTTGCAGTGCTACTATAAAAAAAAGTTATAAATTCTGTCATCGGGCTCCAAAAACATGCACTATTTGATTAAAATCCAAAATTATAGCACAAAATGAAATATTAAAGCCGTAAGTCTCATCTCGAAGAAAAGTATGGACAAAAACATCATGTCAGCCCACAACGTATTGGCGATTTCAAACTCCGAGATATCCACAGTTCTATATTTCCCCACATAAAATGATACTATAAGAACATTTCTCAAGTTTGGATCACCTCACGATGTCTTTCTTCACCGTCAGCCGATAGTAAATAAATAAAATAAATAAATAAAAAATAATGGTAATACATTAAATAAGTAAATTACGTAGATTACTACGCGAATTCCGAAAAATTGGTAAATGCTAAGATTCGAATCTGTGGACATCGAATTGATACTGGTCGAACCACTAGACCACCAAGACGAAATACATATATTTATTTTAAATGTATAGTCCTCAATGCTTTTATATACATGTTGTGTGAAGTAAGTGCAAAAGGAGTGCCCAAGTAAATTCCCAGAATTTCGTATTATTTTTGTACGCTCCAACGTCTCTTTCCACATACGGGTTTATTCCAGGAAGAGAGCGAAAAATGTTTGGATATCTAGGTGTTCAGAATTCCTAGATATTTTCTCATTCGACGTCAAACGGTGTAGTTGATTATACAAATATAATTTAGTTTACGCTCCAACTCTTTTTCACATACGGCTTTATTCTAGGAAAAGGGCGAAACGCGTTCAGGTTTCCTAGAAAATTTCTCATCGACAAACATCAAACGAAAGTTGTTTCAAATAGGTTATGAAACGTAAAAATTCAATTTCAAATAATCGGACAACCCTTATTCATATTCAGTTCATAAATTTCGGAATGTGAAAAAGTGTATGCAAAGTCGAAACACTGAAACTGAACAACGATAAACGTGTGTTGTTGCTGCATTTAAAAAAAAAACTTATGTAATATTTTAATACTGAAATTGGACTATTTTGTTCAGAGTTCCGTAACTTATATATTATTTCTTAATTGTTTTGTTCTATATGAAAGGGATTAGACAGTGTTTTTGACGAAAGCGCCCAGGTGGCTTGACTTCTTCCGACACTTCCAATAATTATCGTTATATTTCAACCAATTTACACGAAATCGTAACAATTTATACATCTAAACCTTCCTCCTGAATCAAACTATCTATTTATTAAAACCACATAAATCCGTTGAGTAGTTTTTGAGTTTATCGCGAGTAGATGGACAGACGCGGCGGAGGACTTTGCTTTATAAGATGTAGTGTCAATTTTATGGAATCAATTTGTTGTTCCACCATCAATGTCTACATGTGTTTCCAGTTCTATATGTATAAAGCTTGCGTTTATGTAGATTTATCTCCCGAAAAAGTACCCTATGTCTTTTTCTATACTCTTGAGAATGTATACGCAAAATTTCATGAGCAGTTCAGTAGTTACATTCGCATTTATAATATTAGTAAGGATAACACTGTATCTTCTCTTCGTCTCTTCTCTTACTTGACACCTATCGTTGTATATTACACAATTTAAACACGTTTCTTTATAAATTATAGCTTGTGTTATTGAAATGTTTGAGACACATTACTGTCTTTACTTTATACTTTTATCGAAATTCGTTGTAAAGTTTTTACGTGATAGAGGATTAAAACATACACACATACAAACTCTCTTGTTTATAATATGAATACAGAATGAAGTATATAATAAACAATGAATTATTCAAACTAGAAAAAATAAGTTTTATAAATTAATCTCAAATAATAAACGTAAGAAGTCCACGGACAGACAGCGAGACGCTGAGATTCGTAATTATGTAGGCATGAATGAATAGGGGTGGTTTTTTTTTCTCGCCCTCTATTAAAAACTTCTCTAATATATCCTGACAGTTGGTTATTCTAAACTTTAATCGTTTCGTTGGATTAATGGTCAAACTTCCAAGCGTTTTAAGCCAACGGGGCAATTTCTCGAAGCATTTTAAGTTGAAGAAATTTCGGTTAAGTAATTCGTGGGGGGCATCCGTTGCGATACGGAGTTACGAGTTACTTGGGCCGTAAGAGTATGATGGTATGGTATGTTAATACCTGAATATAGTGCAAAAGACCATGAACCAAATGAAACTGTTTAAAAAAATGATGACTTTGAAGTGAAAATTCAATGTCCTCCCATGTGAATTTTCACTTCAAAGTCATCATTTTTTTAAACAGTTTCATTTGGTGCATGGTCTATTTCATTTGTTCAAGTGACATGGCGATCACTAAACACAATCTATGGTATTCAAAAGTGATTGATTAATAATTAAAATGTTTTCACTTCTATCGGGTGTCTTTACGAAATACTTTTTTTTATTGTAGCACGGCAAAATGACTGCACTGTGCCTGATGGCAAGCACAGTACAATCCAAAAACAATAACGACTACCGAGTGACACACTATCCATCGCCGGTCGCCGCTGTCACGCCGGCCTGGGAAAAGGCTGATTCCGAAACGCGACCCGCAGAAGCGAATCACTATGACGGGCTTTTTCGCCATACACATGGTGGTTGCGATCCAGTCAGGCGGTAAAACCCTACCACTCCGTTTTCGCCATTGCCTCGTTCGTTATTCAGCAAGGTGCACCATCACGTGCAGGTGAGGTTGGCTTGGGTGTCTCAAGTCTTATGATGTTATTCGACACCCCTTACACCCCTATGCAATAAATGCACTGTTAGTTTACGTGGGTGTTTCTGTGTGTCGGGTAATAGTACCGGGGGCGAGCCGACACATTCATGCTGAAACCAGTAATAGCTTCAGCGTTCCTTTACCACCTATAAAATATTCAATCGAATATTGTAATTTAAATGGCATAGATATGATTTTAATATGTTATATTTAATTTTAAATGTTCTCTATTTCAGGTAAGTCTTACTCGGAATTGTCCATCCAGTTATTGGTAAGAAGGGAGACAATTAAACTATTATCGGACTTTTCACGCGTGTGTAATTTAATAGTCCTCGCTTTTTTATCGAATTCCGTTCAACGTAGTACCACTTAGTACTAGAGCATGATGCTGTTAGTCATTGTTACTTACGCATGGTGTCTTTTTGACTAGTCCGGTGAAGCTGTTAAGACCTTGCTTGGTCAATAGCGTAGTCAGTTCGAAAAAAAAAATGTCTTTTTGTAATTTTGCCTAGTTATACCCGCGAGTTGGAAAATTTGCCGCCGAACACCTATGTGTGTTCCGGTACTGCACTTGAGAACTAGTTTGCCTGTAGGTTTAGCGTGCTTATCACCTTTTTTTTATGTTATGGTTGGCAAACGAACAGGAGGGTCACCTGATGTTAAATGATCACCACCATCCATAGACACTTGCAACACAAGGGGAGTTACAAGTGCGTTGCCAACCTGTCTTGGGGGAGAGGGAGAGTAAAGGAAGGGGAAAGGGGAGGGGAGTTGCTCCTCCGGCGCTCTCACTGACCGAACGAAATGCAACAATGCGAGCACTGTTACTTCACGTTGGTTTTCTGCCTGCTGAAATAGCTTCAGCATAGCTCTACCACCTACAAAAATTAGACCTAATCGTCACTTGATTGTAATCAGATGCTAAAACCTATATTTTTGAGGTTAATAATTTTTTAGGCGCGCTGAGCGGTATTTTTGGCAGGAGATTAATTTATTATATCTCGGCATGACATGCTACGTCAGCATGACCAGCCGTATTGCGCTTGTGCAGCTTGCGTCAGACTAGCGATGATAGTATACCTGTATATCAAAGTTATATTTTACAGCTCATCATACGTTTGATTGATTATTTTGAACTTTACAAAAATGTATATAATTATTGCTCCGAGTGCCAATATATATGAAAACTACACTAATGTTATTAATTTCAATAAACAAATTTTGAAATTTAAATATTGTCGTTCACACTATAATTAATATGAAAATTCAAAAAAGAACACATTTATTTCATTGTTTGTTGAGTTTCACTTCTGTCGGCAGTCCTTAAGATTGCCTCTTTTTTTCTTTAATTAATATTATGATGCAACGTTAAAGAAATTAATTATAATCGTAAGACGAGGAGATCCCATAAAAACAACATAAGGTAAGTGAAAGTTTCAAGGGTGGATGAGAAATGATTTATACAGATAGCCCCCGGGTTCAAGAGATGAAATCTTAGATAAAAGCGTTTGTTCATGAAACTTTGATGCCGGGGTACGTTAGTAAAATGGATGCGATATTGTTTGGGGGATTTTTTGTAGTATTTATGTAGTTAATTAAAGGAAAATAGTGTAAAGTTATAAAGGTATTTCACGAGTTTGAGTTAAAAAAGTATATTTTATAAACGCTATTCAATATTTATGTATTCACGTAAGCCAATGTCAACTACTGGCTTATGGAGTGACGTCTCTTTGAGTTCTACATTGTGTTCCAGTTTAGGTGACCTTTTTATTATACATATCATAGGAGACAAACGAAGAGGTGTGTCACCTGATGTTAAGTGATCACCACCGTCCATAGACACTTGCAACACCAGGAGGGTCTCAAGTGCGTTGCCAGCCTGTGTTTGGGGCAGGATGGAGTGGAGGGAGGGTATGGGATGATTGAGGAGGGGGGAAGGAGAGGAGAAGCGGTCTTCCGGCGCTCTCACTGACGGAACGAAACGCAACAATGCAAGCATTATTACTTCACGTGGGTGTTTCTGTCTGGTGGTAGGTCCCCGGGCGAGCCAACCCAATCCTGAAACCAATAGCTTCAGCGTGGCTCTACCACCTATTAAACCTATTATTACATTTATTTTTAAATAAATATTAAAAATAATACTCATAATTTTGAAGTTACTATACTATAGTATACTGTAAAGTTTCATATATGTTGGTTCAGTAGTTTTGTAAGAGCAACAAATACATGCATTAATTCACCCAGACTTATTCTTTTAAATGTTTTATAGGATTTTATGTTACAAATGTGGATTGCCGCCTCATATAATAAAAAACAAGTTGAGGCCGTCGCAAACACTGCCGACAGAGGTGAAAACTCAAAACAATAGAATAACTGTGTTCTTTTCCGAATCAATTATAGTCTGGATTATTTAAATGTCATAATTGGTAAATTTAAATGATTAACATTAGTCTAGTTTTAAATTAGTTAAAAATAATACACTTCAAAAATCGATATATTCCTATTTCTACGAACAGAGTAGAGACCGAACCTTTCAGAGCGGTCTTAAGAAAACATACCAAATAACATATCCAACGTTGGATCAAAATCAAAACAAACAAACCAATAATCAGAACCAATACAAACATATAACCCGTATAAAATGAGGACGCGCCCGACCTCAAACCGTGCCCGTTACAATTGGCGGTGTACCCAAACCGGCTGATTTATAACTACCCGACACTCAATATATTTGAGGAGAGGAGTGCGGTCATTGACGTATGGAGTCAGATGTTCTATTTGGGAGTTTTATTTATTTTTTTGTGAGTACATATGTTTATTTAATTCCATAAAGGAGGCCGTAACAATATTTTGTACGTAGAATGTAACAAATCAGTAGCCTGAGTTTTTGACCAGATCTTCCGCTGTCACGAAGTGGCTTTTATATTTTATTCATAATCATGTGTTACTTGACTTTAGCTTTTGTAATATTGGTGGCATTCTACGTTATATAGTTTGGTTAGTCATATTATTGTGCATACGTGAAGCGGATGGAAAATAATACCACGGAACATGAACTCTAAGGTGCCACAAAAAATCCCTAGGAAGTTCTAATAAAAGACCATCATCTTGCTAGAATATTCGAATTATTACAAGACACTCGTAATAATATTACTTACTCTACAATGGCAGTAATAATCTAGAAGATTGGTTACCGAAAATAAAATTAATGAAAAAATCACTGACCATAATTGTTCTATACTTATTGCTATTAAAAACGAGAGTGTTTGTTTCTTAGATGTTCCTTACATGTTCGTATGAATTGAACGCAGTCCATTGTATACATGCCGATTTAATCATTGTCCGTATAACAACTTAGAATCATTATTTCAAGGAAACTTAATTTAAACATATAGATATAATTTACTCAAACGGGTAACAAACCGACAACTCGGAACTTCGTAAAACTTGTAAAGTTTTCACACAACCCTTAACGGTCGAACAGAGAGACGGAATTAGGAACGGAAGCAGTTCGATTCAAGATTGAGGCAATTTAACAACTTAGTTTTGGAATATATTTAGAGTTTAAAAGTATTCTCTTATACGTCATATTTGTCCCGTTATATAAAAAAAGTATCTATACGTATTATATGTATAAACATTTAGAATACTTAAGGATAATTACATACCAATATCAAACTCTTATAATAACATATATACTCCGTTTTGTTCTAACCCTTGATTGTTTTGTGTACAAGCTCGAAATTTAGGGTATAGCAGTGCGGCCGAAAAGGTTAACGAAGACTGTAATATCTCAAGCTTCTAACTTACAGCAATATCAGTATTACACATTTTTTGATAAATTGAATCATTGCCCATATTGTTATTATAAGGATCGGAATGCTAGGCCACGAAAGAGACGGATGAGAAAAGATTACACGTGTCAGAGATGCGAATGTTAAGGTGGATGTGTGGTGTAACTAGAATAGATACGATTAGATCAGTATTTCAGAGGAAGTTTGATAGCACCAGTGACAGAGAAGTTGAGAAGAAATAGGTTAGTATATTAGGAGAAGAGATGAAAGTCATGTAACTAGAAAAGTCTCGAGTAATATGGTACAGATATAGAAGTAAAGGAAGATATAATTAGGTGTGGATGTATTGTGTGAAAAATGATATATGTATAAAAGGTGCGAATACTGAAAGTACATCTGACAAAGGAGAGTGGAAAAGGATAACGACCCTACTTAGGGTATAACGGTAAGAAGAAGAGACACATGTTTTTTATTTTATGATTAGTATACCATGATGTGGAAGGGATTTAGTAAAAAAAAGTTAGGCTAAAGTAGAACTTTGTAATGACGCGGAAATAACTCAAGCCAATAGAGTAACCGTCGAGCTAATTCAACTTTTCGCGATAAATTCAGCGGCTCCGAACTTCAGTAATATATCGGATCGATGTGGAATCGAACCGGTTCCGTATTTATTGCGACGTACTCCGATGCCAATTGTCTGTAAAGTTTTTGCGTCGATTTAGAGTCACTGTTAAAATTTTCATTCGATACACGACATATTTTATATTTTAGTTTCATTTCGAAGGGCTACTGAGTTTGTTTTATTTAAATAAACAATTGTGAAATCGTTTATTTAAAATTATATTTTTTAATTTGTATACAAATGTATACATTTATTTCGTTATGTATTTACTATATGTGTTAGTAATTATATCAACTTATAAATAATATCATAAAAATCTTGAGTTCATTTAAAAACACGAAAGAGTTATGGATCCATGTAGTTTCATAAAGTTTCATTTCAATTTATAATTAACTTTGTTAATTCCGTTTAAATTTATATCGAACGCTCCAATACATTATTTAACGTAAAAATTAAAACATTTCTAATTATATAACCTAAAGTACAAAGCTTTGTAGAACAGGGAGACTTACATATCTATATATAGTCTCATTGAGTTTCATTTAAATGTATAATTAATTTAATTAAAATTACTAGCTTTGCGCGTATTTGCACACATTTGTTCTTATTGAGTAATAATTCGGTTATACGCAATGTTTAGCACGAAAATACTCTCCATGCCTAAAAATATCTGCTCTCAACTTTTTAAAACAAGTATACGTTGTGCAGCACCACCTATTGACGAGTTATAATAAAATGGATATAGCAAATTTCTGTATGTAGAGATTGTACGTGATAATTTCCTCTTGTACTGATTCACCGCTACAATATTTTGTGTTCACTAGTAAATCATTTTAAAATCATATCATAACAACCTTTTTCAATTTTCATTTAATTCTCGGACTACAAAGAGTTTGCGATCCCTGGAGTCTCGTGACAAACAACTCGCTTTTCTTTTGTTCTAAAATTCATGGCAGTTTTAATAATTCCGACATAGCCCTAAACATTAGTGAGATGCCAATAAAAAAAGTCGACGTGACCTTTTTATCTGCCCTCCCTCTCTACCATGCGGGTGGGAGGCGCGTCGCTTCCAGTGTTGCTAGGATGCGTGGAGCTAAGTATTGTAATATCTGTTCACAATGTATCATGCAAAAAATCGAATCGAATCTTATTTGATATCTATATTCATAGACACATACATAATTAAATGAAGTATCTGTATGTAATATCAAAATAATAACTTTTTAGAGAATGGATATGAAAGTATATAGGATACTTATAACAAAATGCCATTTTTAAAATTTTTGTCCGTCTTGTTTGGTTGTTCCGGGTAATCTCCAAAACTGCTGGCTTTGACGAAAATTTCTCTGTCAGGTAGCTGCAATTATAGGGAATGCCATAGGTTGTTTTAGTTAGCTGTTAACCGCGATTTCTGCTGCAGTGGATTACCTGAAAATAAATTTATCACGATAGCTAGTTTTAATATAAAGTAACAGTTACAAGCACTACATGATTAGCGACGTATGTTTTCTATCCGTGGGGAAGTGGGGCAAGCGGTGTGATCCTTATGCTTATTCCTCTGCACCTAAAATGTAATCTTCATATAATATACAACATAGGTGAAGTTGCAGGTTATGAACCAGTCTTCCTATATAATTCAACATTAAGTATTAACATTCTACAATAGGACGCTTAGATATATATCGTTTGGGAACAACCTATGTATATCTAATCACCAAGCGGGTTGGTAGATTATCTGTAACTGATAGAACTTTACTACTTGCGATGGTAACTTGACGCAGTAACTCTTTAGTTCGTCGTGTTTTGGAGTCTGTTCTTGTTATCAGACGCAATGGTGACATTTCATCATTTTATAATTGAAATAAAGTCGAGACAGTCATAAACAATGCCGACAGAAATTAAAACTCAAAACAATGGAATAAATGTGTTCTCTTTTGAATTTTCATATTAATTATAATGTCAATGACAATATTTAAATTTCAGAATGTATTTATTAAAGTTATAAACATTAGTGTGGTTTTCATATCTATTGGCACACGGAATAATATTACGTGTATACAGGCCGCTATATACTAGGCGTTGCTAGTTTGACGCAAGCCGTGCACTTGCAATACGACCGGTTATGCTTACGTAGCATGTACCCTCTCATAGAAAACCGACGTGAAGTAACAGTGCTTGCATTGTTGCGTTTCGTTCGGTCAGTGAGAGCGCCGGAGACCCATCTCCCCTCCCCTCTCCTCTCTCCTCTCCTTTTCCCTCCCCTAACCCTTCCCTCCGAAAGATGGCAACGCACTTACGACTCCTCTGGGGTTGTTAGTGTGCATGGATGGTGGTGATCACTTAACAGCAGGTGACCCACCTGTTCGTTTGCCACCTATGACATAAAAAAATAAAAAAATATTATGCGAAATTATTAATTTATATCCTACAAAACATACCGCTCAACGTGGCTAAATAAATTTTTTCACTTCAATTACACAACTGCTCTGGCAACTCTCTCACCTCTCGCCCTCTCACCTCAGTCCCCGCGGAGATCAGAAAGATATTCAGGTATTTGAAGATAACGCCGGTCCCCGCGTTTAGAATTTCCAATTGCTATCAACTGTTAAACGAATGATTTTTCGATTTTAAATGAATATGCATGAGATTTTAAACGTTCGCTTTGTTCTCATTGCGGAAGAGAGAAGGTTATATAAATATCTGCTTCGTTTCTAAGGAGGGTTCTGTGCGAATGTAGAATTTAAGTTGATTAATTTTTAAAGTGATTCTTATCATCATAGCTAAAGTCTAGTGAAATGTTCTAAATAGTACTCAAATTTAAGACGTTAAACATTTGTACCTGTAATAGTCGAGTTTCAAAAGAAATTATTTAAAGAAAATTCAATATTAAGGGAATAAAGACTATTGTGCAAATACTTACAAGAATTCATCGTTATCATGATAAGATATAAAGGATGGGGATTTATATAATGGTGTGTTATTTATAGGCCGTTTTATAAATTTTCTTGCTGAAGGTTTGTGTGTATTATATACTATTATATATTCGGAATAGTAGAGAAAAATCGGTGTATTACAATCAGATTTAAAAAAATTATGGGTCGCTTAAAATGCTAACGCTGGCTAAAACTTACGAGACACGTCAAAATTATGTACTAAGGAACTATGTATTTTATAAACGCTTATATAAAAGTCTACAATAGTATATACCTATCTCCCAAGAATAACCCACAGTAACCATTTTTATTTTTTACATACTCCCAAAAAAACAATGCGTAATTCGCGAGCCTATTTTTATTAATACATTATCAATCATTATCCCCTTAAAGCTGTTACTTAACATGTGGCTTTAGATTAAAATTGTCCTCTACAGCATATCAATCCAATGAATATCTTAGAAAACATAACAGATTCAAAGTTACGAGTAACAACAATTGATTGAATTAATTGACGTTTGACGAAGTCTCAGAACGCCAAATAATTGATTGTTTAGCACATGTCTCTAAATTACTGGCCGGTTTCTGAGATACTCGGTTAAACTACCAATAGTTATTGACTCGACAAAATTATCCATAAGATAAACTGTCAAATGGCCCGTTGAGTTTTACTGACATTTATCGTATGAAAATCCTCAGATACACAATTTGACAAGTTATTGAACCGATAGCGTATTGAAAAGATAAACTACCATTAATGTACACCAGAAACCGAGATATTTAAAATCAAAAATACTTTGAATACTATGAAAGCGATTATGAACGTCAAAACTACCACCGGTTCTGAAGAACAACCCAGTCATCGAGAAGAACCGGCAAGAAACTCGATCTGGTTTATCTTTTCATGTCATATATTTTTACAAAACATAAATAGTTACATTTGTTATTAGTGGATGCACAGAGAGGGGTGTCATTGCCAGACGTCACAATCGTTCACATATTGATCCACCCTATAATAGCCTTTAGATTTTAAAACCCGCTTGACATGGTTCTTGAACTCACCATTCGACAAATCGGTAATGTGTTTTGGGACTTTGTTATAAAACCCTATTACCTAAAAAACTGTTTAACACACAAGAACTGGCAAGAAACGCGATCGGGTTTATCTTTTTAACATACATATATTTAAAAGACATTACACATTACAATCGTTTTCAGTGGATGCACAGAGAGGACTAAATTGCAGACATCACTTTCGTTCACATATTAATTCACTCTATAATAGCTTTTTGACGCCGAAATCCGCTTAAACTCACAGTCCGGTAAATCGGTAATATGCTTTAGGCCTTTGTTGTAAATCATTATCATTATCATCATTACAACAAACACTATTACTTAAAAAAAGTCTTACTGGTTTTACTGAGTCTGAAACATGAGACAACCAGTTTGCTACAGATTCTAGTACTTCGATCATGCAGGACTTTGTCTGAATATTTTCTGAAGTTTTTCGAAGTTTTTGCGGACGTACATTAAATGATTATGAATGTATTGGGAGGGTAGAATTAAGACACCGAATTCTTGAAATTTAATATATTTAATGATTCGCAAAGTCTCCATATACTGGGCGAATTGCTCGATTTTGTAATAAAAATATGATGTCTACTTCAGCGTCAAATTAATAAGTACATTGCACTAGAAGTCGGGGCATATGACTAGATTATTCTTATCAAAACGGTAGTAGAGAAGAATTCTTTTGTATTTAACAATTCATAATCAGAGTTTCAACAAAGACGTTCAGTTTAATACCTCCGGCGTATCGTAAGGAGTTTTCGGAATCTCTTGCAAACTTAAATTGTGATTGTGAAGTTCCGAAAGGTTCTGCTTTAACTTTCCTAATGTCAATATACCCGCGTTTAACGTAGATTGTTTTCATAGCTTCATTACTGAGATGTTATTTGAAGGTTTCACATTCGATTGCGATATCAATTCGAAGGTTATAAGTTAGGAGGGTATCTAATGTTTTCCCAGTGTATATTTATATTCCATTTGAAATGAAAACCTTTTTAGCCGCGTTGAACAATTTTGTAGCTAAAGTCCTCCTCGATATGCTCGGGACGTATTGCGTTTGTACCAGACATTGTATATACTCGGTTGTATCATATGCGTCTGTGAAATTTGGACGGGTAAAATCTTGTGTTTTCGCGTCACATGTTGATGACGTCAACATGCTCATGACGTATTACGCTTGTGTCAAACTAGCATCACGTAGTATAGCGGCCTGCGTACATGTACTAATGATTTTGTATTGAATTTGTTTCATTTCTTGGTATTGAATTTCACAATTGAAATATGACAGTCCGCCCTAGATTTTTCTGTCAACAAACTAAGTTAACACGTCATCTGTTCGAGATCGATGAGACTTACAATTAATAACAATAATCAACATTGAAAATCATTTAATTTGTAATTAAAAAATATTGAAGTCATTAATCGTTATATAAATAATTATCCTATCTCTCAAGTTGGACCAAATTATACATAAATGACATTTCATGGAGATCGGTTGAGTAGTTTCGGAGTTCATCGTGGACAAACGTTCGTCTGGATCTTTATATATTTATATAATATGCATGCATTATAAATACTAAAATCCATTGCGTAGTTTAGAAGTACGTCTGTACTTCACGAAAACTGACTTGGTTTTTTTTTAAATAATAATAGATTATTATTATAAACATTGTTGCGAATTACAAAATAAAAGTATATTATGCTCCCATAGAGAAGTCGATATGACAATGAAATCCCAGTATACATCGTCCGGGACGCAGAAGAAAAACAAAACTTATTACAACGTGTGTCACACCAGTAAGGGTTCGGTCGTATCATATAATGCAGCGAATTTACCCGATAACATCGTCATAAGCGGAGCGGGAAGAGTTATCGGTAAAATAATGGAACCAAAAATATTAATTTCTATTCAAACAAGTCGTGAAATTCACTACTAATTCTACTAGTAATGATGGTGAATGAATCGATAATCTTTCGAAAATTGTCGTTGTTTTAGATTGCACTGGGCTTTCCTTTTTCCGTGGTACATAAAAAAGGCTAATTTCATAACAACGGCTTACTTGAGCATGGATTCCTTGTCTATTAGGTGCATTTTATACATGAGAGTTAACTCCAGCTAAATAAAACCTGGTGTTCCTCTTTGCTGCCTCTCTCTTCCTCGCACCCTAACTCGCCGGATCTCTGAAGTCGTTGACTCATACAACTTACAATCTGCTTGAGTAACTAGTCCGGCGTCACAAACATAAATCAGTCGAATTCATCTCGTAAATATGGCAAACATACAGAATTTACTTATCAGCAGGCCCATTTATCATAGACGTGGATTGTCACAAGTAGCACACATCTAAACTTAATTAGTAAAAATCATATAAATATATATATAGAATTGTGGTGGTCTAGTGGTTTGACCGGTGGAATGTCAATCCGATGGCCGCAGGTTCGAACCCCGGCATGTACATACGAATTTTTTGGAATTCGCGTGCATTTATTAATTTCAATAGTGACACTAGCGACTGACGGGGAAGTAAAACATCGTAAGGAAACCTGCACCTGTAAAATATTCTTGTAGCGCCACCGTATATATGAGAAAAATATAGAACTGTGGTTTCCAGAGTATGAAATAACCAATACGTCGTAGGCTGGCGTGGTGATTTATGCCCATACCTTCCTTCGAGGGAAGAGGCGTATAGCCCTGCAATAAGCCTCTTACATTACACAGGCTTACACAGGTTGATGATTATCATACAAATAAATGATTAGCACTAACGTAGATTGAGCGCTATTTCATGCACAATTAATTTAAAGCTTATGTGTTCAAATCGCTCTGCTACCCGCTCGGTCGTATCAACGAAACTCCTTCCCAACCTTTTATCCTGTTCTATAAAAGATAATAACGGTATCATATATTATTTATGTGCACATTCTGTAGACTTGTTTGTATCTGAAATAAATAGGAAAAAGGGTTTCAAAATATTGTATATGCTTGAAATACTAGATTGCGATCAGTATACCTATACTGAGTCTAACACACGCCGTATTGACACCGTTAAACCTATCTTGTCACGGGATCAGTGTATATCGGAGAAGCTTGCAGGTTCGCATGAAAACGACAACTGTCGATCTATTAGTGGTCGCTGTTGTTCTTGGAATATGTGGTGCTTCTAGAAATGTCAGCGCCGTGCTTCTGTAAAAAAAAATTGGCAGGTAATATAAGTTTATTAACTTTCCGTTTGTGCATTCCACTAGTGGATATTAATCTAAGATGCATGACTGTTAGGAAGAGGAAATATAGGATTAATAATGTAAATCATTCTGTATAGTATTAGACTAAAATATTCAAATGAACATAAATTAGTCTTAAATCTCCACTAAACACTACTTACATTTCGTATAAAAGCCTTATATAATCCCGAAATATCATAATGTTCAAAACATTTTTGTGGTCCGTAACAAACTTATACGAAAAAATGATACCTATTTGTCATTCTATTAAAAATGAACTCTAGGAATATCCCTTTTCTCATTTATTCCTTTTCCATGAGCAATTTGCAATAAATCTCCATACACTTGATTTATTTACTAAGGGTTTTTGAATATAATTTTAGGGATGAGTAATATTCGGGGTTAGACGTTTGTTTTTTTTTTGTAGATTATAGTAAAATGGAAGTGCCGCTGTGCTGTCACAAACACAATGTATAGCCGAGTGTTATATACAGTACAGTAAATAAGCGCTTTCTGCCACGCTGTTTATTGATACAGAGTATAGCTGAATGGTACGTTCAAGTGCGATAAGTTAGCGCTTTCCGCGCCATTGTCACCAATACAACGTATAGCTGAGTATTAAATGCAGTGCAATAGGTAAGCGCTCTACGTCGTAACCGATGTAGTGTATAGCTGAGTATTACGTGTAGTGCGATAAGTGAGCGCTTTCCGCACCATTGTCACCAATACGACGTATAGCTGAGTATTAGATGCAATACAATAGATAAGCGCTTTTCGCAGTGCTGCGCAGAATATAATCGAGTATGATTTTGTAGCGTTTCAGAATTAGAGTTTTACGCGATATACCCATTTTACTTTAACTTGCCGCTAGGTAGCGCTAGATTACATTCTTATCGTTAATATATTTTATATTATAATTTAACATAAATGAAGTCTCGAATGATCACCAGCGTTATTACATATCTAGATAAGATATAATATATGAAAACAAAGAGATGTATTATTTATACGTAACGCGTCCCCGGGGTCATTCGGCACGGGGTTGTTTTCTTTCAATCCGTCTCGTAGATATATAATACCGATCACAATTTCGACTGACGTCCGTCGTATTCTCTCGGGGTCTCGATTTTATGTTTTCAGTAATAGATCCACGAGTTGACCGCGCACACAGAAATGATTTCGCGGTTGCCATTTTCGAGATCAAACCGCGCTCGTTACTATGGACGAACTCACTTTATCTCTTTTATCATTGTACCGTGATTTATAGAGTTAACAAAGCGCGATGGAAGCATATCGAGTTTCGGAATTTTTAATGGTAGTTTTTTTTTCACATTCTGTAATATTCATTACATTATTAAGGAAGAAAGAAAACAGTAAATATATAAAGAGATACATATAAATATATACATAGAAAAATAAAAAGATGTAGAATAACAAGAATAATAGACTGCATTGTTTGTATTGAAAGTAGAAAAGCTTACTACTTATTTATTACTGAAGTATATACATGAGTTTAATTTTTTCCAATACCTCGAGCCGCGCCATACTCTACCCACTCGTCCATACTATTAACTCGTTCTCGCCAAACGTTCTTTCCGGCCTACATTTGGTATGGTAATTGCTTCGTGTCTAAGGGTTGTAGCGTGATGTTAGATAGTCGAAACCCTTGTTCAATAAATGAACTTATAAGATGCCATAACATTTTTTTTTGCTTGAAATAAATAAACAATACTTTGAAGTTTTAAATATTAGTATATGTTATGTAATAACATTTATAATAGATACAAAGATAAAAAAGTCGATGCAGCCATAAGGATAGCCGACGGAAACGAAGGCTCAAAACAATGAAATAAAAGCGTTCTCTTTTCAATTTTCATATTAATTATAGTGTGAATGACGATATTTAAATTTCAGAATTTGTTTATTGAATTTATTAACGTTAGTGTGATTTTCATATCTATTGGCACTCGGGGCAATAATTATATACATTTTTATAAAGTCTATTAATCAACTAAACATATGATGAGCTGCAAAATATCAATATTACATGTACACAGACCCCTATATTACGCGTTGCTAGTCTGACAAACGCAAAAGACATTTTCACTTCCTAAAATTGTTTAAGCTTAAACCGAATTGAAGGAAGGCACTTTTGACTTTAATATTGGCCTCCGTATAATTATTAAAGCTACTTAATAAAGTTCTTCTAATGTAGTAGACTATACGTAACCCTTAGTAGGATAGATTAAACGGAGTAATGAAAAATCGATATTAGCGTATTACAAAAGACCAAAAATATATATAGACACATACATTATATGATAATGTACATCAATTTTCAATTAAACCCAAGTCACATACAATAAAATGAACATAACAGCGAACCCCCTGTAGGTTAAATACAACGATTTTCTTCCATCTAGGCTCGATGTTAATTGCTTGCGATGTACCCTTAACAAAAAATACATAATAACCTACAATATTTGCTATACAAAAATGTCCTCTAAACCAAAGCAATAAAGTAGTGTTCAACAGCAAACAGAAGCTTGTAGGCCAACACACCCGAATCATTTGGAATGGCCCAAGAGTTAAGTGGGCAGCGATTGAATGAATTAGTTAGCGAATGAATGAATGGTCATTGGGAACACAATTTCCTTGTTCGCTGATAGATTTTTTTCCCTTGATTACATCCGTAAATATGTGGGAAATTGGGTATTGATAAAAGCAAACAGGATTTTGCGATCTCTTTACAATATTTCGTTAATTTGAGTTTATTGAAATTGGATCCTTCTGTGGAATTTATCGGTGGTCAGGGTATTTTGAAGATTCCGGTATAATCATTTATATAATATTGACTTTTAATATGAATTTCATGATCCGTTTTATATATATACCAAGTATAGATAGCGTCAAGTTTCAGGTCAATCTGGAGTTAAAATGTATAGACTACTTGCTGTATATGCGTGTGTAAGATATTTATTTTAGTATTTCATTTCTTTTTTATTTTATTCTATTAATTTATATATCAATACGTATGAGGTATTGTTATGAAATAGTTGAGGATTCAATTTTTTTTTTAACTGTTTCGGCAAAATGACTGTACGATACCTGATGGAAAGTATAGTCCATAAATAACGGCGACTATCGGTCTTAAATAACAACCTGCACATGTGACTCTTCACGCCTTGTTTGAAAGACCCAATGTCATAAGAGGTAGGGAACACACTGGCAATTCCACATATTCTCAGTAAACAGTGTCAATTATAAAATTAAGAAATCATTGTAACGATTTTTACGAATGCGAACAATATGTTTTGTGAATATGAGAACAAAGCACTTTAGCTAAATCACTATCAACTGATAGAAAAATATTTTAAAAGTGATCAATCCGTCCTAACTCATAAAAAAAATCTCTACTTTGACATGAATTAGTTAAGTATGGAATCTTCTCACTATGGATTACTTTTCTAAATAAAATAATTGTTGTTGAATTTCAGATGTGACATATATGAATTGTATAAAGTCGGAAGTGGTAAAATATGAAAATTGTAAAAATATATATGATCAAACATATTTTTTTTTTATATTTGTCGAAAAATAATACTAAAATGTTCGCCACGGTTATCAATAACATTGATTATTGTTTCATTCAATTACCACATTGTATATCACTTTTGATTTTATACAGCTCATATGTAGTCGTATTTATCGACGTTAGCTTGAATTTCATATTTAAATGTATTTAAAAAATTTGGCAATTATCAGGCAGGATCTTTTTTTTCTCGAACTCACTGCGCTATTGACCAAGCAAGGTCTTAACAGCTTCACCGGACTACTAAGGCGAGCGCTTAAGGCACTCAGTCGATTTTATTTTGACAACTAGCTCAAGGGTGCACGGCACACCTCGGCTTTGGCTGTTGCCTGATACATGCAACTCGCGACCTATCTGAGCTAACCTAAGGTAAGCTAACTATTCATACATATATGAGTTGTTGAAACATATATGTGTACCAAGCATACATACCTCAACAACTCTTATATATATTTCGTATCGGATAATTCAGACAGGTTCTATTTTGTTAGAACTGCATAGGTTATAAACATTCAATATTCACCAAAATCTAAAAGAACAGATCATTTTAGTACATTCCGATGCTAGCTAGTGTTTATTATTTCGTATTGAACACCATATTAATAACCCCGATCGAGTTTTCCTAGCCGATGTTAGTCTCATATATAATGTTCGTAAACATCTTTTTGGGCCCAAATTGTATTATTTTTGAATCTTATATATCCATTTCAAAACAGTTTTTTACTAGAAGTAGTTTCTTACAAAATAACTCTGATTGATCTTTGAAAAGATTGTCAAAAAGGGTAAGAATTCTGCCTGTAACCTTATACAAATACATTTCTGGAATAACGCCAAACATTAAAGAACATTAACCCAGTAAATATCCATTATAAAGAATTTCAAGTCAAATTAATTATTTTGAATGAAAATAATAATAAACTCTAGCGCTTTGTTGTGAAGGCAGTATGATACTAAACAATAATTAATTTAAGCCAAGGAGACAAATATCATCTTACACTATTCCGAGCCGTATTCAGACAAAGGCTAGATATACATTCCGCTGCCGCCCGTGGCGTTTTACCTCACAATAAGAAGCCATTCACGACGCGACATTTGGCACGTTCTCACTAATTGCACAGTGTGTGGCAGGCTTTATACGTGCCCGCTTTTGTTTTTAATTACTTAATGCCCTTTGAGCTTTTTAATTATTGGGTCGGTGAAGGCCTGGGAGTCGTATTATTATCGATTTTAATTTTTTTTGCGTGACATGTACCAAAAATGGTACAAGTAACCTAATAATACGTAATTAAAGAAGAAACATACTAAAGGACCATAGATCAAAATTCTTAAACGCACCAGCATTATCATTTGAGCTTCGACGTCACACATTAGGTGGGCTGATTCATCACTACATAGTATAAAACAAATTCGCTTTCTCTGTCCCTATGTATGCTTAAATCTTTAAAACTACGCAACGGATTTTGATGCCGTTTTTTTTAATAGATAGAGTGATTGAAGAGGAAGGCTTATATGTATAATAACATCCATTAAATAGTGGAGAAATACTGTTATTTTTGGGGTTTCTAATATGATGTCCTAAATAATTACATAACCGATTCGATGTATACGAAGTTGCACGGGTCAGCTAGTTAAACTATATTTTGTATTTCACAAAAGTAATGTTACGAGCTAGTCTGGTTAAGTCTATTTCACTAAACGTTTTATTTTATTGCCGTTCTTCAATTCTTCACAACTATTATCTCCAAGGCCCTTTCATTGGTGTTAATTCACCTTATTTGGGACTTTCTTATTTAGTATCGGATTATAGCCATTTTACCAACATGAACTTCTTTACTAGCAAATAAAAACCACATTGTAAATTTCTCGACGACTGAATTCATCACTTCGTTTATGGGTGCTATAATTGTAAAATTTGTTCTTCACTCAGGAGTACCTCGCTGAGATCTCCATAAACTATTTCCATATTTATTATCAGCATAGCCTATCTGTTACACATTGTTGTTAGGTGTCCACATTTTTTTTTCATACCACGACGGTAGCAAACATGCATACTGGCCGCCTGATGTAAAGCGGTCAACGCAGCCTATGGACACCTGTATATGCGCTAGATGTGTTATATTCGCGTTGCCGACCCTTAAGTAACCTATTTATTTTTACATTCTACATATATGTTTGCACAAATCCTTTTTTATATTAGTTTCAACAATTAAATAGAATGTATCTGTCTACTAATTAACTTGAACTCAACTTGCAAACCGCTCCGAGCATAACTACGTTGAAAATTAATCATAAAATTTGTTAAAAATTCCCTATATAACCTTATAAAACCTAGTGCCAGAGTAAACTAGTGTCCTTATTAACAAGATCAGCGGCCTAAGCCCCAAACTTAGCAGGAGTACCCCCAAGGAGTGAATCTCCGTGTGCGGGTGAGTGTTGGATACATGCCCATATAATTTCATTTCCTATACACTATCATTGTTGTCCGACATTTATACTGATTGTAGGTTTATTGCATATTCCCTGCTTATATTTTGTACGTGTGTCGGTTTATACACTATCAGGGAGTAAGAACATTGTAATTTTATATGACTACCATTGCATACAAGCTAAAATACCCACAATAATTTCACGATTAGGGGGCATTCAAGTATCACGTAAGTACTAACGGAGGCGGGAGGGTCTTAGATTTGCTTATTTTTGAGGACATGCGAGATGGGGGGGGGGAGTAGCTTTTCTTACTTTTGCGAACAGGGGTGGGCCAGAAATTACAAAAAATCTGCTTACTTAATAGTTTAACAATCCCTTAGGCGTCTCACCTTTAGAGGTTCTATATCCAGTAAACTAAAAAAAACAATAAAACTTCAATAGTATTTTATAGAGTAAGTCAGAAAAGTGTTTTCATGTTTCTACTTTTCCGCTTAATAACTTAGCCTCATGAAATAGTCTTATAAAAAGAAAACTTACACAGAAAAGTTATTTGAATATTTCCGTCCTCTCAGGTTCCGGACCAACGTGAGTCGGTAAAACCGGCAATATATTCTCATGGTGGTTTATGGAAAATAGAAAATGTCACAAATGGACGGTCATATATCTTATTGGAACGTTCAATTATAAAGCGCTCAGGATGGCCGAGACTTACAAGATTTGCCGCATATTATAAATTACTTGCAGTTTGGACTGCGGTATAAGTTTTGAAAGATTTGCTACTTGACCTGAAAACCTTTACGTATATATTGATATTATAAAGCTGGAGGGTATGTTTGTTTGTTTGGTTGAACGCGCTAATCTCAGGAACTACTGGTTCGATTTGAAAATTTATCACGGAAGGCTATAGTCTAAATATCATCACGCTAAGACTAATAGGTGTGGAACAACTATAAATAATGTTTCAAAATCAAGGATTTTTTTCCTTTTGAGAGCTTCCGCTGCGTGTGAACGGTAACCCTAAGTAACTATTCCACGCGGAGGAAATTGCCGCCAGAAGCTAATTTAAATAAAACCATCTTCTTAATATGTTAAGAAACAAAGGATAGAAACTAACTATACCAAATTACAAGTTCTGTATTATCCTACTATGTTTTGGTCCCACAAAAAAAAATCTGGATCTCAAGATGTTCACTTTTAACTTTAACTGGTCGTGCTAATGATTAATAATTAATATATAGACGCTACTTTAGAAAATGTCACTGCTACATACTGAAGTTCCATTGTACTTTCACAATCATCAATTTTTTTTGGCAATTTTACACATCATCATCATCATCATCATTACCCTTATCCCACTTAAGTAGGGTCGGCACAACATGTTTTCTTTTTCCACTCTCTCCTGTCAAATGTCATTTCAGTATTCACACCTTTTACGCACATATCGTTCTTCACGCAGTCTATCCATACCTTTTTCGGTCTTCCTCTACTCGTATATCCGTCCACAAACATACTCAACACTTTTCTAGTTACATGGTTTTCATCTCTCCTCAGGACATGCCCATACCATGCTAACCTATTACTCCTCAACTTCTCTGTCACTGGTGCTATTTTCAAACTTCCTCTGATATACTCATTCTTAATTTTATCCATTCTAGTCACACCACACGTCCACCTTAACATTCGCATCTCTGCCACATGTAATTTTCTCTCATCCGTCTCTTTCGTAGCCCAGCACTCAGATGCATACAGCATGACTGGTCTTATCATAGCTTTATAAACCTTCCCCTTGAGTTTCAAAGGCACATCGTTTTACACATCGGTACGAATTTCAGGCAAGCATCTATTTGGTCGCTTAGCGTTTACCAAATTCGATTCGATAATTTCTGTATTATTTCTAAGCTGTCGTCGGAGATTCATCTTTTGATTACTTTCCGGTATTAAAATGTAATCACAAACGTAATTGTGGAAGTCGTTCTGCTGTTGCGAAATACTAAATAAGATATTTATACCTTCATTCCATCATAGATATTTCGTAATGTGCTCATCCATTTAGTGCTCTATTGACTATTCGAAATATTTAAAAAGTATTTATGCTATTATTTGTAAGTATAAACTATGAATAGGAATCGCTAATGTCTCATACCTCAGACCTCAAACTGGTGCAGTCACAATACGTTCGTTATGACCAGTTTTGGATGGAAGCCAGTGGGAATACACATATATTCACGTCCATAATACATTTAAGGAGCGAGTAGAGACATTCGATATTAATTGATAAACATATCAGATAGTAATGATGGCATATCAAGAAAATCATGACGTTCATGGTCAATTTGACCGCAGGATCCGAATGACTTATTTTAGTGCTATTTGATAATTATTCATGTTTACATGTCACCAATATATCGCCTAATTTTAAGGAACAACTTAGCTTAACAATAGATCCTAAAACATGAATACACAAAAAAATGTTTAACAGTGAATTTTTAACTAGACGAGGATTAGATTTTTTTTTTATTATAGGGGGCAAACGAATAGGTGGGTCATCTAATAGTAAGTGCCGCCGTCCATAAACGCTAACAACACCAGGGGAGGCGCAAGTCTGTTCCAGCCTTTTAAAGAAGTGTACGCTCGTTTCTTAAAGGCTTATAACTCGTAATGGTTTGGAAACACCGCCGCTGGGAGTCGATTCCACAGGGTCCAAGTACGAGGCAGAAATAACCTTGAGAACCTCACCGTAGAAGACCTCCACCCATCGAGATGGTGTGGATGAAATTTAAAAATGCCCTCCTAGTAAGAGGTAGTACTATGCCATGGTTTTTTTGAGTTATTTTCGTTAATTGATATTTTAGATTCATTGAATCATTCGTATCTACGTCAATCGACAATAAGTCTCTGGATGCTATTAGTTTTTCTCAATTCTGTTGGTTTCACATAGTGATACTCGAAATTAGCAATATAAAGGGTGAGGGTGGTGGTCGCAATTTGTTACAAGTCACTTCTATTAACTTTGACGCGTTGCATGAGCATTATATAATAAGCTCACAAAGATTCGTCAGTCATGATTTAGATGCAAGTCGGAACGTCGTGACAATTTTATACGAATGCTATTAATTAGCTTTAATCACTTCAAAAACATAGTCGCTAGTAGTACTTACGCATGTTATACTGCCACGGTATTCAGCCTTTTGATAAAGAAGTGTTTCATAGTCGACATGATTTTCTGAGTCTATACTAGCTGTAACCGCAACTCTGCACACGTTTGCTATTATTTGTTACAGTCTTGCTATTCATATGTTTATTTACTTATCGACTGGACTGTAATAAAATTGATGTACTATGACGCCTCCTAGTAACCTTTACAGTAAAATGACATAACAATCTTTGTCAAAAACACTTAGGTGTCTTAATTTTCATAATATTTGATAGAGATTATTAATCTCAGTTATATCAACATCGATATTTATATGTAACCATACAGTTAAAAGTAGAATATAAAGCTAGAATACCAGTCCATAAAATATAAATAATATATACTTATTCGTTTCTTTAACGGCTAATAATTTCAGATCACTAATATTACAATAAGCAACAATAGCAACGGTCAACACGCCATAGGATAACAAAAAAGACGGGCAGTGCGAATGTGTGTGTAAGTAGGAATTGGGACAACTGAGACGGAGTTATACGGATCAAATAAAACTAGTAGTAATCATAAGGACAATAAGAAACTTTCGGAACTGTCGCGGATGCATGAAATCGCCAATAAATTTGCAATGATAGAAAATAGTAGGATCTATTCTATCTATAAGATAGATGTGTAAAGTAATTATAAAATATCAATCAAATATACTTTATTCAATTTAGACCCTGAGAAGGCGCTTATGTAGGTCAAAGCTACCACCGGTTCGGAAAACCCAGTCATCGAGAAGAACCGGCAAGAAACTCGATCTGGTTTATCTTTTCATCATACATATTTTTACAAACAAAGATAGTTACATTCGTTTTTGATATTGATCCATCCTATAATAGCCTTTAGACATTAAAACTCGCTTGACATGGTGCTTGAACTTACTATGCGGCAAATCGGTAATGTTCCTTGGGACTTTGTTATAAAACCTAACACTATTACTTAAAAAACTGTTATTGGTTTTACTAAGCCTGAAACATGGAATGGCCAATTTCTTACTGTTTCTAGTATACGAATTATGTTGGTCTTTATATAAATAGTTGTGTATGGTATTAAATAAATTCATAGGACCAATGTAAATCATAGACTCTCTATTGTTTTATTTCCATGGCAACATCACAGTTAGTCAGGATTATGTTCCTACTACATTGTACTCGGCTGGCAAGCGTCCAGGCGGAGTTCCAGTTAACGCACTGCGGCTGCATTGTCTGCTCTGTCATTTGAAAGCATCCATGCTTTGAGACGGTTTAGTATGGAATATATTGAACTCTTACAAAATATTGATAAAAATCATATATTTAATCTACACAACAGTTACAATATATATAACTATATATATATATAACTAGCTGCCCCGGCCACACGTTGCTGTGGCTCAGTCATTGAATAATACATTCAACATTAAAATGTGGTGTCATCTATGAGATATCTATAACAGTCGATCCTACAGTTGTCCATCAACAAACAAATTTAAAGCGCCATCTGTTGGAGACTGATGAAACTTACAATTAATAACAATAATCAACATTGATAATCATTTAATTTAATTAAAAATTATTGAGCCCAGTAATCGAAATATAAATTACATCCTAATTTTCCTATCTCAAGTTGGACCAAATTATACATACATGCCAACTTTCATAAAGATCGGTTGAGAAGTTTCGGAGTTCATCATCAAGTTTTTGAGACAACGTCCACTGGGCCCGCTAGTTTCGATTTTAAAAGATAAATAAAAGAAAGAAATTGACGTGTAGTAGTTGGGAATCCTAAATAAGACATTGAAATATATAAGTCACACAAAATATGTTACAGATTGAAACAAATGATTAGAATTTAATAAAGGAGTTAGCAGCTGATCATAAAATAATTTAGCAAGCAAACATTGGGAATAATAAATGTCGGAAGAGGGCTTGATGCGCTTCGCGTCGGTGAGATTCCCGGCTTGGAATCCGGTGTTTCGGGACGCTTCATTCGGAGATGAGGAAATGATGTTTTTATTGTACCCTCATAAGGAAGTGAAATTAGAATTCTTCTGGGGGTATATTGTTTTTAATATTCCAATTCATTCTGGCTTTTCTTCAATTCGATATGAATGTTTTAGGGTATTCTTACTGAAATTGGAGAATTTATTTATTTTAGACTGGCAACATATTCAACCTTAAGGTTTTATATGGATTAACCAATGTTCGTAAATTAAATGTTAAATTGATGCGGATGCTGCATAGGATATAATACTGATGAAAGTGAAAAAGGTTTGCAAGGTTCAAAATAATTTAGACTTCAATGGCCTGAAGAAAAATAAACTATTTTTTTTAACATAACTGATATAGTAAGTTGTCTCTTGTAGTCTTGTTCTAGTGATGCTTAGTATTTTGATGACATCTAAAATTATGCTTACATAGAAATAACTCTACCTGAGAAAAGTTTGAGAGAAATCGTTTGTATTGCAAACACATATACCAACTTGTTATCAATTGTTGTCAGGCCACTACTAGTCGTAGCTCTTTAATAAAATCCTTTACCGAGCCGATCTTCAATGCCCCATATTCGGTCATCTTAAAAGGAAATGAGCTTACCTAATAAAATCTCTATTAAAAAATTACACGTCATCATTTGGCATTTGACCAGGCCTCGGCAATTTCAACAATCGGATCCCATTTTAAGCATCCCAGCTTAAAATTCCTATAAAAATGACATACTCTAAAAACTGAATTTAAAATCAAACAATAGATAGTGGAGTAGATTGCCAAGTGCTCACTCTATTTCACTTGATGCGTATCTCTGAGTCGTTGGCAAGAAGTCGCATTGAAAATGCTCAAAGAATCCGCATCTCACAAATATCTTTAATCTGCTATAGCACTTTCTAGGTTAGTTTATAGTCGCTTTTCATATGTTCAGTTATATTTGTAAAGATATTTGCAACGTTATTAGATATCTTGTGTCGTGATCAACTGAGTTTTGCTGTTTAAAAATTTAAAACGGGTATTTCTTCAGATAACCGTTTATCTTTTATCAGCATCGTCGTTCCTGTACGAAATAAAAATTACTTACTGGTTACAAATTCTGGATCTGTCATGATTCTAGTAAGCTTTTAAACTAATTATCAGAAATTATCAGATACATAGTGATCATTACTATTTCTCTCCTAAAATACTAATAAAACACTGGCTTCAAGCCGTCGCCGGTTCGAAAAGAATTGTAAAGAATAATGGCATTGAGTTTAGAAAATTTACTACCAATAACGGCCTAAACGTCGAAATACCCGATTTCCCGGAGCTTTTTCTTTATAAAAAGTGTATTGTTCTATATCTCACTTTAGTGATGTAACGTTTGCGGATATTATAAAAAAAATCCGCTTTTTATCTATAGAATTTTTAACGTAAAATTAATGATGGTTCATTTAACCTTATTAATTATCTGAAAAACTAAAAAAGGCTTCTAAGCATGTATTTGTAGAACTAAGGACGAAACTATTAAAAAGTGTATGAACCTATGCAAATTACTAATTCAATTTGGGTAAATGTCAGCATGTTTGAAGAAGGTATTTCAATGTGCTTACAGACATCTGTTAGGTTATTTTAGTAACAATATTGAACATACGGTTATATACATAATATAGATTATTATGGGTAGCTTTGACAGTTAAGAGAAAATGAAAAACAGGAGCACTTATAACTGAAGTGATCAATGAGCCGAAATTCAGCGCATCGCAGATAAAAACTAGCGGACAATTCTAACTTTCTCGAGCTAATGTAATTCATTGTAATGTAATACATTGACGCCCAATATTAATAAAAAAGAAATAAGCATTGATAAGTATTATTAACATACCTACTAAATCGTTTGTGCATAGTTTCCTACATAAAACTATTAAAATAGTTGTTCTCGGAAATATTTCATTTGGTTAGTATTTAAATTAAGAAATGTATTATATACTATTAAAGGCTAGGATTTTATCATAGTCATCACATAATTGAAAGTAAATTTACATAAAAACCCAAAATACTTATAAACGGATAAGTAGTTAACCATAAGATGCTTCCTCAACTTATTTATTAAACTGGGGGTATGCGAATATTTGAATTAACGAGTTATTTGATAGCGAATCGAACCGGATAATTAGTTTCGAAATTCTAATCGTTAGATTCGAGATTCAAACTATTCAAATAATTTTAATTATGCGAATAACTCAAACTATTTTAAGGATTTTAACTAATTATGTATTTATCAAATCACTGCATATTATAAACCAAAGTCTTTTGCCACGCCTGTCTGTTCCCAGTAAACTCAAAAACTACTGAACGGATTTTCATGCGGTATACACCAGTAGATAAAGTGATTCATGAGAAAGGTAAATGATTAGTCAAGGTTTTTTTAATTATCAGGGTCAGTCAGCATCAACGTCCGCTGGGCCCGCTAGTATTTTATATATTAGTAAAAGTTACGATTTGATCATAGTAATATGATCATAGATTTGATAATTGTAAGTGAACCTAAAATACTTATGAAGCGATAAGTAATTCCTCAACTTATTTATGGTACTTAGCTATTTTGGTGGTTGGTAAAAATATCCGAAATATACTATGATTGTATAAAAAAATAGTACTAGCGGATTTATATCCTAACGTCTTTTCACAACACTAGCCTTTACGATCCACAGCAAATAGCATACGCACAAAGCACCCCGCGACATACATACACGTTAGGCCAATCTGAAACTTGGCAAGGGCGGTTAATGCGGAATATAGCGCAGCATCTATACAGATTTTTATCTCGGCTTACTTCCGGTCTACGCTTTAGAGGGGAGGGCAAAAAAAATGAAGCTTAAGTATTTGCCTTTTTATAACGCTTGCGCTAAGTTGTTTGTCGCGTTCGGTTCTCTCATTTTAAAACGTTCGTTTAATGGATTCTTGTTTGGTTGTTTTCACAATCAATGTTCTTTTCAACCCTTTTGATTAATGTATTAAGCATCGATCATCTGATATTGAAAGGAGATCGGGTTATAATGCACCTTTAATTTACATTGATAAGGTATCTTTGTTTCCAGAATGAGTTTAAAAATTTGACTCTTTCCACGATCCCGGTGATAGTAGTAGAAGGCAAACTGGGTAGTAGGTAAATAGATAATGGTAGCATAATAGAGTACTGTTAGGTAATATGATCTCTGTACTACCACAATCGTATAGACAAAATTAAGGCGCTTCAAAAACATTTTGTTCGTTCCAAATCATTCATATTTTCGTATAAGGCACCCTATTTTTTTTTTTTTAATTTATTTATTTTAGGTCGCTTTTTAACATATCAGGTCATTAGCGACCACAATTAACAAAATACATACATTATAGTACTACTGTAGATTAGGTTAGATTAATTTATAAACATTTATCATTTTCAAGAAAATTAAGGTTCGTGTACATCCATCTTGATCTAAACAGTCTTTTAAGTTGTCAGGAACGTTACACAATCGTCTTTCGTTGTTAAATGCTGCACATTCCACTAATAGATGTAAGACAGTCAGGTCCACTCCACACTTGCATTTATTTTTATCAGTTTTAGTGATTAGATGAATGTGGGTCAGATTTGTGTGTCCAATCCTCAACCTGGTGATCACCACTTGATCTTTTCTACAACTATAGGAGTTAAACGATTTATCAAAAATTGATTTTCTGATATTAAATAACATCGTTGTATTTTCTGTTTTCCAGTAATGATCCCAATTGATTTTAATTTTATGTTTAACGTATTTGTGTAGTTCAGTAGGAGTTGATTTATTTAAATGCCAATTTTCATTTTCATTCGTTGCATGTCTCGCCTCTCTATCTGCCTTTTCATTACCTACTATACCTTGATGACTTGGAATCCATATAATTTCGAACCTGCTATTATTTTTAAGTAGATTTATCATCTTTTGCTTGATATCTAAAATGAGAGTGTCCGTATTCTTTGTGTTTTGTAACGCCGTCAAACATGACTTTGAGTCGGTATATATTATATATTTACCTGTGTAAGATACATCAGTTATATATTCCAAAGCTTTAAGAATAGCTAGCACCCTATTTTATATCATTTTCCAGTAATCATTTTTATTATGACTTGGTTTTTACTATGTCTAGAGCACATAATGTAAACAGTAAGTATCTAGATATATTTAATTTATTTTAATTGGAGAGCACATTCTATTATGCCACGTTTGTATTCTACTCGTATGAGTGTAGTTTACTTTGAAGCAGATAAATAAACTAGATTCGTACAGATGTACTAATTGATAAAATGATACAAATTTCTTTAACACTACGACAATGTAACGAAATTAGACATCAACTAAATAGTTGACTGCCATTCTATCAATTCTTAGTTTTGACGATCTCTCTTTCGTGTAACTAGCTCACCCAATTGTTATATTGACATTTTGAAACCTAAAATTTTATCATTATGTTATTTTATTTAATCATTTTCTTCTTCGGGTTGACATCTGCCTATGTAGGCATTTTTTTTTTATGTCATAGTTGACAAACGAACTGGTGGGTCACCTGATGTTAAGTGATTACCACTGACCATGGACACTAACAACATCAGAGGAGTTGTAAGTGCGTTGCTACCCTTTGGGGGGAAGGGTCACGGGAGGGAGAGGAGAGGGGAGGGGAGGTGGGCTTCCGGCGCTCTCACTAACTGAACGAAACGCAACAATGCAAGCACTGTTACTTCACGTCGGTTTTCTATGAGAGGGTGGTACTACCCCGGACCAGCCGACCCATTCATGCCGAAACCAGTAATAGTTTCAGCGTGGCTCTACCACCATGATTTTTCCAATTTCCCCAATGTCTAAACTATTCTTGAATCAACTTCAACACTCACAATTTTTTTTATTAAAATCTGTCCAGCCGTTTAGAAAGAGTTTAGTCACATACACAGTACGTACAGAAGAATTATATATATAAAGATAAAAGTATAATTGACTGACTGACTAACAGACAACCTAAATTACAGGAGCTAGGGCAAAAAAAATTGCATGCGGGTTCCTTTAATAGATGAATACTAAAAATGATGTTTTTGGAAATTCAACACCTAAGGTGGTGAGGTGAAAAAGGACATGAAACTTTGAATTAAAATTCATCGTTTTCCGTCAATAAATTAGTCAGGTATTATCTTATTACCTAGATATAAAATCAAAAATCGAAAAACAATGCCAGTATATCTAAATACATTTCATCAAAATTAATGACCATAAAACGTATTTGTTTATAAGATTTTTAGCACAAACTATCTCAATTATTACTAACAGTAAAAAATTATTACATTGTACAGGAAAGGTCAAAGCTAGCGGTTCATTTTACCCTGCCTCGGACATATTTACCTTGGCCCGTACTAAGCTCTATTTGCACGGTGCCCCATTGTATGGCTTGATTGCAGCTTTGAAAGCGGCGCGTTGTGTTTTTGTTGTTCATTACTAGTGCCCTGGGCTTTCAGAAGTTGTAATATATCTAACTAACTTTATATACTTGGAAAATGATCAGAAATTAAGATAAAAGTAGCCCGCTGAAGTTATTTACGCCTATCAGGTCAATAGTATAGTTGTAGTTCGAAGCAAAAAAGAATTACGTGTTAAGATTATTGGAGCGCTAATAAAAGTCGTGAAGAGCACTGCTCTTACCAGTGCGTTCATAATTTTCGCCATAGTATCCAATATTCAATCTATTTTAGTCACTTTCAACAATATTTTGCAAGTCATCGCTTCATCCAGTTTTCTTTACCAAGACATGGTTTCCATTCAAGAAATTTTCTTACTCCAACAATGTTCGGTACACCGGCCCACTTTATATCGTTTACTTCGGTTACTTGGTTACTTTGTCGTATAATTTTATTGCGCATTCCCAGCCTAGAAAAACTATTAACCTATCTTTACAATAGCTAGCTGAATGACTTTTAAAAGGTAGAATAATCCCATTCTAAGTTATCACGTCTCAGAATCATTAGGTGAGGATACCATATGACAATTACCAGCGGCGATATTACGATGACCTAAGGGTTTTTTTTCTGGAGGAGGCCTTTACATTTCGTTGAAAGTGTTCTTGCTAACATATAAACCCTAACTGAATTCAATAAATTAAAATGCATCACGATTAGTAAAATTTACAACATAAATAATTTTGTATGGACATTGTTATTGAAAATATTTTTGATATTTAAGACTCTTTGTAGATACAATTGCCTACAAACTTTCCTTCCAAAGAATATCGTTAGTACCGACTTAAGGAACGTTTTGTATATATTTAACCCTCGATTGCGTCGAGTACAAATAAAAACTTGGAAAGAAGTACAACACCACGTTTTAATTAGGCAGTTGTCTTATCTACTTTCGACAGGCCGTGGGGGGAAGCGGTGGCGAGGCGGCAAGTTGAAAAAGTCAATAATTACCTTTTCTCACGGTCAGAAGTGCCTTTTACCACTTCGCAGAGTGGATGGTCGTGTTTGTGCACGAGATTCGCGATTAGCGATTTAATATCTTAAAGTATCTGTATGAAAAAAAAAGTCTTACCAAAAATAATAATTTTCAAAATACTTATACATGATAATTGAATGTGTTTATGTTACAGTTTTAAGATAAACTTCTTATGGGAGGGCTTTGAAATTTTGATCCGTCATCTATATCTATGAGGAAAAGTGGTGTGGCTGAACAATATCTTGAGTAAAGTGTTCTCATCCGATCACCGAAGTTAAACAACGTTGGTTGCGGTCAGTATTTTGATGGGTGACCGCCTGGGAACACCGCGTGACTTTGGCTTTTAGTTATACTCTGTTTTTATTACTGTTGGCTAACTAATAAGTACAGTTTAAAAAACAACGGCTACCGCTGAGACACACCGGTTTATTGGTAGAAGACGCTAGTACATTAACCTGAATACTAAGCAAAACTCTGCTAAATTCAATAATATATGTATCAATGCTTACATATATGAGGTATGACTCTTTGAAAGGACTACTTCAGTAGTTTAAGCTGGATATATGATGAAATTAAATCGTTTCTTATTTTTTTTATCGGAGCTCGGCAAAGTGACTTTACTGTGCCTGATGGTGAGCACAGTATAATCTAAAAACAATGGCGACTACCGAGAGACATACTATCCCTCACTGGTCGCCGCTGTCATGCCGGCCTGCAAAAATGTCTCTTCACGTTACGCTTGAAGGACCCCATATTATAGGAGGGAGGGAACACACTGGCCGGAAGATTGTTCCACAGCTTCACTGTACGGCAGAGATAAGAAGTTGCGAACTTTTTAGTTCGTGCCCAGATAGGATTTACCGTAAAACTATGGCTCCGAAGCCCAGCGCGCGTGGTTCGGGTATGAAAAGGAGAGGAAGGGATTAAATGAAATAGCTCCTCATATATATATATATATATATATATATATATATATATATTTACAGTGATTTTGTGATTATTTTGTATATATATTCATTTAATAATGACCTACCGTTGATGGAGTCTCTTGAAGATTTCTTACGGGCCTTAAACTATGTTTCATGTCGAAGATTAAAACTGATTTTTTTTTCGAAGTAGTATGAGCTATAACTAACATTGAATCGCTCGCGCCTAACCGCTCCGCTTATGACTCTAACTACGAGTTTACGGCAGAAGCACCACTTCTAATTGCATTACTATCTCGGCACATTTCTATCGCCCCGAGGAAACCCTTTTTGTATTTATTACGTTTCGGGCTTCCTTGCGATTTCTTACGGCCTTAATTGATATTTTGTTAAGTCAATTTGATGATCAATTTAATTATTTTAAGAGTTTCCATTGTATAAATAAAGATAGCACTGAATAGATCTTTGATTGGTGGTGTCTAGTGGCTAATTTACCGGAATATGTATATCGAAAATACTTTTTCCCACTACTATTTATTTTATACGTCTGGAAATGGCCTACGTATAGACGAGGCATTTTTCTGTCAATACGGTGTTAGTTACGACGTAAAACGACTCAATTAGAACATTTTTTTGTATGTTATTTCCTATACGTTGAGTATACATTTAGGGTTTGTTCAAAATCTCACATTACCTTTAATTGAAAATATAGTCCAATGTGCAAATGCTATAGTATATCTACCTACAAGTTGTTGCAGACAAATCTTTAAATGATCAGGCGTTCGGGCGGGGTGGTATGGCCATAGTGGTTTAAGATGTTTTTTTCACCGAAAGTTCATACTCACTGTGGCATTCGAAACTACGTCAATCGACGCCGCGTTCGAACACTGTATCAACTAAGCCATCACAACCCGCGACTTCTTCTCAATTTATTATCTCAATTGTTTTCTTATATTTCAAAGGAATTATGCAGCGTTTTCGACGGCGGTTTGTCTTTTTCTGACATTTGCAACTATTATGGTTATATTTCAATCAATTTACACAAAATCTTGACTATTTATATACCTAAACCTTCCTCGATAATCACTGTATCTACGAATGAATGCCGCATGAAAATCCGTTCAGTAGTTTTTGAGTTTATCGCGAACAGACAGACAGACACGGTGGAGGACTTTGTTTTATAATAAGTAATAATTCTTAAGAGTGGCCGACAGACAGCTTAAAGGGATATGATTATATGAAAATTCGACAACAGAGTTTTATGTAATAATCCCTAAGTTGCTGCTAATAACAAAATCCTTGAGCACAGGGTTAGTTAGTACTCACGTAAATTCATACAAATGATATATGCCGTCGATGTACAATATATTAGTAATAGAAGATGCTAATCAGAAAATAGATATTTAACCAATATGGTATATCTATAATATAAACGCAATCAGACTCCGTCTAGACAGTAAACTTTCCAATTCGCATTCGCCTTAAGTCCGGACAGTCGGAAAAACTTACCCCTCAAACTGTGCCTTATTCGTTAACACTTTCAAAGTCGGACGGACCCTTTTTTTTGAGCTTCGCAACTACGAGCGTGAGGTATTCGCTCGGAATAAGTAATTTCACAAATGGACCAAACGAACGACTCTTAAATAGGCTGTTTAGTTTAACAGCTTGATCATTATACTAATGATCCCATGAGATTTATCCTTTTACAGACGATTAGGTTTCAGGTTTAAGTTGAATGCTTTGGAACTTAATTGTACAATAGAGAAGCGTTCTTCATTGTGCTGTCACCGGAGCGGCGTATAGATGAGTGTTATGTGTAGACATAAAAGATATCAGTCCACTGTCACCAGAGCGGTGTATTACTATGTGTTATACGTAGGGTCACATATAAACGCTGTCCGCCACACTGTCAACGACGCGGCATATAGCTGAGTGTTATGTGTAGTGTATTGAAAAACTGAATTTAGTAAAAGACTGGCATAATCTAAATACTAGAAACTGTAATAAACTGGTGGTCCCATGTTTCAGACTTAGCAAAACCAGTAATAGTTTTTTAGGTAATAGTGTTAGGTTCTACAATAAAGTCCCAAAGCATGTTACCGATTTGCCGGACTGTAAATTTAAGCGCCATGTCAAACGGGTTTTAGTTTCAAAAGGATATTATAGAGTGGATCAATATGTGAATGATAGTGATGTCTGAAATGGACGCCTCTCTGTGCATCCACTAAAAGCATTGTATAATGTATTGGAAATATATGTTTAAAAATGTACCCGATCGAGTTTCTTGCCGGTTCTTCTCGATGACTGGGTTGTTTTCCGAACCGGTAGTAGTCTTTGACGTTCATAAGTGCCTTATTAGGGCCTAAACTTAATAAAGTATTTTTGATTTGATTGGATGAGTTGTGTGTTTGAGTTCAGTATATAAGCGCTGTCACCGTAGCGGCGTATAGATGAGTTTTGTCTAGTTGAAGTAGTTGAGAGTGACGTATAGGTGTTTTTTTTCATAAGAGGCAAACGAACAGGTGGGTCACCTGATGTTGAGTGATCACCACCGTCCATAGACACTATCAACACCAGGAGAGTCACAAGTGCGTTGCCAGCCAGCGTTTGGGGAGAAGGAGGTGGGCCTGAATGAAACGCAACAATGCAAGCACTGTTACTTCACGTCGGTTTTCTGTAGATCGGGTGGTACTACCCCGGTCGAGTTGACCCATTCATGCTGAAAGCAATAATAGCTTCAGCGTGGCTCTACCACCTTTAAAATTAGCAGTTCAGTAGACCAATACTAAACATATATAGCCAAGAGTTTTATTTCTCTGAAACCGTACAGAATCATATGATATTCTCTTTTGTTATCTTAAGAAATAAACAGTATATTTTACTATCGCATTCATGACGTAAATAGAGGAGAACATATGACGCAGAAATTCTTTGTGTAAGGCGATAGCGCTGGGAGGCCTTGAGGTTGGCATGACAACCGCGAGACTATCTGGGGACTGATAAAATATGGGGAAAGCAACAAAAGGCGGCCGTGTTTGTTATTTGGATATTGATACATTTAATGTGTTTGTGGGACTCAATATATTATGAGACTGAGGGATTATTTGCTTAAGTATAATTTTGTAACGTCCTTGTATAGTAATTTGTGGTTGCGAATGTTTGGCTTTTATATAGTTTTTTACAAGGACTCACAAAATTATATTTGATGGTACAATTACGACAATCTGTAGGTATATTAAGTCTATACCATATACGTAGTCAAGGCCAGGCCTTGGAAAATTTTATCTTCAAAGGAACTGAATACGTAGTTCGAGACAAAAACAATGGTTTTATGCAAATATGGAGCTGAATTTCTAAAGTGGCTTTTCGTTGCTATTGATCTCAATTTAAAGCGATTAATGTAATCAAAAATTTTAAGGCAACTTACAAAAAATCTTTATACATTTTCTAGTAATGATCCAAACAAGGCAATCAGTATGGAAATTCATAAAATTAACGTTTAAGAAAATAATTAATCCAACTTTGATTAAAAATCACCAATACACGAAAAAACTTAATTACGTTAGTCTATTTAATAAAACGTCGTCGGCAGATTCTTTGCGTAATGAAAAAGTCAAATACAAAAGTTTGACAACCGCTGGCCACAACAAAGGCGAGTTTCCCACCTTTGTGCGGCGTCGGGGAGCGTGGCGTCCAACGCTAGACAGCAATATCCTGTTACCTGTGTGGTACAACTGACAGGCTTCAAAGGAATTATTGTATTTCGTAGGTTACACAGAACTTATGCTAGGTTAAATTTGGGAACTATCACAAAATACTTGTACTCGTACTTTTTTGTGTTTCGACTATTCTTAACAGATATAAATCTTCATGTATATGCCCTCAAATAACTAACAAAAATAAAATATAGTCGAACTTCATCTAGAGTTAAATTATAGAAAAATTGATACCATCCAAAACTTTTGGATATAAAACTGTCTCGGTGTTATTACAAAAAAGCTAAATACGTATTGAACCCTGGCTTTAAAAAGGTCTCGTATTAAATGCACCGCGGTCGCTGAATTTCCCCATCTTGCTCTTTTGTCTCGCTTTGGTTACGTCAGGTTAGACTTGTGAAAAAGGATAACGGGAACTTGCCTCGAGCGAGCGCGATGCATTTATTACGAAACCTTTTTAAACCAAGTATTTAATACGTATTTAACATTTTTGTAATAATACGGTCTAAGTTTACACTGGGTGATCTAGAATCGTAAACAACCAAAAGTCACTATTACAGTCAGTTACAGACACTTGCGCCCCTATTTGTTTACCGAATACCAGCTAAATATTCTTGACAGTTTAATATATGTATGCAAAATTATAGAAAAGCTAGACTTAGTAAAAGACTGCCATGAGTTTAAATACTAGAAATGGTTTTCCTTCCGATGATATGATGGTAGCGAACGATCAGTACCAGACTGTCTCTCCAAACAGAGCGTGTTCACGCCCACGCCCGCGTTATCACAGATAACGCCGCCGTAGTCTGGGGGTAAAGTTCGCTCTCGCACACCAGATTAGGCTCATCTCGGCAGCGGCTCAAGCCTAGGTCCGTTTCCTCGGCGTGGAGCCCTTGAGTACGCTGCTCGCGCGATACAGTGGCACAAAATCTTACATTACTGCAACAACAATACACATATTATCTCCACACACGTGCACGCACACATGCTTATACATAAAAGTGGAAGGGTTTAATTTTTTTGCTCTCATCAAACTGTAGAAAAAAGTATCCGACACAAAATACGTATAAGAGTTGCTGAGGTATCTATGCTTGGTACACATATCAATAACTCATATAAGTATGAATATGTAGCTTAGCTAAGGTTAGATAAGTCGCGAATTGCAGCAGTAGAGTCAGGCAACAGCTCACGCCGAGGTGTGCAGTGTACCCTGGAGCCAGTTCTCAAATAAAATCGGTTGAGTGCCTTAAGCGCTCGTCTTAGTAGTCCGGAGAAGCTGTTAAAACCTTGTTCGATCAATAGCGTAACCAGTTCGAGAAAAAAAAAAACTAGAAATGATGACAAACTGATCATCGTATGTTCCAGGATCAGTAACAGAGCAAAAAAGTTCCAAATTATCGATTCGCTGGATAGTTAGTTCAAGCACCAGGTCAAGCGGGTTTTGATTTTAATGTCTATAGGGTGGATCAATATGTGAACGATGATGATATCTGGAAATACTACTCCTCTCTGGGCATCTGCTAAAAACGATCGTAAAAAGATAAAACCAGATCGAGTTTATTGCCGGTTCTTCTCGATGAATAAATATTACCTTCCTTTTTTAAATCTATCCGCTGTGTATTTCCAAGGATTGTCGAAAACAAATACATTATTTAATTTTAAAATGTTAAAACGCTATCTCTTATACACTCGGAGTGTACGATAAAACTCATCTCGTCAGTAGGTAAATTTGTTGCGGGTAGTCCTGTTATACGAAGATTTCGGCTCAAATTAATTGTTCGCCACTATACTAATATATGTGCCTGAATTTTACAAAAGGGTGTTACGATAATCCCCTTTGTGTTATTATGAAATTCAATAATACGGTATCGAGTTATCAGAGTGCCCGTTAATTTTTATTTAATTAAGTTTCGCATAAAAACCCTTCACGTATTTTTATACTAGCGTCCGCCGGTGACATCGTCTGCTTTTGTCTATTTATAAATTACTAACTTCTGCCCGTGACTTCATCCGCGTGGAAGCTCTCAAAAGGAAAAAACGATTTTGAATCATTCTTCATTAGTGTTCTGCTACTATGTATTGGTCTTAGCATGATTATAAATAGCCTATAGCCTTTCTCGACAAATAAGCTATTTAACACTGATTTTTCAATCAATTTAATTTTTCAAACCGGGCCAGTAGATCCTGAGGTTAGCGCGTACAAGCAAGCAAACTCTTCAGCTATATAATATTAAGTAAAGATGAGACTGGACATTATGTTCAGGTAACTCGTAACGATTTAGGCGGCACACGCTGACAGGCATCAAATGACTGGCTGTTTGCTAACTAACTCGATACTTAGCGCTATATGTTGGCCAATTTAAATAATATATTTATATACTTGTATGATGTATGGGCTATATCACTGTAAAGTTTCATAAAAATCCAGTCAGTTTTTTTTATCTAACTAAGCTATTGGCCTGACAGGCCTTCACAGCTTCACCGGACTACTAAGGCGAACGCTCAAGGCATTTCGCTGCTTAGCAACGAGTCCGAGGGTGCCAAAGTGGCCGAACCTTGGCTCGGGCTGTTGGTGTGACAACACCGTGAATCTGTCTAAGCTAAACTAAGCTCGTTGTAACTATACAACGCTATACTAATAGCATAGCTATATAGCATATAGTATAGCTAAGTTATTCATACATATAAGAATTTGTCAGTGACACTTTTCCGTTAAAGAGTAATAAATATCCAACCAACTTTACAAACTCATATATAATATACTTATTTAATATTATAAATGACAATTTAAGTTTATTTGTTCGTTTGTTACGCTTTCAAACCTTATCTACTCAACTGATCATCATAAAATTTTGCATATATTCCACTAAATATATAAAAATGGAGATATGATACATTTTATCCAGAAAAAGAGTACTATTCCTGTCCTATATGTTAAATCTACATTACACGGGCGAAACTGCGGGCAAAAAACATTCCGAGGAGTGTATTCCTAATCCTTCCCCACCTAAATAGCTTCGCCGATTTTAATGTTTTCTTTTTCTTGTACGTTTAGCGACACTTAAATAATTTTTCAGCTAAGATTGGAGACGGTAGATGGCACCGTTGTCGAGATTTAGATTTATTTTGATTTTTTTTTTTTTCGTTAAAAAGACGTAAACTTTCAGCCTGAAAACATTTGGCAAGACAAGGCTTATTCGAAACGGTGAAAAGCGAAATTTCCATTCGAAACCAATAAAACATTTCAAGCTTCAAATAATTTTTAACAATTAATTACTTTTTTTATAATCCGACGGCGTATTTTTTGCCTTCCAAGGCTTATATATTTAATTTACGACGTTCGGAATTATATCGGACGCTTCCATGAAACGCTTGCAACGGTTAATTACGTCTAAAACGTTTTAACAAGTTAATGAAAAATTCTTTTTTGAATGATCCGGTCGTTCATTGCTCGATGTGATGATAATATTAATTTATGAAAATTATTATCTACTTCCTTCGCGTTGGTTCTGTTAATTCTTGAAAACTACGTGTGAATTAATTGAAGGTTATTCTTTTTTTTTTTCAATTGATTTTTTCCGTTACTGCTTAACACGTTCCGTCTCACATGTATCACCGGTGGTACTCGAATTGATAACTATTGAAAACGAAATAATTACTTATATCATGTATGATATAATAACGTAATATTGTATGATAATACGGTATGTAGTCAGGTGAAACTGTGAAGGCCCAACAAGCCAATAGTGTAAACAGTTCGAAAAAAATGTATTTTAATACATATATTTTTTGTCAAAATATCAAATAGCCCAAAGAATATGTTAACCCTCATAGTGTTTGTAAGCTATATTTCGTAAATTGTATCGTTAGTTCTTAAAAAAAGAAAACATTGGGCAGACAATAAAAATCTCGAGGTAGACATAAGGAGTGCCGATAGAAGTGAAAACTCATAGCAATGGCATAACGGATGGTAGGGTTTTATAGCCTGATTGGGTCGCAACCACCATGTATATGGCGAAAAAACTCATCATAGTGATTCGCCTCTGCGGGTCGCGTTTCGGGATCAGCCTGTGCATATCCAGCTTTTCACAGGCCGGCATGACAGCGGCGACCGGTGATGGATAGTATGTCACGGAGGCGCCATTGTTTTTGGACTGTACTGTGCTTACCATCAGGCATAGTGCAGTCATTTTGCCGTGCTACAATAAAAAAAAAAATAAAAAAAAAAATGTATTCTTTTCGTGTTTTCAAATATCTGAATTATTTAAATTTCGTAATTTGTAAATTGAAATTATTAACATTACTTCAGTTTCGACATTTATTTTCACTCCGAGCAATCATTATATACATTTCATACAATTTATTAATTAGTCAAACATATGATTCACAAACGCAATACAACATATCAATATAGTCTGACGCAAGCGCAATACGTCACAAGCATATCGACGTCATCGGTGACACGAACCCATGAGTTTTCCTCCTACCAAAAAACGCTCTACGTGGCTAAAGAAGGTGTTAGAGCTACGCTGTAGCTGTTACTAGTTTCAGCATGAATGGGTCGGCTCGTCCGGGGTACTACCACCCTCTCACAGTACACCGACGTGAAGTAACTATGCTTGCATTGTTGCGTTTCGTTCGGTCAGTGAGAGCGCCGGAGGCTCACCTCCTCTTCCCCTTTCTCCTTTCCCTTCCCCTCCCCCATACACAGGCTGGCAACGCACTTGCGACTCCCCTGGTGTTGCAAGTGTCTATGAACGGTGGTGATCACTTAACATCAGGTGACCCACATGTTCGTTTGCCGCCTTTTGACATAAAAAAAACCTTCACTTCAATAAAAAATTACGAAGACAATTGATCAAAACCGGTCAAACAGCCTTGGTGAAGATTAACGAATACACACGTACACCGGAATTCTATATATAGTTAACAGTATTTATTGCTCATTGTAACTATGTTCGTTCGTTTGTTTTTTAATAAAAAATATCTAAACTATTATTGTTTTGTCCACAGCACCACCCAACGTAGTCGAGATCACGAATCACCCGCCAAATTCCAAGTTAGAAGTGAAGGAAGGCGAGGAAGTTTCGTTGGAGTGTCTGGTGAAGAACGCAAAGCCGCCGGCTAAGATCATATGGCATCGAGGGAATGTAGAGATGAAAGGCGATAAAGGTATGTCTAACTAACACTTTAAATCTTTGTCTAATGATACTCGTTCTACCTAGCAGAAGTGTTGGACAACACTTGTGGTAACAGATTTAGAAAATAAATTAGACAAATAGTTCCCAATTCAATGCTTAAATGTGGAAAATTAGCAGTTTATAGAATTACCTGCAAGTTAATATTAACATTGATTATTTTTTTTAGAAAATTCGTTTTTTAAATACTAAAATTAAATTCAGAAGGTATGCTGATAGAAGTGAAAACACAAAACAATGGAATAACTGTTCTATTTTTTATTTTTAACTCAGTTATAGTCTGGATTATTTAAATTTCATAATTTGTAAATTAAGATTATAAATATTAATCTAGTTTTCACATCTATTGGCACTCGGAGCAATCTTTATATATAAATTTCTTCTGTGCGTGTGTATGTCACTGAACTCCTCCTAAACGGCTGGACCGATTTTAATAAAACTTTGTGTGCGTGTTCCAGTGGATCCGAGAATGGTTTAGATTCACAATTGGACCAGGTAGGTGGCGTTGCGGTTGACTTTTAGGATTTTTTTTATTATCAAGGCAGGACAACGTCCGCTTGGTCCTCTAGTAATTATATAGATCTACACTTTTATACAAAATCATTAATTAATAAAACACAAGATATTACAAGTATACAGGCTGCTATACTACACGTCGCTAGTCTAACGCTAGCGCTATCCGTCACGATCATGTCGGTAACGCTTCACTAGTATGTCACTGACGCGTATACGAATAAAGAAGTTTTCACTTCAAAAATAAACGATCAAGCCAGGCGATTTCGTTTTTTTGTTAATAAAGTATAAAATATGTCTAGGTATATATGAAAAATGTAGATACTTGAAGCTGTAGAATTGGCTGAATCTCAAATGTGAGAGTACAAAATTCAACTTGCTTGTTAGAGAATGTCCTATCGCTATGTCATTGTTTTATCGCGATAGTTTGTTTCATCGAAACCACGCGGAAATGTGTAGCACTCACGGCTTGTAAATGAAAATAAAATTCGGTTTTTACATGTATACGCCCCGACTCAATGAACTGCACATGGAAACATAATTAAAATCTTACTAGCGAACACTAATTGGTCAATTGTAAAAATATTCCTGACTCTTTCAGTCGCCAATTAAGGTTTTTAATATCAACAGGTAAATAATTTTGTACCGTTGTTCGAGACATGCGATATCTAGTGTTGTACAGAACGTTTATCGATGTATAGGTTAACTATTAATTGGTGTAACAACTATTGGCGTCCATTGGCATTACAATCAACCCGTATGCCATCACGGTGAACGGCATGACGCTCTCTTATGCCGTCATGCCTCTTTTACGTCATCGCTCTCGACTCGTTCTGTTTGTGTGCGCGTATACTTACACTTTGTTGTTTCTCTGTGTGAGCTGCGTAGTATTTCTTTCGGACTATATTACATTTGACAGGTTTTTAATTATAACCAACTTTATTTGTTGATAAATAAAACGCCTAATGATAAAATAATACCAGCCTGTTATGTATGGGCCTACTCCCGAGGCAAATCGCGAAATTAATCAACCTGTATTTGTAATTCAAATACAGAGAAATTCACACCTGTTTCAATATATTTTTCAATATACACTAGTTAGTGTCATAACATGAAAAGCCAAAAGAGAGGCACTGATCGATTTATAAACATAGGCACAATAGAAGATGCAATGATGGTTCAGAGATTACCGTCTTCGAAGACACCGTTCGGTAGCCATAGATATAAATCTTTGCCAATTAATTAGCTGATGCTTTTATGAGTATTTCGTTAGTAGTTCATGTTTTGCGTCGCCACGTCTCGCCACGCCAACAATCAAGTTTACCCGCGCCTATAAATGTTTCACGTCAAAAATGTATTGATTAATTCTGATACAGGTAACTAACCTGTCTACTTTATTTCTGGAATATACATCAATTGATTCTGGAAGGCAACACATCCAAACATGCCTTATTGTATGCACCCTACAAATATGGTAAACATAGTAACCAGTATAAGCATAAATAGAATCCTGTAGAGAATATGTTAATAATACACATGAAAACACGTGTCATCACGTCGAACTAATAAAATATACAGATGTCGAGCGAAGGTATGATACGTCAAAAATATTAATAGAAAAAATGCCAACACCTCGCTCTTCCCCCCATTACGGCGGAGCGTATGCCGCGTGAATTCGCCGCCATAAAATATTAGCTGTCGATATTCGTTAGATGCATCACTAGGCGTTGTCGGGAATTAAAAATTATAGAAGCGATACGAACATAATGTTTCGAAAAATTATGTTTAATATTTTATTTTTTAAATTTAAATAACATTAATTAATTTAAATATAGGTTTACCGCTTTAATTAATACATCTATGTGAATTAAACTCTGAGGTGTCAATGAAAAAAGAAATTATAGTATGATGATGCCACTCCTTAACCTAAGCAGCTTTAAAAATTTAAATGTATGAGGTGTCATTAGATTTATTACAGTTGTGAAAGTAACATTATGATATAATACTTAAGAATGCGGAATCAAAAAAGAGATAAAAGAAAATAAAAAATAATTTTACTTACCCAAATTCATCAGAACAACTCATTCAAGTGCAAAGACTTTTACAGTGTTTTATTTTTTTATTTCTATATTAATTCATTCTACTTATTTGTCTGTAAGCATTGTAGATGGATCCATTACGTTACTACAACAAACTACTTCAATTACTACGCAAAACACTACAAATAAATGATCAGTAAAATATAAAAATTATTATTCACAAATTTTTAGGGATCATTTATACTGTAATAAAACAAATTATTGACATTAAAATATAAAATATTAATTTTACATTGAAATAAATTCGTATAATTCCAAACAGCATACTGATTCATATTTTGGGATCTTTTCTATTGTTTATAGCTCTTCAGTGTTAAACAAAATCTCATCTTTTAAGCAACGATGTCGACTGAAATTATCATTTTAAGCCTAGATATAGCTGGCGCTTAGTGAAGACATACACGTAGCTAACATTAGTTTTAGGATAGTAACTGAATGTTTTCCTTCACCAAAACCAATCAATCATCAATTTTTTCATTGTAACCGTTCGTTGCACGATAGGAACTTTTATCGATTGATGTTTGAATATGTTCTGTTTGAAACATATTTAATTATCTACATTGATCGTGAAATTTATTGAATTTACAATGTGTTACAAATATCTCAAGGGACCCGGGGTGGCCTGGTTTAACATTCAATCCGGTATTTCCATAGCACCATACTAGGCAAATCACTAACTTGGCTGTTGTTACACATTCTTATAGTGAACCTTCTTGCATACGTACATACAATTATTATTGTAATGTGTATTGTTCAATTGGAAGGTCAAATAAAAAAAGACAAAACAAAAAAAAATCTTGTAACAAGTTATGGTGAAAACTGATCGTTGTAAAGACGTCAGATCCTGGTATCGTGATCTACCCACATATAAAAATACTCGGACACAGTGTATTAATTTATGTCGTGTTAGTTCGGTAATATTCTTGAGCCACATCTAGTATACGTAGGGCTGTGGCGTGCTATGACTCCGATCCCAATAACGCTGAGTGACATTGACGTGACCCTCGCAAAGTCGTCCGTGTTTCGCGAGATATTCGACGCTACCCTCTCAATTTTTCCCGTTCCCTCCCCACTGAGGTATTGTTATGTTATTGAATTTTTAATTCGATCTCAGTCGAACTATTTCATCGAGTGTACACGGGTTTATTTATTGTGATTATATGATAAAATATGTTGCTCATTAAAGTATATATTTATGTATGTATTATTTTTAAATATCGGTACTAAAGTGAAACTATTTTTCTATCGTCTCAAATTTTTTCGGCCATTTATCGCACATCGCATTACAGCCGGGCGCAAAGTAGGAATGAAGTGAAATGCACTCGGGAGAGCAGCCAAGGCGAATATTGTGGCGCCCATAGATAAGAATAGTATACGTGGCGCCCATTACTCAATTCAAAATGATGACTTAAATAAATGTCTTGCTCAGTTTTTAAAGTACATCTATTATCTGACTGATTGTGTTTATTTTGTATTCCGCGTACTATAATACGCAGACTGAAATTAAAATTTATAGTTAGATATCTTGTTTACAATTGAATTTATCATTCCCATTTTTAAGTTAAGATTTAAAACGCGATTTTAATCAGTTATCAGTCGACCGGCAAAAAAAGTTACACTTGATTTCATAAAACCACACCATGTATTTTTTTTTATTTATGTTGGTACAGCTGAGATTCATAAATTACAATACCCTAATAAACCACTCATGTGTTTTCCTTGTCATAAAGATGGTTTTTAATTTATATATTTCATTTATAATATGAGGCCTCGCGAATCATTAAAGACTTAAGTTTCAGGAATTCGGTATCTTAACTCTGCCCTCCCAATATATTTTTGATGATTTAATGTATGTCCTCAAAAACTCTAAGTTCTAGTAAAAGACCAGCATAATTTAAATACTAGAAACAGCAACAAATTTGTCATTCCATGGTTCAGGCTCACTAAGTCAAAAAAACAGTTTTTTAGATAATAGTGTTAATAGTTTTTTTAATAGTTGTTTTAAAGTCCTAAACACATTACCGATTTACCGGATAGTGAGTTCAAGAACCATGTCAAGCGGGCTTTAATATCTAAAGGCTATTTATTATAGGGTGGATCAATATGTGAACGATTGTGACGTCTGGAAATGACGCCCCTCTCTTTGCATCCACTAATAACAAATGTAACTATTTATGTTTTGTAAAAATATATAACATGAAAAGATAAATCAGATCGAGTTTCTTGCCGGTTCTTCTCGATGGCTGGGTTGTTTTCCATACCGGTGGTAGCTTTGACGTTCATAAGCGCCTTTTCAAGGCCTAAATTGAATAAAGGATATTTTGATGTTTTTATTTTGAATTATATACCGTCACTAGATAACGTTATATTTTATCGACTTGGTATGTGAAGATATTTGAATTGAGGCAACGTTTACAGAATAATTGTTTCGCTATAAGTTAGGTATTTATTACAATGAATGATAATAGCAACATATAATAAAATACACGTGCGGAGTCGTAGGCAATATTTAGTAGATAGGATTATGATTTGTCTACAAACTCACCTTTTTTTTCTAACTAATTATTAGCCGGAAGTGTAAATTTCACCGAGATTGGTAACTACCAAAATTGATAGCTAAAATAGCCATGGAAACCGATACCGAACGGGAAACTAACGCAAAATGGTGTCAAAGTAGTTTAACCTCGAATTGGACCTAAGTCTTAGATGCAATTACGCTAACTAAAGCTAACTATCCAAACATTTCAGCTAATTAACCATACATATATATGGTATGAACCGAGTCACTAATCAGCACACTTTATACTCCGAGTCAGAAAAATGACAAGTCAGATCGGGCTTAACACTTATTCGAATTTAATTATTTATCATATTTAGTATCTTCTTATTAGTTTGTGACCTTCATTGGTTAGTTTATATTGGAATTATGATTAAATGCCAAATACAAATAAGCGGCAGTTCTAGGCTAGCCATTTTTTCCGCAGATTCGCATCCCGTTATGTGCCAATGGATTTTTCGGAATTCGCGTACATTTACTAATTTATATCGGTAACACTATAGGCTAACGGTGAAAGAATACATCGTGAGAAATGTTCTCGTAGTAGCAGTGTATGGAAAAATATAAAACTGTGGATTTCTCAGAGTTTAAAATCGCCTATACGTCGTGTGCTATCGGGTGACTACGCCCATACCTACCTCCGGGAAAAAGGCAATAGCAGTGCAGTGGGTAAGCTTACAGAAACAAGTCATCAAGTACATCAGCCGGATCCAGTAAAATACGAACTGATACATCATCGCTTCAAATTAGCTCTTGGAAGAGAAACGCAAAAATTAATATATTAAAAAAAACATCAAAGTCCCAGCGTAATCGAAGCGTGGAACTGTTTCGGGCATGTTTCGTCGAATTTTCTAGAAATTCCACTGATAATTCGCATCGCGCGACGACCGGCGAGCACTTAGAGCGGCGGAGGCCTTTAATTATCTGTCGTTGCGACCTACCCTCGTTTAGACGTACTTTGATTGAATTTATTATGGAACTGACAACTTTTGAACGTCCGTTCATCGGAGGTATGTCATACCGGTAAATTTTTAATGTATTTTAGGATTAATACATTAAATGAAGACACCGTGAATCTGATTCGTTGTACATTATATTTTATTTTATTTAGGCCCTGAGAAGGTGCCTATGAACGTCAAAACTACGACTGGTTCGGACAAACAACCCAGTCATCGAGAAGAACCGGCAAGAAACTCGATCTGGTTTATCTCTTCATCATACATATTTTTACAAACATAGATAGTTATATTCGTTTTTGGTGGATGCACAGATTCGGGTGTCATTTCCAGATATCACCATCGTCCACATATTCACCCAATAATAGCCTTTACATATTAAAACTAGCTTGCCATGATGTTTGAACTCACTATCGGGTAAATTGGTCTCGTTACCAATCGGGACTATGTCGAAAATCTAACACTAATAATTTAAAAAAACCTGTTACTGGTCTACTTAGTGAGTCTAAAATATGGAATGACCATATAGTTATCCTTAGTCCATTTATATAGCACTAACTTCTGCCCGCGACTTCTTCCGCGTGGAATAGTTACTTTGGGCTAACTAAGGCTCAGTGGAAGCTCTCAAAAGGAAAAATGACCCGATTTTGAAACATTCTTAATTGGTGCTCCGCTCCTATTAGTCTTAGCGTGATAATATATAACCTATAGCCTTTCACGAAAAATGAGCTCTCTAAGACTGAAATAATTTTTCAAATCTGTCCAGTATTTCCTGAGATTACCCAGTACAACCGCACATAGTTTATCTTTTTATAATATGACACCACACACGCTGGATTCATCAGCTTTGCGGTAGCCTGGATCTCTAGGTATAGGAAGAGAAGTGTATTTTTAATATTTTGTTGAACCGTCTCCAGTTCATTGTGTTACCATCTCCTTCCGACCAACAGGCATAGTGCTGTCAACCTTTTTTTTTTTTAACGTGGAGAAATCCCTGATGGATACGCTACCCTCCCGGGGGAGAGGGTGGGTTATGTCCGACTCGCACAGACTAAAACCCCACGGTGTACCGACAGACCGTTTTATGGGGGCGGCAAGGGATCGTTCAAGCTAATCAACCTTGTAGAGCCGCCCCCACGGTCCGCCCGGCGGAAGGTGGCCGCCGGGCTCCTACCTATAGAGGGACAGACCGGGTACACACCGGCTGTCCTCCCTCGTCCGCCGGACCTGTGCAATGAGGAGATGGGCCCCCCGGCCCATCCCCTCAGGTCCGGCTACGGTGGCGGGAGGAGTTGGGCAAAGCGCCGCCTCCTCCCGCCTGTTCTCCTTTGGCGGAGAGGGCCACTTTGAGGGTCTGCCTCGCGGGCCCTCTCCGCATCCTCTTTCTGCGAGATGATCTCCTCGCAGAAGGAGGCCATCGCTCGCCAAGCCTGTTCACTGCCAAGCATGGCCGAAACCACGCTAAAGTGCTGTCAACCTACAGTTCGAATTAAAAAAAGTATGCGAGTGTGTGGACTCCAATCAGTAACTAAGTTTTCTTAAAAATTTTCTTCAAATCCGTATGTAATTCCATATGTGAATTAAAATTGTGTATATATTATTTATTCAATGTAAATAACGTAAAGTAAATAATTAAATAGTTTTGTTTAATATTTTAGAAATAATATTCATTTCCAAAAACAATTGTATAAAAAACTGAATTATCTATACTAATATTATAAAGCTGAAGAGTTTGTTTGCTTGTACGCGCTAATCACAGGAACTACTGGTCCGATTTGAAAAAATATTTCATGGTTAGATAGCTCATTTATCGAGGGAGCTATATGCTATATATCATCACGCTAAGATCAATAGGAGCGGAGCAACAATGAATAATCTTTCAAAATCGATTTTTTTTTTCCTTTTGAGAGCTTCCGTTGCGTGCTAGAGTTAAAGTAACTATTATTACAAGCGGACGAAGTCGAGGGCAGAAGCTAGTAAATTATATTTCCAAAATGCGAAATATAAAAGCAACAAATAAATTTTAATGAAATTTCCTCAGTTGCAGTATTTATTTATATACAAGGCACACATTACAGATAATAATTTAGAATGTTTACAGTTAATAGAAATAGTTTTTATTTTGTCTACTAATTTATCCAAATTTATGTGAATGTACATGTGTGTTTAATAAAATGCAATAATACAAACATATACGAGTATATAATAATATACAGTATTAAAGTATTAAATTCTCTCAGGTATACAACCGGTAGCGTAAGATACTGAAAGCGTAACGCTTTTTCAGTACGTGACGATTTCTACAGGTTAACCCCTATCGTATGCCGCATTGATAAAACCCGTTCCAAGAATTATTATACTTTGTGGTGTGGCTTTTAAACCCTAGTTAAATGAAACAGATATAATCACATTTCCTCAATTAAGTAAATAGGTTGTTCTTAACAACTTAATCCCTTGTTAAAAGACGATATAGACTTTTTTAATACGAGTCCTTAGATTATAGTACAGTGTTACAACGTTAAAAAAAATCCGAAACCATCCACCATAAGCTGGGATATTGCAGAGAACGGCAACAAAAACCTCCACCCCTCAATAAATAGACGGTTGGGGTTACCGCAAAACCGCCGCAAATGTCTTTAACGTCGCGCTGAGTGCCACGAGCGGTAGCGATTTTTTCCCCGCAGGCTTTTACAATTAACAATAAATAATTTCGCCAACCCTAACTTTAAGGCAGGCTTTAACATTAATTATCTCAGAGATTCAATCTTGTAACTTGTAACTAGTACTGCTTTTAAAGTACATTGTAAGAACGAGTGATCGTTCGATTTGCCACAGTTCATATGGAAAAAGAGTGCATTATTGTTTTGCGTTTAAACTAAATATCAGTAACTAATCTCTCTGCGGTCATGTAATCGCTCTGAGTAGCATTTCTCAGTGAAGAAATTGTATGTAGTATATATATATTATTTTAATATCAGTAATTCTAAATTAAATCGAAAATTAATTCATAATAACGTTGTACTGGTACACAACTGACATAATTGTCAAAATTAAAAATTAAAACAGAATAATATGTGTTACTATGTAGTATAACGAAAAATGAAGTATTCATATGGACCCTCAGTCTTCAAGAGACCTATGTATAAATCTGAATCTTCGTTGAGCACAATGAACAATGAATGAATCGGATCGGTGATGTAATCAGTCGTATGTATTCAGCTTCAGTCGTCATCAGCCACATTTACTGCATAATAATGAGTCTATCGTTGAAATAAGTACGCTTTTATTATTCGTTATTATAATAATCAAATATTACTATATATGTTTTATAGCATAGTATATTAAATATGTAATAAGTCGTGGTGCCTTAGTAATTGTGACCGGTGGATATTACTTCTATTTCCGCAGGTTCAAACCCCGGCATGTAAAAACGATTAGTCGGAATTCGCGTACATTTACTAATTTAAATTGGTAACACTATCAGCTGACGGTGAAGGAAAACATCGTGAGGAAACCTGAACCTGAGAAATGTTCTTGTAGTACTACAGTATGTGGGAAAAATATAGAACTGTGAATTTCTCAGAGTTTGATATCGCCAATACGTCGTGGGCTGGCGTGGTGATTACGCTCATACCTTCCTTTGGGAAGAGGCCTATGGCCCTGCAGTGGATCTCTTACAGGCTGATGATGATATGTAATAAAATTTTATATGTAGTATTACAAGTGTATATATATATTCTGTGTAATTAAATAGAACTATTATTTATTTAGATATAAGTATTGATAGATCTACATGAACATGCATATATTTATGTATCATATACAACGTTAAACTAGGAACTTAAAATATGTTTACATATATACTTACGACCGTTATCCGCTCCGCCCATGAACCGAACCGCGCCCTTAACGGAACGAGAATTCAGAGGAAGCTCTTTGACGGTTTCTTTATCTGTATTATTACTGAATTATTATCCGTATAGATATTTTTTTATATTGAATCTTATAATGTGGGCGAGGCGGTGAGATATTTTTTCATTATGTAAGGTAAATTCCACGGCCTCAATTCTTTCCGATAATACAACTATTTTCGATAACAGAAACTATGACGAGATTAATATCTTTTTATAGGTAAAAGATTCGGAATTTCGTATTAGGAAAATAGATATGAATAACAAACTTGTTTAGAAGCGACTTAAAATGTCTAGTAACTAAATATAAAAGGTATTTCATATTAGCTTTTTGCCCGCGACTTCGTCCGCGTCTAATAGTTACTTACTAACGCTAACACGCAGCGGAAGTATTCAAAAGGAAAAATGACCCGATTTTGAAACATTCTTCATTGGTGCTCTGCTCATATATTAGTCTTAGCGTGACGATATATATAGCCTTCCCCGATAAATGAGCTATCTAACACTGAAAGCTTTCAAATATGACCAGTAGTTCCTGAGATTAGCGCATTCAAGCAAACATACTCTTCGGCTTTATAATATTAGTACATATAGATTATTAAAATAAGACATTATTCCTAATTAGCTTTTGCTCGCGGCTTCGCTCGAGTGAATGTAGATTTGACCTGTGCTTTGAGAATGATACTCTTTTTCAGATAAAAAGTATGTCCTTTTCCGTACCCTTGAGAATGTACTTTCAAAATTTCATAGTGATCGTTTAAGTAATTAATTCGTAAAAGCATAACAAACAAACAATTCGCTTTCGCTTTTATAATATGTGTTAGGCTTAATTTATGCTATATTTGCCGTTATTATTGTGAATAATGACAAATATTGACTGAAGTCATCACAATGTGTGAACGATCGAGCATTACACCGCAATCGGTAGATGTAAAAGAGACAGCACTTCACATCGCCCACACTCAAAGTCACGATACGAACAACGATATTATTATCATGTGATTATTATTGTTCATAATACGACATGCGACATGAGTTTTTGGTGGAATCTTGGAATGTCAAGTAGTGGCTTTTATATTTTAGTCATAATATTTTGTTATTTCACTCTACATTTTCTAATATTGGTGGTGGTTCGCGTAACGCAGTTTAGTTTCTGTGCATAAGTGTAGTTAATGGGAAATAATACCAAGGAGCACAGATTCTGAGTTACCACGAAATCTCAGAAAAAAATATATGAATACTTGTAATATAATTACATACTCGACAATGGCCATAATAATCTACTAGAAATATGGTTGCCAAAAAAAAAGGAGCAATTTATTATTCCAATAGTTGATCTATTGACAACAGTTGTTGGTTACCAATTAAAAAATGTAATTCGTTGCTTTCGAAATCCCAGGGCGCTGTCTATCCAACAAAACGCTTCTAGTTTTAGAGATGTTCCAACAATATAAAGGATCCACGTTTAAGTTACCAAGTCAGACGAAAACTCAACAAAATCATTCCCACGAGGTCGGTTATGACATTAGATATGTAGTGACTCCATCTCTTTGTTTGGTTTTAGGATATTCTTTAAAACTTATTGTCTGTTTCTAACATTTAAAAAGCTGCTTACTATAACTAATATTACTAGTCCCTTTATAAACACATTACAGATGTGTAGCTGAATAGTTATCAGGAATTTGCGAAAATCGTGTCCATACTCAGTTTTGTATATTACTAACGTTGTACTATAGACTTTGTATTTTTTCACGAAAACTATACAACTAACGCTACTTGAACCACACTTCATTTAATTGTTTCAAGCTCACAATAATAAATGGTAGGTAACCGAATACTTTAAATATCATTCCCTCATCGTGTCCCAAACTCAACATTTAAATTATATTATATCATTAATTTATTGTATTCTATTAATTCGACTAGTTTTGATTATTACTTATATTAAAATAGTGCATTTAATAGTACATAACCTTTTCATTAGTTACGGAGTAAGAAATCATTGAAAAATTTAATTTTTATCTGGGTCAAAAAAATAGAATCATTTCCTCACTTTTTACTAAAACCTCGGTTGTAATTGTAAATCGGATCTTAGGTTGCCGCGCTTATAATTTGTTTGCAGTTGGCAGCATTGTCAATGAATTCATACTACCATTGATACAAGGCGGGAAGAGATGTGTTGTTGCCAAATGGTTTTAAATTAATTATTCAAATATTACATTTTTATATCTCATTGCCTCACACCATTTGAACATAAGGTAATTATTTTATTTGTAATAATCATTATGATTTATCACATGTTTTGAGGAGTAAAAATTTTGCCTTGAATCGAAATTTAATTTGAGGTTATGTTTGACGAGTTTTTGTAGGTTATGTTTGATTTTATCATTTCCTCACTATTCTATTAATGAGAATTTATACTTTATTTTCATTTAAATCGAGTAAAACTGGTGACCACATAGTCAGCTGGGATAAGTTACTTGTGTACTATAAATTAAATATATAAAACTGTCAATTATTGTAAATTATATTCTTGTTATTATTCGAAGTCCTTTTTCGCAAATTCGTGAGAACTACTCAGCTACTCATTTCTGCAATCAAAAAAAGAAGTAACTCAACCTTTAAAGTTTGACCATGTTGATATATTCAACATTTCTTAAAAGTTACATAACAATTTATAACTTACATAATAATTAAAAAGCGATCAGTATAACAGATCGCAGCTCTGGCTTCACACGGAAGCAGTTTACTTACCTACCACACTCAGGCGAAGCCGGGAAATGCATCTACTGGAACGAAGCTTAAGTTATAGAAGTTGGCCCTATTGAATGACGAGTTTTCCGACCACTGCACTAGCCGCATACACCATGGGATTTAGCACGAGCTATCTAACTATTGATAAATTTAGTATGAAAATTTAATTTATTCAAATTGCTCACTTTTATCCCAAGTTTTGCCAAGATCATAGTCACACTATCCTCGAAGGTGCACGCACGTATGAATAGACAAAATTAAATGTAACACATCCCTGGTGAGAAATATCGAGTGTAGGTACGTCGGAATTACTGTTATAACATGGCTGCATCTATAAGTTTTATTGTCTAACATTGTTCTGTATACCCTCAAGAGTTACAAGTGTTTCTAGAATTATAATTTACATTAATGATTGCTATTTACATATTCCACTAAACTAATGGTACTTAAGCTTCTTTCGGTGACTGACCTTGGATCCATTGTACATAAAGGAGTCAAAAGATCTATCAGTCATACCATATTTGTATTGTAGACCAGCTGTACCCGCGACTCCGTCCGCGTGGAACCTAATGTAAAAACAGTGACTTTAAATAAGTAAAATAAGGAAATTTTTACTTATCTTTTAAATATTTCGTAGGTAATTTAAAAAATATTTTGTGATAACGTTACAATTAATAGAAAATCATTTATATCTCCGAATAAATGGTATTTATTACTAGTTTCCAGACTGAGTTATAACCTCTCATCAAACAGATTTCTTTTCTCTTTCGCACCCGTTGGATACGACATCTAAACTTTCCGTTCTTTGTTTCAGTGTCCAAAGAAGAGATCAAGGACATTGAGAGCCAGAATGGAAATCCGAAGTCCACCAGATACACGACCGTTTCAAGGTATGTAATTTAAAATTAATATTAAATTAATTGTAATAATAAATTAAAAGTTGAAAAATTCAAGCAGAGACTATTAACATACGAATAACTACTCGGGATTCAATATAACTGTATCAAAATACTTCAAATAAAGAGTTAAGTTATTTAACGTAACGAACTCATCTTAGTTCGACCCTCCTCGGCAACGGCTCAAGCCTAGGTCCGTTCCCTCCGCGTGGAGCCCTTGAGTACGTTGCTCACGCGATACAGTGACACAAAATCTTACATCACTGCGACAACATTACACATATCACCTCCACACACGTGCACGCATACACACATACACAGGCAAGTGGAAGGGTTTTATTTTTTCCCCTTATCAAACTGAAATAGTTTAGAATATTATCCGATACGAAATATATATAAGAGTTGTTGAGGTATGTATGCTTGGTACATATATATGTTTCAACAACTCATATATGTATGAATAGTTAGCTTAGCTTAGCTCAGATAGATCGCGAATTGTATGTATTAGGCAACAGCCCAAGCCGAGGTGTGCCGTGCACCCTTGAGCTAGTTGTCAAAATAAAATCGGCCGAGTGCCTTAAGCGCTCGCCTTAGTAGCCTTAGTTGTTTTTGAACTGAAAACTTCTTTAAGCGCACGTTGAGCACTTTTTTGGCTGAACAAAAATCACCGAACGCTTTCCATTAGCTATATGTATATAGAGTATGTATGTGTACTTTTGGGTGTACAAAAAGCGTTAAACTCGTCTCACCGCTATATGTATACTGTGTATATATGTACATAGATATACCTCCGTGGGTTATTTTCAGTGTAGTAAAAGTAGTGAACTGTATGAAAAAGCATATAATTATTTTTCAAAGTGCCATTCCATTGTTTTGACTTTTCACTCCTGTTGGCTGTCGTTATGACTGCCTCAATTTTTTTTATTTCAAAGCGATTCCGCTAGCTATTGTCCTGATGGGTCTTTACAGCTTGGCCAGGCTTTTTTGGCGAGCGCAAAGGAACTCGACCGTATGGTAACGAGCTTAAGGGCACACAGGCGCCCTACAACTGCTATATTGTATGCTATATCCCGTTTCGATCTCGACTATCCATGCAAACTAATCTAACCATAAGTGGATGCGTTAATGAGACTCATATATGTATATACTCATATGCAATAAGCTTAACATGTGCCTCACGAACGCGTACATGAAATTTGAATCTGACAATCTAGCTAAGACTCACCGAAAAGAAAGAAATAGTTAAAGGAAAAATATATAGTATGTCTTTATTAAAGTTAGTAAAATTAAACAATATTTTCATATTAATAGAACCTCTGTGTTGTTCTCATGTGTAAGATATATTGATGTGAATTATTATTAAAATCCGTTCGATAGTATTTGCACGAAAGAATAACAAACATGCATGCATAGCAAATATGATTTTCGTGAAAACTGTAAATAAGTAAATAAATTGTAAATGTAAATAAGTTATTAAATTGTAATTGTAAATAAGCATTTAAATTGTAATTGTAAATAAGTAATTAAAATGTAATTGTAAATAAGTAATTAGTTTTAAAATTAACTTTGTCCTATTTCTTGAAACAGTACTTTTTTAAGAATGAAATATTCAATGCATGCAATGCAATCAATGCATGCAAAATTTCATAATGATCAGTTGAGTGGTTACAGCCTAACAAACAAATAAATACATTCGTATTTATATTATTATTCGGCAGGAAGTTAGTATAGGATCGGTATTGTCGGGATGTGACGTCAATGAGAACGGACATCCGGTCGACATCACCAAATTTCAAGCATAATTAATTACATGCCCATGTAATTATAAAATAATATGTCCTCGAGGACGACTTCGTACAAATTACATAACAATAAAATGTAATATTCAAAGATATAATAATGTAATATCCTCCGAGCGGCGACGGTACACAGAACCGTCGTCAGCTCTGACAGCGATTGTCGGCCAACAGATTAGTTTTGCCGCGGTAACCCACTACCGTTTGCGTTGTGTCGGGATTTTCTCTAAAAGAATCTATTGAGATTTGTTTAGTAAACTTGTTGCCTTCACAAAAGCATTATTTGACTTTGTATCGCAGCTGTAATAGCCAAAGTTTGAGAACATTTCATTAAAAGCTATCCTTATATGATTATATTAACAGCGATTTTATCCACGCGTTTAGGTGGGCTTAAACAAATACCGTATATAGCATATTTTGTCGTGCGTTCTTTTTGTCTCGCTGTCTGAGGGCATTCACAGTTCGGTCCTTATCGGTAATGATTCGTTCTCTCCCCGTGAATAGTAGCCTCCACTCGTAAGAGTCGTAGATAGAATATTTTTAATTGTACTATGAAGTATACCTATGTATATGTATATATAGAATACCGGGAATATTCGAACTCTGAGTGACTATATAAACGAGGTATCATGCCGCGCGGCTCAGTCGCGAGGTCGGCTCCGTACGCTACAGACATGCTTTATACGAAATTTGTTTGAATCTACCGAAATGCGTTTACAGTATTTTAAAAATATATCTTGAAGCCGCGCAGGCGAACTCTGTTATAACAGTCACCAACGATGAACAAAAAACAGTGGCACAATATAATGCGTAGTTAAAAGTACTGAGAAAACTCTGAAACCAGGAATCCTGTAAAACAAACTCCGAAAATGCAGTCCTCGGGAATAGTCTGAAGTTGGCTAATTTTCTGTTACATAAAAATGACACTATAGCAAGCTAACCATAATCTCCAAGAACTTCGTTTTTAACCGGAACTGTATTGCCACTCAAGCAGACACTATAAATAGCCTACCAAAGCTGAAGCCTACAGAAAAATTGTAAGGCTAAAAGATCCCACTAGACTTCGTACCTATATAATAATAATAATCATAAATACATAAATCATAAATAAAATCATCCCAAGGAGGGTTGATGTCAGGCAGGCGGCCGATCGTAAAAATTAAGCCAAATCATATACCACAACATAACACACATATTGTACTGACCCTACTTATGTGGGATAAGGGTAAGAAGAAGAAGATACGCAAGTGAAACCACGAATCACCGCTAGTATTTGTATATATACATTATTACACTGGCAGGCGTAATACATATTTGCTAAAGGAAAAAGGAGTGAGTTAAAAAGTGATACTAAATAAACTAGTTCCCATAATAAGTCGGAAACATGTCGGAAAATCGTAAATGGAAAAGTTGGAAAACTCGGTTCATACGCGTTATTTTCATAATTCCCTTTTAACTAAAATGTCCCGGAGTTTCCGACAAACGGTATGTGCCGAATGGAATTACTTTTCCTGATGTGTTACGAGTTGACACTGGCACATTGTAGACATAAAATTACAAGAAGTGATCTTCTATATTTTGACGTTTATTGATTTAGTTATGATCTCGTAATTTTCGTTAAGACTTGGCGTTGATCAGGAGTGATAACCGGGCCGAATTTTCTGTATTGGACGACGAAAACCTATTACATTGGTTACAAATTTTCTGATACTATTGAGAAAATCAATTTTATAAGAATACTTTTTATTACATTGATTTATAGTTTCAAAATAAGCCAGGGACTCTGTTTAAAACTATTTCGTTTTCTGGAAATTCATTTTATTACATCGATTACTTGCTAGTTATTTTTATTTTTATTGTAGTTTTATCACCAATTCTTAGCCCCTATAAACCCTTTAAACTATTCTAAGTAATTTATTTTATTATTTATCATTGTTGCTTAGCCCCTGTTGTAGAAAAGCGTAATTATATGTGTAATGGTTTCTATTTCTGTAATTAATATTAATGATTTAATATGGCCTTTATAATATTTTTATAAAATAGAATGTTATTCAAATTATTTAAACATCCTTCCGGTACCGCTATAACACATCCTATACGCAATCGGAACATTAACACTAGCGTCACCTTATTAGAGAGTTCGGCCTATAAAAGCCAAGATGTCGTTAATCAGTTATTCATTGCTATGTCGAAGCTATTGTAGGGTGAAGCTATGCTCGGATAAATAGTCACAGTTCTTACAGAGTATGAATCTGACGGATCATGCTTTTGTTCATTACATATGTATCCTTAATAATACTCTTGATAGTCATCTACCAGTAGGTTACAATTTGGTCAAAATAATTTCAGCCGTTTGCAGATAAGTCCGGATAAACCACAGACAATTCATTTTATATCAATATTTTGTGATTTTTATTAATGCTTGACGTTGATCAGGTGCAATAAACTGCGCCGAATTTTCGATGTACAACTGATTATATGTTAAATGTGATTTAATCTTCCAATGTTATTAAGGAAATGAAATTGGTTTTATAATTAAATATACTAAAGTACTATATTTATACTACAATGTGATAATGTAATTAATATGTTATTTAAACCACGCATTTCAAAGTAATTTTGATGTAGCATGTTTAAAATTTAGCCGTGAAGGACAACTACATGGAAACACCCGTTTCTGTTACAAATTTAAAAAGGTTACGATGGTGTCTTAGGAACATTTATGTCAGTTCACGATACTCTTGCTAAGCTTTCAATATTTAAAAGCGGTAATTAAGGATTGTAATTTTATGTGGGGTTATTAAATATTTACAATCTAACTAACTACTTAGCATTGGTTTGTCTGTTTTCACGTTTTCTTCACGTCGGTCGCATAGATAAATCAATCAAAAAGAACTACATAGATGGGAGAACGCTAGAGTGACGATACTGTGCCTGGTAGTAAGCACAGAGATAGGTAACAGCAATGCATAATCGGTTATTTGTATCATGCTGGCATGCATCTCAGTCATTGAATATACCTTTATACTGGCTAAATCCAAAACGGGATATGTTAAAAAGATTTACTATTACTGTTTTCTTATCATATGTATAGTTGTCGCGATCCACTCGAATATAGATTACTACCACCCTTGGTACTTGTACTTGTACTGGTACTTGGTAACTACTTATACATCGGCATATCTATCAAACGCGACATAGCGAAGCATTTCATTATCGCGTATGTTACACCTGGATTTAGTCGGAAAATGCTATCGTGTTTTACCATCCAGCCAACATACTATAATGATGCGATCAATAATATCATGAAATAATCCCTAATTTTAAATACGATACTTCGTCAATTCGAACTTTCTTGATTCGGTTACCTATTCGGTGAATCTAATCGACGCGAAGCTTAAAACGTCACGAATAATGAACATAAACCGACGCGAGTCAACGCGTTAATGACCAATCAGAGACGATTGTGCCGATTATACACCAATCAGATTATAAATATGACATGTGTCTCGCCACGTGCAGCCAATAATTATACCGCTAAACATACCCATTATCGACGAATGAATGCTGTAGCCATGATGTATGGCGAATGACAACAATTGCAATACTACAGCCTCCTATTCTCTTGCACGGTGATGTTAGACCGAGATGATATAAAAATACACTCATTTCTCCCTAATACAATAGGAACTACTTCTCGTGCCATGTACGTAATTCCAAACATAACCGATAGTAATAATTATACAAACGAATTAATTGTTATTGTTTGCTGTTTGTGCAGGCTAATTTCCGAAACGGCTGAACCGATTTTGATATGGATTGTACTGGCAGATAGAAAAGTCAGTATTATCCAAGCTATATATACACTTTTCTGTAGAGGTTACGAAATAATGGTAAAATTAATTTTAAAAAAAACAGGATGTGTCGTAAATGCACACGATAGAATTGAAACTTTTGCATTACAGGGAAACAGTTATTCAGCAATCACTTGAATAGCATAGATTATGTTCAGTGATCGTCACGCCGTCTGAACGCAGTGCACGCAATCACGACCAACGGTTTTCCGATACCCTGAACCAAACGAGACACTGCTCCCACTCCACCCGACGCAGTGCTTACCACCAATACTTTTCGTCGCACAAAAGGGTTGCAGATTTGAATTTCAAAGCCCTCCTATTAGTAATTTCACTTCAATAATATAAAATTGTAATAAACAAACAAACTAGTTAATTATAAATTCTTACGTCTAAATACGAAGTTTGCGCAAGTACTCCCAATTTTCAACTATGTTTCTTCGGCGGAAAGCTGAACAAATTCCTACACTTAGATACAATGCGTCCTCTGTCATTCACAGTGGGAACAAATATAAAATCTGTTATATTAAAATAGTTTCCAATTGTATAAACTCGGAAGTCCCACGTCACTGGTCAGCGGCTCATTCAGACCACCCTACATCCGTGTCTCCGTCTGACAGAGGGCCCCGTTACTTGCGAAACTTTCAAATTGTTATTACGAACGGAACGTCTGCCTGACATGGATTTATTTATTTGCTGATAAACTTGGCCTATTTTGGGGGATAGTATTTGGAATGATAGAAAATGATAGTTTATCGCTGTACGTATAGGGGCATCAAATAGATTGACCTAAGTTCGGAATCCTACAGCTTTAACTTTCTATAAAGGAAACCATCCTGCCTTAGGATTGCGTTTTTCCTAATGCCTTTCAGTTGTTTATGTTGTGAAGCAACTATAAGCGGGTTCCGGCAGTTTCACTTAAGAACAAGTCCTCCTGTAGGTAAAAGTTGTTGCAATCACAAGCCACATTGTCATTTAATATCAAATGAGCTCAAACACTAAATCCTATATGCTATAAAAAACATTTCAATAAATCATGTATTTATTTTATAATTCCGTTTGTTAGTAAATATAATCAACGTTGCGAGAGTCCATCAAACATTTTTATCGTCAAAACACCTACAACAAACTTCGTGCGATTTCAAAATGAAGATTTATAAATATTCCCTTTAACAAGATCCACTCTAGTTAACTCAAATATGATGAAATTTAACCGGAAACCTGGCCCACTCGCATGGAATACGTCGTTTCCGGTTTTCCGACTTGATTAACGTTGAGTTCTGTGAAACATTTTTTAAACGCTCCATGAAAAGTTGGCATCGTTGCCAGCTGGCTGTCGCGGTTTATACGTATCTGGCAACTAACTTGGCAATTTGCTTTTATATAATGAACAACATCGTTAGAATATTTACCTTAAGGTATCTATTGAAGGACGGTTTTAAAGCGATGATGGTTCAAAGGCTAATTATGTTCGGACATCGATCGATGTAGGTTCAAATCGTTGGTGATGAATCAGAGATGTTCCCACACAAATAAAACTATTTCAAAAATGTTGTCAAGTATTGGAGAAATACTGGTCTTATAACCATGACTTTAGTTATGGGCTATGAAGTTGAAAATCTCTTACAAAGGACCTCAATGTATTTTAAGTGATTTTGAAGACTCATCTATTATGTACCTCTTTCGAGTTTACTGCAATACATCTTTGATCCGAGGTAAAAAGCCTATAGCAAAAAAGTCCAATCATTAATTGAAATAACTTTGGGGATTCTAAGAAAATATTTTACATTGAAAATAACACAATGTGAAACACAAAAAGTAAAATAAGTTTACTCTCGAACGCGGCTGCAAAAACATACAAATGGGTGTGGTTTGTGACAGGTTATCAAATTGAAGATAATAAATACGTCATACCTTAATTTTACTAAGACTTATTCTTTCATCGAAAATCGCACCTGTAAGGATTCAAATCCACATCAGACAAAGAGGTATCCAAGCAGCATAATTTCAAATGCTTTTTTGTTCTACTTTTTAACAAACTTCACTGTCTCTTCTATCTCCGCTGCCGTGATTTAATTTCGAATAGCTCGTGCGCTCTCTGGCGCCCGAGACACGCCTGAACCAGTTTAATCCGGTAATATCTAGTTAAATCTGCAATAATTCGGGTTTTTATTCCCGCGGCGTGTACCCGTGCGAAATCGCGAATAACGCTGAGTCAGATGTTTTGTTGAGTAATACTTTCATCTCCATTTACGTCCTACTTCGTAACACCTATATTTATGTTTTTAGGCTATGACTTATAGAATAGTCGATAGAATGTTTTATGACAATCCAGCGATATCGACTGGGTACATAAACTCCCTAGGGAATGAAATGTTTTTTTCTCGAACTGACTACGCTATCGACCTAGCAAGGTCTTAACAGCTTCACCGGACTACCGGAATGAAATGTAGAAATCCAAATGTGTAAACAAACACCTAGGGTCATTAATGCGGCATTTCTCTTGACGTCGTGATGCAGTTGTACCGAGATATTATACAGCGCCATCTATTGGTGCATAAGCCACTTCATATTATTAACACAGTATGTACAGTAGAGCTTCTACTTATTAAAACATCCACACACTTCTTAATCTATACTAATATTATAAAGCTGAAGGATTTGTCTGTTTGGTTGAACGCGATAATCTCAAGAATTACCGCTTCGATTTGAAAACTTCAGTATTAGATAGCTCATTTATCTATAGGAAGGCTATATATCATCAAATTAAGTCTAATAGGATCGGAGTACCTATGAAGATTGTTTCAAAATGGTTTTTTTTCCTTTTGAGAGCTTCCGATTTGTGTTAACGTTAGCCCAAAATAACTAGTCCACGCGGACAAAGTCGCGAGCAGAAGTTAGTTTGTAATAAAATAAAAGAAGCAATAATTATAAATCCTATACTTGCATACAAGTGAGGTCATTAAAAAATTAAAATGTTTAGTACTGAATGGTCAATTAATAGAGATATATGCGATGAATTATTGCGATATCGCGCTTTTTTTACAAAGATACAAAAGGTTCACCTGATCCTAGATGATTATCATTTCCACCTATTCCGCGACCTTAGCTTACGCATCAGGAAGCATCCAGTCATACTTAAGATGACTGATACGATTCGCCTAAATGTTAGGTGTGATCCTGTGTCTTGTGACCATATCTAAAAGTTGTCTAAAACACTCGTTATACTACATATGTAAGCCCAATGTTTGCAAAGTTCGGAGAGGTTTAGAGGTCTAGACAGCTTGTTAGTTTAGTATAATCGACAATGGTATTTTAAAACGTGGTTTTTGTTAGAATGGGGAAAATTGAACATTTCTGCTACTAATTAGTACGACAGTTTGATTGTTTGTAGTCAGGCAATGAAAAACCCAAAAGCATATATATCCATAAAATAAAAAAATTAGATGGTTTTATGAAACCACTATGCAAATGAAACTTCTTTTCGGATTGTAGGCAGTAACTGAAAATATTCGGAAAATTCTTTTTTAATCTTAACTTAATAATCGGGAAATGGACATGATAATGGGAAATCAATAGTAGACAAGATATCCAACTATAAATTTTAATTTCAATCTGCGTATTAGAGTACGGAATACATAAAAAATACAATCATTCAGATGATAAACAAAACTAAGCACAATATTTATTTGAGTCATGTGCTCAGTTATATTGGCGTTGGCTGATCTGCCAAGCACCTTTTAACGTTACCCTATTCTGCGGCCGGCTGTAATGCGACACGCAATAGATGGACGAAATAATTCGGGGCGATGGAAAAAATATTGACTTTATAATACACAATTGTTCATGATTTATAATTGAACTGGCATTGCGTTGTTATATCCGCGATTTCGCACACGTCCTCGGCGGGAATAAAATGCGAATTATACCGGATTAAGCGTGATATAACCGGATTAAACCGGATCCACGATGTCGCGGGTGACAGCGCGCCTGCGACCGCTTGCAGTTTGAAATTAAATGTGGCGACGACGCGAAACAAAAGAATTATAAATTTACTATCGCTCTGAATTCTGAAACCAAATGCGAAATTTGCCAGCTTTATTCAGTAATTGTGTTTGTAATATGTGCATTGCATTACGTAAACACACGCCCGAGTCAAGTTGAGTAATTTAAAATTTATACTTCGCACTAGACAAATGCGATAAAACGTAACGACCGCTCTGTGTGAACGTTCACAGCGTAATGGCAGAAATTCCGGCATTGCAGCTTTATTTATAGTTTCTATGTATGTTTCAATCTACCCTCTTGTAGAATAAACTAAATTTTTGAATTTCAAAGAACGTTTGTCTCAAATCAGTGATGATATATTATATATCATTTAAATCTTAATTTCACTACAATTCTAAATTAGCTAACATTCTCTAGACCATATACACAATTAGTGTGCGTACTAATTGTTGTATTGAAGTGAGATTTTTTTTAAATTAATTAATTTTTCCTGCAAACTCTTATTCTGTACCTTTTTTCTGGTATTATTGTAGCTCTAGTACAGCTTAAATACGGTATTAAAGTGAGCAAAACATGATTTTATTATTATAATTACCTATTTACAGCTAATTGTAAATAGTTCTCTTTTATATTACACTAGACTCTACCCGCGACTTCGTTCGCGTGGAATAGTTACTTTGGGCTAACGCTAAAACGCAGCGGAAGCTCTCAAGAGGAAAAAATATCCTCATTTTGAAACATTCTTCATTGGTGCTCCACTGCTATCGGTCTTAGCGTGATGATATATAGCCTATAATCTTTCTCGATAAATGAGCTATATAACACTGAAAGATTTTTTCAAATCGGACCAGTAGTTCCTGAGATTACCCCCTGCATCGGCACAAACTCACAAACGTTACCTCTTTTTAATATTAGTATAGATATATTTTTATTATTACTAACTCGTATTTGTTGAAATAACAACCTTTATGGCGGTTTAATTGTTAACGTTTATAGCCATGTTAGGTTGTAATGCAAGAATGATTTATTTGATTTATTTTTTCGCAGGGTACATTTCAAAGCGACGGCTGATGACGATTACGCTGATTTCACTTGTGAGGCACGACACGAAGCTCTGCCACGAGACGCGTCTATGAGAAGTACTGTTCAACTGAGCGTTTTATGTAAGTACAAACACAAATTAATACAAAAAAAGCGCGTTCAACTCAGTCAACGTGGCAATCCTCTTTTCTTTATAGAATGGTTCTTTCTTATTCTATCTCTTGCCAAGTATCTATATCTGTCCTTTTAAAATAAATTGCATATAAATAGTTATTATATATTTGGAGATAGGAATTCCATTGAGCGTCTTTCTCGCCCTTAAGACAAAATGAAGCTTTAGAAGCTATTCTGACCATATATTTCTCTTCAATAATTGAGAAGTCTTCAATAACTGATTCTATACATGTTCTCAGTTCGGTATTTCCATACCCCCCATACAAAGTAGACCACTAACCTGGCTATTCTCAATCGTTTTTGCTGTTGTAGATAATTATTAAATGCACCGTCACATACACGTACGTACACACAATGATTATAAAAATGTTTATTATTAAAATGGGAGTTCAAAAACCACACATACACCAATAAAATCCGGCAGCGCAACAGTCCACGTAATACGTTAAGGAAGCCAACTGTCCGTTGTAGGTGTGTCATGACCTGCGGGCGGCGGACACGGGCACGTCCGTCGCTCTGGCAGAACTTCTGCACAGGCCCGTGTGGTTGAGGCGCATTGTGCCGATGCGCCTCCCACGATCGTCGGGGAGGGCAACTCTCGCCCTCCCCTGAGGGGTCTACGAGTCTGACCCCTCGACCGCGACGAGGCCCCTGATGAGGGGCCGACACCTGCTGGGGAGTAGACGTAGTGCCAGTTCGGCAGCTCCTGCTCCCCGGCCTATAGGTGATTGAAGGCACCATGGGGTTTTAGTCCGTGCAAGTCGGACATACCCCACCCTCAGCTGCCCGGCTAGGGTGGGAATCCGTAGGGATTTCCCCATGTTAAAAAAAAATAAAAAGGTGTTGCGATCGCGCGAGCTCGGTATCGCGATCTACCTGCATATAAAGAATATGCAAATGTCCGAACACAAGCTCATTCTTAGTAATTGTCGTTTATTTTAAAATCACACTGTATTTACAAGGAATGAATGATTATGGATGAGTATGTTAAAGGAAGTTTTAGAATACCACTGGGAAGTTGAGAAGTAACAGGTTAGCATGGTGCGGAAACGTTATGTGATGAAAGTCATGTAACTAGAAAAGTTTTGAATATGAAGGTGGACGGATTGCAGGAAGATTGGAAAAGGTGTGCATGGATTGTTTGTAAAGCGATATTGGTATAAAAGGCGTGAATACTGAGATGACATCTGACAGGGGAAGTAGAAAAAGAAAACATATTGTGCCGACCCTGCTTAGGTGGGATAAGGGTAAGAAGAAGAAGGCTGTACTGAGTATCACCTATAGATACTCGAAATAAGACAAACTAAGTGTCATTGTTACAGGTTTATCACCATGTGCACGGTAGTAGCAATCCAATGAGGTATATGCAACCTACCACCAGTTTGACTACAGGGTATATACCACCTCATATCGGAACGCGACGCTCTATCTTAAGCCTAATAATATGGCTATTGTGATACCTTGTGTATAGGGTTCATGACCGAATCAGACATAAATGCCACATCTTAGCGATGGATAGGCGCCTTTTAATCTATATAAAGATAGAGATCTCCCGTTGTTCGTGCATCACTCAGAAGCTACAGAATATATTTTGGTAATTTTTGTTTAGTTTTACTACTCAGACTTTTTTTTTATGTCATAGGAAGCAAACGAACAGGCGGGTCACCTGATGTTAAGTAATCAGCGCCGTCCATAGACACTAGCAACACCAGGGGAGTCGCAAGTGCGTTGCTAGCCTGTGTTATTGGGATGGTGGAAGGGGGGAGGGGAAAGGGAGAAGTGAGAGGAGGGGAGGTGGGCCTCCGGCGCTCTCACTGACCGAACGAAACTCAACAATGCAAGCACTGTTACTTCACGTCGGTGTTCTGCGACATGCTGAAACCAGTAATAGCCTCAGCATGGCTCTACCACCAACCAAAACTCTTGGTTTTTATAAAAAAACAATATTTCGATAGATTCATTTAATATGCAGTTGGTTTTTTATTTATTTTTGTTAACCAATCTTCTAGATGATTATTAATAGTGTCAAGTAATAATATGCGATGCACAAAATGGTGGCCCTCTTGTTAGAACTTTCCAGGTTTCTTTTTTCTCGAACTGACTATGCTATTAGCCTTGCGGCCTTGACACTGCTTCACCGGACTACTAACTTTCCAGGGTTTTCTGTTCCACTATTTATGCTCCGTGGTATTATTTTCCATCCATTTCACTTGTGCTATACATACACACACACATAACGGAGCTATATTACGTAAAATACCACCAATATTACAAAATATAGAGCCCAATAACACAAGAATATGAATAAAATATAAAAGTAACTAGATGACAAGCTAAAATCCCGTCAAAAACTCATAAATAGGCTCTTAAATAAGAAGAAATTAGTAATATCAGAACGTTCTTGATTACGGCGTTGATATCAGCTATTTTATTGAATACCTGATTTATATCCACGAAATTTCAATAGCTGAGGTTAATAATAATATTGAAAGTGAAAATCACCAGTTGAGAAGTGGGCTCGTCTCTGTAAATCGCGATTAAATAGCGTTCTCGCGAAGCCATGGGGTCGATAAGGCCACAGCAAATATTGACATTCGACGTTCGCTTTAAATGACGATTTAATAATTCATGACAGTCCCTGACCGGGACACGGAACCGATGCGTTTCAAATAACGTTATTTTTATACGTTATTTTTTATGCTATTCCTAGGGGGAACGGAATATAACTTGTAACGTGATTGATGCTTCAGTTGCGGTATTTTTAGCTGCCAGTATCACGGCATAAATTGCTTATTTACTATGCCTTTTGCAGGTAAAAGAATAATCGAGTCTTTGCTTATTTCATACACTGGTTGTCGCAATTGTACTGTTTAGCAACAACAACGTACAATATCAATGTTTTTTAAGTTACACGTCTTTTATATAAGACTAGCCGACCCGTGTCCACTTTGTTGGACGGTAATAGGCATTATCAAGCTACAACTTTTCTCTAGAACTCAATCATATATATCTCATAATTAAGGCAGCGTTCGTAAGAAACGTTTTCGTTCGACCATTTTTCTCAGAGTCCCCAGATATTAGATATACCCCCTACAACCTCAAAAACTTAACCTAATAGCTTCTGCCCGCGACTTCGCACGCGTGATATAGTTATTTTGGGCTAAGACGCAGCGGAAGCTCTCAAAAGAAAATGAATACCCCGATTTCAAAAAAAAAATTATTGTTGCTCCGCTCCTTTTGGTCTTAGCGTGATGATATGTAGCCTATGACGCTCATAAATAACGTGGCTTTATATTGGTAAAAGAATTTTCAAAATCGGTTTAGTTGTTCCTGAGATTACCCCCTACAACATCACATACTCACAAACTTTACCTCTTTATAATATTAGTATAGAGATTATAGCCCTTTCCCGCGACTTCGTCCGCGTAGTAATAGTCACTACTCTGGGCTAAAGCGGATACACAGCAGAAGCTCTAAAAAAACATCTCGATTTTGAAACATTACCCCTTACAACGCCACAACGTCACAAACTCACAACATCACTTTACCTCTTTATAATATTAGTATAGAAATCGTTGAAAGTTTTTAATTGCAATAGTAAGTTGTGCAACCCAATGTAAGACACCTTGAAATTACTATCATGTTACTTGAAACTGAAGTGAGTTTTTTTTAACAGTTTCTTTTGTATGACTACATAAATGACATCTTTTAAATATAAATACTCCAAGCACCCAGAGCGACCACACACAACTTATTTTTAAATATATTAAGTTCTAAGTAGTGTTTCGTGTACTTAGAACGCTTTTTATTCATACTTAATTTTGTCGTTCAAACTTTCTAATCTGTTCAAAACCGTTCAAATAAGATAAGCACGGGTACTCTTTTTATTTTTATTAGAAATACATAATTATCTATTTAAATGGAAGTAATGAAAATTACTTAAATTGTTTTATTTTATATTAAGCTGGCGAATACTCGTGTATGTTCTTACAGTACTTAAACAAGCGGCGGCCATTTTGTTTCAATTATATTGGTAATGTGTCGTTAGCTACGCTTCCAAGTTATAATATAGTTTAAATACAAATATAAACCTTTGTATTTCATAAGTTAATGCTTCGTCATATGACATACAGCAGAAATTGCATACTTGTTCTTTTTTCGATAATAAAGTTGCATTCGAAACGCAAAATAATATGTCGGCTTGACAGTTATCTTCTTAATTGAGAGGCGTAATATATAACATTTTCTGAATAATTTCGATGGTTGTGGAATGTATACTTCATAATACACGGTTATAAAACTATTTCTTGAATATGTTGAATGCAAACAGGCGTACCGTTCACGTATTTTAAATGGTTACTAGAGTCCATGATAGTGTATTACCAACCTTAAATATGGCAGTCATCCTATTCGTAGCCAATCAAAAATGGACTCCGAAATTTGCAAGCATATAATTTATCATAAAATTTATTCTACCTTATACTTTATGTATCTATATGCTTTATTTCTCTTCGAGTCTCCTTCCACGCACCTCCCACGTCTTAAATACATATATATCCAATTTAATTAGTTTACACATGGTGTTTCATAATAATAGCGTTAAATTCCATCAGCATTACAAAGAGAACTTTGTTTTCTTTGCCCGCATGCTCGGCTTACTTTATGAATAGGGATGTGTTGAATGTTTAATCGTATCGATGTATTTTTTTAACATTTTCTACAAAATTAAAGTCAAACGTGACGGAGGACGTCAAAAATATTTAAGAGTGTTTTTTACATTAGTATCGATAGTGTTTGACTACACTTAATATATCTTTTAAAAATTAAAGAAAGGTTTTAAATCTTTCAGTTGTAACGACTGTTCTACATGCTATAAAATCCTAGTTTTTGCACGCCGCTTCGCTCGCATTATTGTACATTTAACTTATCTCTTGGTTGCAGTACTTTTATTGTATAAAATGATATCCTTTTCTGGACCCTTGACAACGTGTAAGGATAGAAGGATTATATATCATTATAATGGGTACATATTTCAGGGGAAGAGACTCTGTCATTCTGTTTCTGTCACTAACATATATTTAATAATACTAATATTATATATGTAGTATATACTATAGTGTATTGTTAGATAAATACTTATTTTTAGTATAGTATTTATTGTTATTTTAAATAATTAGCTTCTCTACTAAAGTTCAAATTTTGTGTCATAAGAAACTTTACAAACATATAATTGACAGGCAAAAAGTACAGCCGTATACCCGTATTAAGAAAAACGTTTGTGGATAACACAATTAACTGTTCTACACGATATTCTAGCCTATAAACATTACGCACAATGGCAACATTGTAGCGACTGTTTGAAGCACTACACAATCCATACCTTAACATTATCAAAGTATCATTTAAATATTTAAACATATATAATTATGAATCCATCCACGGCTGATATAAATCCTTGCTATTTCTCTATCCGCATGTGAATATGGGAAGAAAAAACTCTCTCTTGTGAAAGAATCTCTTTTGTGCAGAAATATTTGAGACACTTTACACATAAAACATTTCGAGATTTGGAATAAAATTCATATAGTAAAGGAGTGCCTGAAGATTAAATTATGTATGAGTATATTAAGTTAAATAGCATGAAACATTGTCTCATAAGTATATCAAAAACATATTAGTCTAAAGTTAAATAGCCGCTCGGAGTAGAGATTATTACAATAAAAGTTACATATGTATAATATATATTGAAATAAATTAAAATGATGGTATAATAGACAATTAAAAATAAATATATGTAATGGACCAAAGAATATTAATAACATGTAACCTAAAAAAAATAATTATTATTGATTTACGATACACCGTATGAAAAAAAAATTCTATTTAAATTAAAATGCCCTCATAAGAATTCAATTCGGTAAATCATAATCTCTAACATTCTACATAAAGGCGACTAGAAAAATAAGTCGACACAATTCATCGATAAGTACATACAACAACACTAAAAGCTTTGCGAATTCACAAAGAATAGGGGAGCGGCGGTACTCGCATTTTTTTAATAAATATATATTTGAAAACCACAAAAACAAAGGATTTTCTTCTAATATACACAAACGTAACTGCCCTCGGGGTAATGAAACCTGAAGTGCCATTATGATTCTAACGTAATTACATTCCCTTTGCCGCTTTCGTTGCAAATTATACTGTATTATAACACTCTGAAAGTTAAATAGATTTGTTTTATATATTTTTGTGATTTGAAATCCTTTTAATAAAAATAGTATAAAGTTTTTTGGACTCGACTAGCAATTCTAAGAATCTTAAACAACGAACACAAAGGAAATTGTACAAAAACATTATAAGGCTTGTCGTGAAGTATGATTTTAAGTGTTAAAACACAGAAAGAAAGTAATATAGAAATATCATATGGCAGAGATGCAAATGTCAAGATGTATCTGTGATATATTAGGATAAGGTTAGGAGTTATTATAACAAATGAAAGTATGAAAATAGCACCAGTAACAGAGAAATTTAGGAGTAAGCGTGGTACAAACAAGCCATAAGAGGGCATGAAAGTCATAGAACTAGAATGAAGTATGAAGGTGGGATGGTTGTAGGAAGAGAAAAACATCGCAGGAGGCTTGAATGGATTGTGTGAAGTATGATTTGTTTATAAAAGGTTTTAATACTGACATGATAGCTGACAGAGGACTGAGGAGAGTTGAAAAGGGTAATTAATATATTGTGTTTGTGATGAAATAATAGTTTGCAAACAAGCGAAATAAATTCTAACTTAGGAGTAAAATTACAATATTTTAAATGCATTAAAGATATTGTGGGTATAGTTTAGTAGTACATGACGCCTACACATAGATTGTGGAATTGTCAGTTGTTATATTCGGATCGCAGTGTTCTCACCATCAGACACACAGTATTGTGTCTTTGTTATGCTACAATAAAAAGCAGGCGTGCAACCCACTTGATATTACGTCATCAATGAGCCCTTAAGAGGTCATTAATCCTGACGAGTGAGTTAAAAGGGCTACCAGTGTTGTGCAACTGACTACTAGCAGATCACTAACAGAACCGGGGGATATAATCCACCTCAACGTGAGCGTAAAATTTACACAAGAAACAGCATTCCAAACGAGAAGCAAACCTCCGTTATAGCACCTTCAAATTCAGGTGAACCGAGTTACGGCGGGTGTTATAATAAAAGTTTGTAGCGTGCTAAACATACGAGTAAAGTTTTTACAACGGGCGCGCGAACAGCCCCGCTGTAAATATTATCTGCTATATACAACAACGTTGCTATAAGGTAACGTTAGAATTATAACGTTATTTGGTGCGTAATGTGCATTATCTGTATAATCGTGATTTCTTTCTTGTTTGACAGCGCGCGGTTTACATATCTGCCACTGTCAAAATGTCGTACCCACGATCAAAGTTAATCTATCTAATAGTTACATACGAGTGTTAATATATTATAATCCATTGTACAAATGCTATTTTTAGCTATCAAGTTGATAGTTGGCACACTTAAGTGGTTTTTTACTAAGAATGTTTTAATGCTATCTCCACTTATAAGTCATCATCAAATAGCACTAGGTTATTTTGTGATTTAATGTTGCGATGAATACTACAAAGGTGAAGAAATTGTTGGTCTATTTGTATAACTAATTAAACGCGCATGTCTCTGGAAATAACAGAAAGATTTGATAAATTATGTTTACATTTTATAGGTTATTTATTGAAGAAGGTAATAGGCTATTACCATCAAGAGTCTGAATAAATGCTTAGTTAGAACGAAGTTATAAATAAAGTACATAATGCTTTCAATTTTGAGCATACTGTGCCTTATCTTTATCTCGTGTTTTTTTTTGCCTTCAGACAACGCGCGGCTTACTTATCTGCCAGTGTCAATGTTTTAATACCAAGATCGAATTTCTTTTATTATTTAGTTATGAACATAAAGCACTACAACCAGTTTAGAAAATAACTCTCGAAGGGTTGTGACATGTAGCTCTTCAAAATTTGATCGAATTGCGCTTTCCGCGTTAGTCAGTATATTAGTAATAACTTTTTTTCTTTTTTTTTTATTGTGGCACTGCAAAGTGACTGCACTTTGCCTGATGGGAAGCACAATACAGTCCAAAAACAAAGGCGACCATCGAGTCATGCCGGCCTGCGAATATATATACATGGTGGTTGCGACCCAGTCAGGCTGTAAAACCCTACCACCCCGCTTTCATTGCCTCGTTCGTTATTCAGCAGGGTGCACCACGTGCAGGTGAGGTTGGCTTGGGTGTCTCAAGTCTTCTGGTGTTATTTGACACCCCTTATACCCCAAAAGTGTAACTCCGTTGTTGGAGTTGTCAATAGAAAAGGGTAATCATTAACCGTCAGGAGGATTGTCTGCCTTAATAAAATCTAATAAAAAATCATTTATATAAAATAGCAATTAAAAATTTACTGAATTCCAGCTAGTCTCAATTTTATTCAACAGCAACATTGTAAGACTGAATATTTCTTATAAAAATATTTCAATTCTACTACAGCGTAAAATTTTATAGTTTTGTTCGTATGACAACTTTGTAACTCATCAATCGATATATATGAATAAATGTGTAGTTCTCTCTGTAGATTTATGTTTTTCCAAATAATAATAATGCCCATTATAACGAGTCTATAGGTGGTGGATGCACACTGAAGCTATTACTTTTAGCATGAATGGGTCGGCTCGCCCTCGGTACTACCACCCTCTCATAGAAAACCGACATGAAGTAACTATGCTTCTTGCATTGTTGCGTTTCGTTCGGTCAGTGAGAGCGCCAGGCGCCTATCTCCCCTCTCCTCTCCCCCTCCCCTCAAACAGAGGCTGGCAACGCACTTGCGGCTCCCCTCGTGTTGTTAGTGTTTATGGACGGTGGTGATAACTTAACATCAGGTAACCCAACTGTTTGTTTGCCTCCCATGACATAAAAAATAACGGTTAATCATGAGAATGATGTTTATACATTTTTATCAGTATATCTGGATTCAACTCCAACTGCTTGACCGATTTTATAACTTCTTACATCAACTAACGGAGTCCGAAAATTAACATTTTTTTATCATAAAAAAGGCAAAGAATTAGTTTTTTATTTAATGCTCAATCAATTTCGATGACATTTTATACACAAAAACTATAATTTATTCCACAATTGACTGAGTATAACAATTGTCAATTATACTCACAGGAATGTAAAGACTATAGCTATAAAAATAAACTCTTATTAAACTAAATATTTTATTACGAGACGTCTTTAATTAATTCGGGTACAAGGAAAGTATATGTCTTTCGAAAATTATTCTTCTTATCTTCTATTGTATTATCACTACATATTATCCTCTGCCACGTCTGTCTGTCTGTCTGTTCGCGATAAACTCAAAAACTACTCAACGAATTTTCATGTGGTTTTCACCAATAGATAAAATGATTCATGAAAAAGATTTAAGTATATAATTTATCAAGTTTTTTTTTATTATCAGAGCGGGACAACGTCTGTCGGGCCCGCTAATATATACATATTAATAAAAATATAATTATTTTCGAGATAAATGACGTCACAATTATTGGACATATCAGCATACGAATATAGTCATTCGATGCGGCTTTTTAAGTAGATGTTTCGGTGAATCTGTTAAGACCTTGCTAGGTCAATAGCGTAGTCAGTCGGAAAAAAAAGTAGATGGTTTTAGGCTAATTATTCTTTGGATTCGAGTGAACCATTGCCATTTTAATATTTGGTAATTAGGCTTGCGAGAATCATCCAGTAGCCTATAAAATTAGTAATATTTTTTGGAAATCGCAATTACATATTATATTATGCTTGCTTCTGTCCGCGACTTCGTCCACGTGGAATCAAAATCATAATATCCTTTATTCAATCTAGGCCCTGAGAAGGCGCTTATGAACGTCAAACCTACTACCGGAATATGTAGTTACCGTTTATGCAGCGAACGCTCTCGAAAAGGAAAAGAAACGATTGGGAAACATTCTTCACTGGTGCTCCGCTCCTATCGGTCTTAGTGTAATAATAAATAACCTATAACCTTCCTCGATATACGAGCTATCTTCGAATTGGACTAGTAGTTCCTGAGATAAAAGCGTTCACACAAACAAACACTTCAGCTTTATAATATTAGTATGGATACTAAACAGTTGACAATAATTACCGTATAACAAAACGCATGCAAATCCACGGGTACGACTACTTTTCTTATAGAATTCTATAGAAAAATATTACTACATCAGGCGTTTAAAACATAAGTGTTTTCTTCACGTGTATTTTGTTCCAGTCTCCGATAATCTGACCCACGCACAAAGCCGAGGGTTCAGTATAGTAATAAAGTTAGTGATCCCCGTAACTCGATGACCCTTCATACGAATAGTCTAATATAAATAAAACCATTCAACCCTGAACACATCGATGACCCCCTGATGAAATCCAGCCGATTTGTTCAATACCCGAAAAGTTTCAGCACTATCGTATTAGCGTTCGTCTTTTATAGTAAGATCGGGTTCTATTCGATTTGTTTTCTGATTCTCAAGTTTTTGCTCTGCATTATTAAATATACATAATGCACAGAATTGCTACATTTAGTGGCTATTGCTTGTATTGCTACATATTGCTTGTAGGCATGTAGGCAAACTCGCTATAAGATAGACCGACAATGTAGTAAAAGTTGCCGGGACCCACTATAGGCAAGCAACGCAAAAACGATATTTGTATAAATTTGCCCAGTATATCTACCAATGACCTTTGACTGAATGAGTGGATAGATTATTTGATAAATTCATCACTAGATGAAATCTTATAAACATAATTTAAATAGAAGTAATGATATAATTGAATTGTTAAGAAGTTAAGGTTCTTGGAACCCACAAGAACCCACTCCAAGGATGTTATAAAGGTAGGGTATAATAATAGTAACTGACTGGCTAATACACATCATAACGGCATGTTTATGTATGAGGTGTTCGAAGATTAGCCGGGTTATGACCAGCAACTAAACGGTATAGCAAGGATATCCACCAGTCATCCAATAATGGACATAGTGATTGTTATATGGGCAGTCGCATTTTGTGAACTGGTATCTTTGTCAGTTAGTGTATATCCAACTGACGGGAAGCTTGCAGGATGACATGATTATAACGACTACCGATGTATTGTAAATTATCGTCGTCGCTTTTGGCATGCGCTGTGCTCGTTATCGCATTGTCGAACTTTGTTTTTTTTTTTAAATGTTTACAAAGAAATGAAATATTCCATCGATAATGAGGCTATTTTATTACAAGTTTCGACTGTTATAATCAGAATATATGAATATAAATAACATCAATTATAATTACGCTCGAACGAAACGAGGTACTAATTTCTTGATTGCGAATTGTCAATGTTAACGAAGAAATATAACGAAGCTCTTGATACCTCCTAAATACAAACAAGGCATAATTAGAATCAGTTTTAATGGCATAATAAGTCTCCAGTAAATTCAGCTCGAGCGAGACGTGATCAATCAAAATCAGAGACGAAATTAAAGAGTATAAAAAAATTATGCGACCGAAAAACAAAGGCATAAGTCAAAGAGGCCATGAGAGACAAATGAACTTCGGATTAAACGCCGCCAAAGAAAAATCACCTTATTTCTTTTACAAATGACTTGCTAAATCTCCGTGACGCGTTTTAATAACGCTACGAAGGGACCCTATTAATAATCAGAGGTTAATGAACTTCCGTCCAATTTTCTAAGACGTTCGTTGAATGTCACATACTTTTCGTGATGAAGTGTCAAATTCTGTGATTACTTTTTTAACTTATTAAATTTAATTTTTAATTAATTCTTGTTTAATATTAGCTGATCGTTGCTGTGGCTCGGGTATTACATGTTCAAAATTAAAATGGGTCGCCATCTATGCGATATCCATAACAGTTGGTCCTACAGTTTTCTGTCAACAAAGTTAAAGCGCCATCTCGTCGAGACCAATGAAACATACAATTAATAACAATAATCAATATTGACAATATATTGAGACCATTAATCGAAATATAAATTATCGTATCTCTCAAGTTGGACCAAATTATACCTACCAACGTTTCGTGAAGATCGTTTTTTTTTTAATGTCATAGGCGGCAAACGAACAGGTGGGTCACCTGATATTAAGTGATCACCACCGTCCATGGGCACTAACAACACCAGAGGAGTCGCAAGTGCGTTGCCACCCTTTGCCCCCAAAGAGTTAGTGGAGGGAGAGGGGAGGGGAGGTGGGGTCTCCGGCGCTTTCACTGACTGAGTAATTTCGGAGTTCATCGTGGACAAACATCATCACACTGGATTTTTATATATTTAGATGATAGATGACTAGTTGTACCCGCGTCAACGCTCGCGTGGACTGTTAATTAGTTCTTAAAGCATTTTTCTAAAAAAGCTTTTTGAGAAACATGATTTATTTTATTTATAAATACATATATATTACAGAGTCTTTTGTAGAAAATATTTATTACCAAAGTAATAAGAACAAATTGGATGCCGTAAAGGACTAATGGATTTAATTATGATGGTGAATTTATTTATTTATTTTTAAATTAATATCGCGTTTAGTATTTTTAGTTTATTTTGTCACGTAAAAACGATTGCTGTGATTTAAATATAAAAGTTACGTTTATGGTGCAACCATTTTTTAACTCAAATTTCTTATGAAAAGGCTTTGAAGTTATGAACGGCAACATTTCTATGTCACGAAAAGGGTCCACCCCTTTTAAACACTGTGTCGGGTAGAGTGTTCAAAACATGGGTTCTCGGTCCGATCATTGAAGTTAAGCAACGTCGGGCGCGGTCAGTACTTGGATGGGTGACCGTCTGGGAACAACGGGTTCCGTTGGTTTTTTATTGTCTTTTTTAAATTAAAATATTATAATTATATGATTTTTTTTTGCATATCAATGGAGGCAAACGAACATGTGGGTCACCAGATTTTAAGTGATCACCACCGTCCATAGACACTAGCAACACAAGGGGAGTCGAAACTGCGTTGCTAACTTGTGTATGTGGGAGGGGGAGGGGGCGGATTAGGAGGGAGGTGGGCCTCCGGCGCTCTCACTGACCGAACGAAACGCAACAATGCAAGCACAATTACTTCACGTCGGTTTTCTGTGAGAGGGTGGTCGGTTTTCTGTGAGAGGGTGGAACTACCCCGGTCGAGCCGACCCATTCATGCTGAAACCATTAATAGCTTCAGCGGGGCTCTAACACCTATAAAACAACATACAACAAAAGTTTCACTCCTATCGTGCTTCTTTTATTTTGCAACTTATATTCTATGGCACAAAGGGAACAAAACTGAGATAGAAGGTTAAATTCGTTTTCGTTTAGCATTATCTTTATCTTGGTCTATCGCTTGCAGTAGAGAGAACCTTTTAAAAATCAGTATTTTCAACTCGAGGGTGGTAGCTAACATCTAGAAGGCTTTCAGAAATAGCCCTTCATACTAAGCTGTCACCACAATGTATTTACAGGTATAGGTGTTAGATGTTAGATTTTACAACAAAATGTCAGAACATATCACCGAATTGCCGGACTATAAGTTTAAGCGCCATTATATATTATATTATAAAGTGGATATTAAGGTTGTCCGTATCGCACTTTTCGATTTCCCATAAGAATAACACAGTAAAAAAACATTTTTTTTACCCATTTTTGTCACTAAGGACCCATAAATTGCTCTACAATTTCCAATTCTAAGAGAATTGAACGCTCTACAAAAAAGTTCTGATATCATCGCTCTAAGAGTTTAGAAATAAACTTTCAGTTCGTTTTAAAACCTTAAATCTAATAAATTTCGGAGTATTATATAGAAAACGGATTAATTGATAATGAATTTAATTTAGACCTCCAATAACTTTTGAATGAGTTGATTCTTCGAAATATATATATTACAAAAGATAAATCCGATCGAATTTCTTGCCAGTTCTTCTCGACAACCGGGTCGATTGTTGGAGCCGGTGATATTTTGACGTCGCGCCTTCTTGGGGCCTAAATTGAATAAAGTATCCGTGGGTTTGATTTCTTCAGTGAAAGTTGCGGCTTCCAGGATTCGGTGCTACATGAATTGATGCAATTTCTGAACACGCGAGCCCCCATTACTTTCGAAATGACCTCTGTTACAAAATTTTTAGAAGGCAATAAAAAGGCCGGCAGGACTGTTGCGACCGGATAGTATGTCTCTCGGTGGTCGCCATTCTTTTTGGACTGTACTGCGCTTACCATCAGGCATAGTAATGACATTTTAACGTGCTACAATTTAAAAAAAAAACAATAATATCATATATTATATATTTGTCGACAGACCCACCTGGAGCCCCGTACATCGAAGGTTATGCGGATGGCGAGACGGTGAGACGCGGGCAGAACCTCGAACTGGTCTGCCGGAGCCGTGGAGGAAACCCTCCAGCCCAGCTCATTTGGTACAAGAATGGGGAACAAATAAGAATGGCTTACAGGTACGTAGATGACATATTCTTATCCATTTTCAGATTCTTCATACAAACTAGAAACAGACAGTATCTAATTTAACTGTCTTCTGCTGGAAGATAGAGAACATCTCAGAGTATTATATAGACGTAATTATATTTTTCCTTGGGGTTATGTAATAAGATTCTTCAGGTTACATTGTAGTCAAACGCTAAAACCTGTACACACAAGACACAAGATAGAAGTGAAGCTAAAAATTTAATTTTTAGATTAGATTAGATTAGAAAATATAAAACAAAAAGTCAACGTCACGGGGTCACCCTTCCAAGAACCGACCGCACCCGACGTTGCTTAACTTCGGTGATCGGACTAGAACCGGTATTTTCAACATTCTACCCGACACAGAGTTTACTCCCACCACTTTTCGTCACACAAAAAGTTTACAGATCAAAATTTCAAACCGCTCCCATAAAAAGTGTTACTTCAAAAATTCATATAACATATGTATATTACATACATACATACAAAGATATATTATTTTTGAAATACAATGAAATAAATATTTATATGTGCACGAATGTATGTATTATAGATGAATTTATATTTAAAGAAATAAAGATGTTGTGAAGGAAAGTGTCTCTTTTTCGATTACCAGTTCATTTCGAGTCTCGCGCCTCGATCGTTGAATATTTTAGTGAAACTGTAAATATTTAAAGACACGTCCGCGAATAGCGACGTGGTGTGGAGACGGCGACGCTTGCGAAAAAAAAATCTGCTTTTACTCAGTTACACTACAGAAAATGATAGCTTGAGATTTATTCACCCTTTACGTGAAATATATTCAAATTAGTTGAGTTAACAAACAAATAAACAGACAAGATTAACATTCTGATGTAGATATATTTACAGATAGACTAAAAGTAACTTATTCCAAATAACGAGAGGAGAGTTTGTAGTATAAAGTTTTAATGGCACTAGTCGCACTAATATGGTATTTACCAAAGACTATGCAAGATAGGTATACTGTTTACTCTTCTTTAAACATTAGCTGATTCGCGACCCCATTTGGGCATTTAAAAAATGTTAAAGGATCAGTCGAATTTTAAAGTACTACAGAACTATCTGCAAAGAAAATCCGCATTGAATGATCATAGTCATATGTGTCGATACGTTCAATAATTTTGTAGTGGTCGAGTTGTATTGCCATTATATACTAGCTGACCCGATCATAGTGATATAATGTTATTGTATTTTAAATAATACACAACACATGAAAAAGAAATAAAAATTGCTACAAAAAGCGGAGTTACATAATAAATTGATTAACAGAACACGTGCACCATAAAATAAACTAGAGTTGAAAAAGAAATTCTAAATTAAAACGTGGCGCTATCTATGAGATATATTGTATAATAGTCGGTCATACAGTTTTCTGTCAACAAACTAATTTATAACGCCATCTGTTCGAGATTGTTGTAACTTATAATTAATAACAATAATCAACATTGACCAGCATTTAATTTGTAATAAAAAAATATTGAGGCCATTATTCGAAATATAAATTATCCTATCTCTCAAGTTGGACCAAATTTTGCATGTATGTATGTAGAAAAACATCATGACACTAGATTTTTATATATTTCAGATTAGCGTTACCCATAATCGGTATTGTTCTTGCATTTTTGCATAACCAAGACTGCAAGATTTGTGCAAGACAAGACTAAGCATGCAAGACTTGCGGTCTTGCAGTTAGCTCGGAATGAGATTTCAGCATTATTAAGTATTTATTTCCAGTACCAATTTTGATAGACATTCTCTAGATCACTATTCTTTCCATGCTAACAACAAACAATTTAAGTAATAAATCTATATAAACAAATATGTTAGGGTTTTAATGGGTATATAATTTATCTATCAAAGTTTAAAATTAACGCAATAGATCCAGTATTGTTACAAGTGTCACTATACGATAGTGTTACAAACTTAAATTAGAAAGTAAATAAGTAATTCCCAAGTATTCGTTAACAAACATCGGAATTTAAACAAATCTCACCTTAGAAACAAGTTTATAACACAAGCAAATCCACAGTCGGAAGTTAGTATATTTAAAAACCTAATTTATAAAACATCAATAACCAAAGAGCCAATCTGTTTTTTTTTCACAAGGAAAAGAAAATACGCCAAGTAATATACGTATTCTTTTTAAAAATTCTCTCAAACAACACAATATGACTCGGCTACGAGACTCGACTATTGCTTATGCGGAGATTGTGTAAAAAATTTGCCGACCGTACACCCCTGAAGACACCCCTCCCCCTACAGCCCCCACGCATCAGCCCTCAGACGTTCGGGAGGTCGTATTAAGCCGGCTACAGATAACGCGTATGTCTCTGTGATTTATGTAGGCCGAATAATGATGCGACATGTCGATAGATCGTTGTCGATGTTTTTTTTTTACATACAACTTATAACAGTTTTATCTTTTCTTCACTTCTTCCCTTTATTATTGACGGTTGTTAAACGCCAGCTTCTCTTTTCGTCACTTTCCGCCTTCTGTAACGGTATTTAAGTTTAAACTTTTTCATGATTTCTTTTTAATACGTGGAAGATTTCTCCTTTAATAAAGAATTTAAACACAGATATCATTGCGTTTATGAGACATTTTAAAGTCAATTGTACAAGCTCTGACCGCAACAGTTATATTCTATGCCAAGTTTGTTTCTTTTTTTGTTTGTTAGAATCTGTTAATCTCTACGTTCAGTCGTAGTGGCTTTGTAGTTTGACTTGTGGAATAATATTTCAATGTCCGCAGGTTCGAATCCCGGTATGTACCAACGAATTTTTCGGAATTCGCGTACACTTACTAATTTAAATTGGTAACACTATCGGCTGATGATGAAGTAAACATCAAAAGGACCCCTGAAACAGAGAAATGTTCTTGTAGTACTACTGTACGTGGGATAAATATAGAACTGTGCATTTCTCAGAGTTTAAAATCGCTAATACGTCGTGGGCTGGCGTGGTGATTTCGCCCGTACCTTCCTTCGGGAAGACGCCTATGGCCCTACAATGGGTTTCTTATAGGCTGATGATAATGAACAATCTTTACGACTACTAGTCAAATTTGAAATTGTATAGTGTATCAATTTAGTAAGACTGTTTTAATCACGATTTTAATGGCAGAAATTTACTATACAGAATGTTGGTCAGAAAGTAGGTTTTATGTGCATGAAGTAATAGTGTGTGAAAGAAATGTGCAGAGGTTGATTCTCAAGTTTATAGGAGAAGTATTATAATTTTTTTAAGTATATGTTTGAAGGTGAATTTAGTATCTTATCTTTTTGTTGTGTTATTGCTTCTTATGAGTATACATCGTCAGTTGGTACTCAGTAATCAGTCGATAATGTGCCTGAATGCTTCACCGCACTTGAAAAGTGCGACCACATCACCCATATATATATATATATATATATATATATATCAGATTTATAAAATCTTCACGACAAAATAATTTTCGCTTCATCAAAAAATTCACCGTCGTTTATTATTCAGTACTCGTATTTGCCTACAAATAGCATTTTAAATATTAATATGGAGATGAATAAGAAAGAGCCACGTAAATTTTACTAACACTTTAAATGTAATGGCTTGTATATATTTTTTATTTACGGGGACTAAAAGAATGTTAAATATAAAGGATGGATATAGGAGTAGAAAAAGGGCGAAGAAGTTATGTATGGATTTTGTGGAGAATAATATATTTATGAAAGATTTGAACAACAGCTGATAGAAGAGAGTGAAGGAGAAAGCAGATTGTGCTGACTCTATCTAGGAGAAGATAAAAGTTAAGCAGTTATATCGTTTTTTTAAATATAAATTGAGAGTTAAGTTTAAACTGATTACAATAAAGTTTTGATTTAAATTGTATGCCCTAACACTTAAATTCAATTGAACATACTTAATTCAATTTAGGCCCTAAGAAGGCGCTTAAGAACGTTTAAACTACCACCGGTTCGAATAAATAACCCACTCATCGATAAGCACAGACAAAAATCTCGATCGGGTTTATCTTTTTATCGTACATATTCTTATAAAAATAAATTATACTTAAACAGAAAGGGGTGTTATTTCCAGACATCAACAACGTTCACATATCGATCTACCCTATGACATCAAAACCCTCTTGATATGTCTTGAAGTTACTCTCCGGCACATAGATAACGTGCTATTGGAGTTTGTTATAAAACCTAATACTATGATTATCGAAAAAACTGTTCCTTATCTTACTGAGCCTGAAACATGGGGTAACCAATTTATCAATGTTTCTAGTATTTAAATCATGTCGGTATTTTATTACATCCAGCTTTTATTAGTTTTTGCGGACATAAATTAAGTTATCAAGAATATATCGGGAGGACAGAATTAAGGTACAAAATTCCTGAAACTTAGTCTTTAGTGATTTGCGAGGCCCCATAATATAAATTGACGGAACTGCCCGTTTTGGTACTAGGAATAAGGTGTCCACCTCAGCTGCTGTCCTCTACAACCAAATACAATACTTTTGCGTACATACATTAAATTATCACTCCAAACATACAAACTTTCATGTAGTCGATGAATTTAAATCGGTATTATCGATAAAATTCACCTCTTTTTACTTCACTTATCGAATAGTATTAAGACATGCCTACCCCGTTTCGGAAGCTGATTTATGGAGGCAAACCAAAATGCACTCGCTAGGGACGAAACATATTCATCGACATATAATCGATATGTGAACGTGACGCATCACTAAAACAATACCGACATATTGTTTGTTAACTATAATTAAATTTGTACTTTGCACATCATCCTTCATAATTAAGTGATAGGCGAGTAACTACACACGTAGTTTACCAAAGTAAAATTGAATGTTGGAGAAATAGGGAAGTGTAACTTTGGATAATAATATTTACGTTAATTGACGTATTATTATAATGTTTTTTCCTTTATTTTTAATTATCTCTCATGTACCTGTACCAACTAAGGTTTCGGAATTCCGGGTTCATTTATTAATTTAAATTGGTAAGACTATTGGCTGACGGTGAAGGAAAAAATGTTCTTGTAGCACCACCGTATGTGCGAAAATATAGAATTGCCGATTATGCCCATGCCTTGCTCCGGGAAGAGGCCTATAGCCTTGGGTCTGATGGTGATGATTAGTTATCTATATCATCATCATATTCACTTCGTAATCGTCCACTGTTAAGTTTACGATCATCTGCTTGTGCGATATTATTTCCAAACCATTGGGGTGTAAGGTATGTCGAATAACATCTAAGACTTGAGACATCCAAGCCAACCTCACCTGCACGTGTTGCACCCTGCTGAATAACGAACGAGGCAATGGCGAAAACGGGGTGGTATGGTTTTACAGTCCGACTGGGTCGCAACCACCATGTATATGGCGAAAAGGCCCATCATAGTGATCCGCTTCTGCGGGTCGCCTTTCGGGATCAGCCTGAGCATACCCAGCACTTCGCTGGCCGGCGTGACAGCAGCGACCAGCGATGGATAGTGTGTCACTCGTTGGTCGCCATTGTTTTTAGATTGTACTGTGCTTACCATCAGACACAGTGCAGTCATTTTGCCGTGCTACAATAAAAAAAAACCAGAACCAGTCTCATACAAGTCTTTATATAATCTATGTTGTGTATATCTGTATCCTTATATTAAAAAAAACTAGCGGGTCTGGCGGACGTTGTCCTGCCTTGATAATTAGAAATACAAGGTACAATTGTGAATATAAACCATTGTTGAATCCACCTTAACACACACAATAAATGGGCAGAAGAATTATATATATGTATAAAGAAAGATGTGTATGGTATGTCGGTAAGTTTACTCTAAAATGACTTGACCGTTTTTGATGACTTTTTTGTACTTATGTCATTTTTGATGACCCTGTGTACTTTTCAAAGTCCTAAAATATTCCTTAGAAAAATATTATGTGGACCGATTTAGTAGAGAATTTAATTTTCTACACGAATTAGGTATCTTTAATTTTTTTTTTACATTAATTGAAAAATAACGGTGTTATCAAAAAGAAAGAAAGTCTCAATTTTGTTTTAATAGGAAGGCGACCTTTTCTTGAGTCAGCTTTATAATTGAAATAAAAAAATCTAAGACCAAACAAAAACAAACTCTACTGTACATATATCATGTAGCTAGCTATATTTCAAAAACCTAGTTACGTTTAAAATATTCAATTGAAATTTGTTCTGTACCCTCTCGGAGCGGAATACAGAGATGTGTAATTTTATTTTTGTTATTGCAAAATCAGCCCTAAAAGTTGTAAAGGGTTGAGGTAATGGATTAAACAGTGTACGAAACAGACGATTTGAACTCGTAAATCATAAAATATGTACAGTTTATGAATTTATGATTCTGTTTCCCTCAATTTTTGATTTACTGTTTCTATGAATCTATTTTTTTCATTTGTAGTGAAGTTCAGACATATACCAAGAAATTTTTAGGTATTTGCGTACGTTAACTAAATAAGATTGGTAATAATATCGGCTAACGGTGAAAGAAGACGACGTGAGGTCATCTGAAATTGAAAAATGTGGGAAAATAATTATAGATATATCGTTATTTATAATCGTAATAATATCACAGGCTGGCTTGGTGATTATGCCACTACCTGAAGAAGCTTTTCGCCCAACAGTGGGACTCTAATAAGCCAGGATTATTTGGGTATTTTTTTTATTATTTCAATTAAAAGGCTGTCTTAAGGAAAGGTCGCTTTTTTTTCTTTAATATAAAAAAAAATTCAAAGATGATCCTTGAAGGAAATTAAATTCTCTACAAAATCGATCCACATAATATTTCTGTAAGGTTTATATATATACATATATGGTTTATATATATATATAATCTAAGAGTGGTAGAGCCACGCTGAAGCTATTACTGGTATCAGCATGAATGGGTCGGCTCATCTGAGGTAGTACCACCCTCTCGTAGAAAACCGACATGAAGTAATAGTGCTTGCATTGTAGTGTTTCGTTCGGTCAGTGAGAGCGCCAGAGGCCCACCTCACTTCCCCTCTCCTCTCCCCCCTCACTCCCTTTCCCCCAAAGGCTGGTTACCAAGGCTGGTAGCGCATTTTCGACTCCCCAGATGTTGTTAGAGTCTATGGACGGTGGTGATCACTTAACATCAGGTAACCCACAAGTTCTTTTGCCAGTTATGAAATAAAAAAAATAATATTATTATTATATAATATTGTATAATATATAATATTATATTATACAATATCCATATTACTTTGGGGCTTATACTACACGTGTTCCACAGTGTTACAATACATTGACGATTCAGCAGTGTTGAACGGTTAGTAATAGCCTAAGTTTGATTTGGCTCGTCGGGTCGAAGAGCGAGACGTCCGGCTAAAGTCGGTTTGCTTCAGTTTTGTAAAGTGTTGTCTCTGTCGCACTGTACAATGATTGTGATAGACAAAGATAATGCTATACAAACCCGAGTCTACCCGACTATCTAGATCTTGTCGCCGACGTGTCAAATCAAACTCCGCGTAAACACTTAACTGTCATAACGGAGCTCATTTTAATAATAGCCTTAGAATTAAATGCTAGAAGAATAACTATAGTAAAAATATTTAATGGCAACTACGTGCCTTATTGGTATTATTTAATAGTTATCTTTTTTTTAAATGTAGTTTTGATACATAATCCCATGTAATACTTTTACCGATTTTTAATCACCCGTGTTGGATATAACCGTCAGTGCTTGACTACTTTGGAAAAGCCTAATGATTATGTAGCTTAATTTGTAATGTGGAAAGTTATATATTTTTTTATCTATCTATATTGTAATCCATATTACGTGTAATAAATACATAGATAAAAAAATACGTGCTATATATAACAAGTACCGGCACAATAGACGCTTTAAATTGCTAATATAAAGGCTGACGCGGTGATTAAACACGTACGCTAACTCGAGACAGACTTACAAAACAACGAGACACTCACAGACTAGTTTATAGCTGTTATATGTAAGTAGAGTTTGGGAAAAAAACACGTATAAGTCTGTGCCGATCTTTTTGACTCGTCTGAACATGCGCAGAACACAAAAATAGTTACAAAAATCGTGTGGTTTGCCACGATGCAAGTAATACTTTTTTTTCGGATCGTTGGCATTTAACTGAAAATTTACGGCAAATTTTTCAATTTAGGATATTAAAATCGCGTTTTTAATCTCAACTTAATAATTGGTAAAGCGGAATGATAATGGAGAATCAATGGGCACGATATTTATTTAAATCATTTTGAATTGAGCCATGTGCGCCGCAATATTGGTCCTTTCATTTACCTCTACTCCGCGGCCGGCTGTAATGCGACATACGATAAATGGACGAAAAAAATTATAAAATGGTTCACTTTCATCAGTTAGTTTTAAATTCCTATAATAATACTCCACTTTGGTTTGCATTAGACTCTTAACTATACAATTCAAGCCCGAACTTTTATATTATAGGGGGCAAACGAACAGGCGGGTCACCTGATGGTATGTGATCACCGCCGTCCATAGACACTAGCAACACCGGGAGAATTCTCAGTGCGTTGGCAGCCTGTGTTTGGGGAGAGTGGTTGGGAAAGTCTGGAGTTGGGGGAGGTGGTCCTCCGGCGCTCTCACTGTCCGAACGAAACGCAACAATTGCAAGCAATGTTACTTCACATCGGTTTTCTGTGAGAGGGTGGTAGTACCCCGGGCGAACCGACCCATTCATGCTGAAACCAATAATAGCTTCAGCGTGGCTCTACCATCTATTAAAGCTTGGACTATATTCAAAGCGACCAAAAAGATTGACGAAGAATGTACACAAAGGCTACTTTGGCTCCTTGTACATGCTTAGAAAACGAGACGGTGGTAATTAAAACAATAGCATAATACAATTAAAATAATAATACATTATTTTTAATTAATAAAAGCACTACATACACCGCCTTCTTCCATTTCGTGCCTACAAATTAAATTAAGTTTGCGAGTTAATTATGTAGACGTATCGAAAGGGGAATTAATAAGAAAAGTGTAATTTCCAAAAATATTAAGGCGATTGCTGATAACATAAAGAATATCAAACATTCATGATTGTCTATTTAGTACGTTAAATAAGCGGATAGATGGCGTTAAAATAAATCGAACAGTTAGCGGATATACAGTGGATCTGATCTCCAACTGTATTATTACATGGTTCATATTGAAAAAATAAATTATCCGACCCGTAACGCAGGAGAAAGCTAGTTTTCAGGTAACATTAACTTCAAAGAGAGAATTTTGTGTTTTCTACGAATTTTAACATCGATAAAATCTCTCGTCTCGTGTGTACGAAAGTAATTTGATAAAATAAACTGAGATTTAAATTGGATTTTTTGTTATTCCTTTTTATATATGTAAATATTTTTCAACTTACCGTCAACACACGAGGGTAGACAGAACGAGTGAAGCACTATGAAAGTTTGGTTTTGTAAGTTATTTTCTATTTAATCATCACACATCTAAACACATACACATCTATTTTAATGGTCGTAGAGCCACGCTGAAACTATTAATGGTTTCAGCATGAATGGGTCGGCTCGCCCGGGCTAGTACCACCCTCTCACAGAACACCGACGTGAAGTAACAGTGCTTGCATTGTTGCGTTTCGTTCGGTCAGTGAGAGCGCCGGAGGACCACCTCCCCACCCCTTTCCTCTATCTTCTCCCTCCCCTAACCCTTCCCCCAAAAGGGTGGAAACGCACTTGCGACTCCTCTGGTGTTGTTAGTGTCTATGGACGGTGGTGATCACTTAACATCAGGTGACCCACCTGTTCGTTTGCCACCTATGTCATAAAAAAAAGAAAACATAAATAAGTATATATAAAAAAACATATAAGTATGAAGTATCGTTTGTTTGTTTGGCTTAACCGATTTTAGTGCTACTTTTCTCTGCACATAGATGACTTTCTGTATTCCTTAAGCTTCTCAATAACGTCTAAATACTAGTAATAAGTTTGAAAAAATGTTACTTAAATCGGTAGAATTATTTTAAGGTATTTCAAGGTATAGTAGCGAATAAATTACGGAAAAAAAAAGATAAAGCAATGAATTCAAGTAAACGTATAGTTTGTGTGTAACATTCAAACTACTAGGTTTTGTTGGCTGCTTCACTTGAGTTAATATAGACTTGTTCTACCCTTTGGGAATATTTTTTTCTAAGTGAACTCCTGGCATACACGCGAATGTAAAATTTCTTAATTATCGGTTGAGGAGTTAAGACATGTGTTTCGCCTATCAGTCAACTTCTAGGCATTTACTAGAGATGAAACGGATATCCGGTATTATCCGGTATCCGGCCTATCCGGCCATGTTTTCACGATCCGGCCTGATACCGGATAGTAAAATTTTAAAAAATCTCATGGTTATACAAAAAGCCAATAAATAATACCACAATAGGTTATGGACAACTTTTATTATTATAATCGCACGTTAAAAGGGATTGTTTTATTAATTAGATTGTTTAATACTCAAAATTAACGAGGGGCAAATTGTGGTGAATAAATACCAAATTTTCCGCATTTGCTGCTAACAGACGACTCCGCTTGGCTTCGTATACCAGACCCGCTTCTGGAAATAGTCTTTCACTGTAAATGCTATTGCCAGATGCTGAAAGATAAATTCTAGAAAATCTTGACAACTGCGGGTACTGATTTAAATAAACTGACCACCTAATGTATGGGTCGTGATTTCGATTGATCCGAGATGTCTTTAAGAAAAAGTTAATCTCGTTAGCAATTGGATTTTCTTTTTCTTGATCGTGAAAATCACTATTATTATCCTTTGCCACTTTATTGAAAAAGTCCCAAAAACTGTCATGAGCTTCACGTGTCTCCAGTTTCATCTTTCATTCGTTTAGCAGGTGTTGAAGCCGGCGTTGATCTGTTACCGTCAGAAGAAGATTCGTCGTAAGAGTTTTTTATATACTGACTGTATCATAATTTTTTGTCGGGTTTTTTCAGTTTCAAGAACTCCTAAGTCTAACTTGAACCTTGGGTCTAAAAAGGTAGCAATTATCTAGTCTGGATTGTCTCCTATGGACTTAAAAAGACTCTCCAATTCAGCTTTCAAAGAAGCTCTCTTACGAACTAAGTCCGGTGTTCTTTGTGCAGTCTCGTTTTTGTCTAAATACGTTGTTAATGCAGAAACATGTGGAATCACCTCGGATATACACGAGAGGCCAGAGCTTGTAATTTTCGTTATTTCTTCAAATGGTTTTAAATGATATACGAACTACGCTATTGATCTAGCAAGGTCTTAACACGTCGGAACAAGTGAAACTAAATAAAAGCTTGTATAATGAAATGACACATTGACCAAAATGTATTTATACTTACAGTTTTGTTTGTTTATTAACAAAATTATTTAAGGAATATAAGAATATTATATATATTTATATATATTTTATATATTTATATATATTTCGTCTAATAAAAGCAAAAACGTAACCTCAAAAATTTACGTTACCTGCCTTTTTTTCACAACCCCGAGAAATTTAAACCTGACACACAAAAACAAACTGACACGCGCGAACACTCGAACGCCTCCGAGTCGTCGCGATCTCCGCTCACGTGCGACAACACCCGAACGCGCACGAATATTTCCGAAAGGGCCGAATATCCGGTAGCCGAATATCCGGCGCTCCGGCCTCGCAGCCTGCCGAATATTCGGTATCCGGTATCCGGCCAAACTACTATCCGTTTCATCTCTAGCATTTACCATCTTAGATCACATAGTTATTTAATATAAGATTAGATTGTGATAACACGCTAAAACTTAAATTATAAAATTAAATATCCAGTACTAATCTCTCCTAGAGTTAGGACATGCGTTTCTTAAAAATTGAAACATACGATGTTACAGTAAATGTAAATATCGGGTAAGCCATCTACCTGTCTACTGATCTTTGTCAAAAATTTGCTTTTTTTTATATCATAGGAGGCAAACGAACTGGTGGTTCATCTGATGTTAAGTGATCACCATCGTCCATAGACACTTGCAACACCAGAACAGTCGCAAGTGCGTTGCCAGCCTGTGTTTGGGGGAAGGAGGAGTGAGGAGAGTAGTTGGGTATCCGGCGCTCTCACCGACCAAACGAAACGCAACAATGCAAGCACTGTTACTTCACGTCTGTTTTCTGTGAGAGGGGGGTGGTACTAACCCGGACGAGTCGATTAATTCATCCTGAAACCAGTAGTAGCTTCAGCGTGGCTCTACCACATACTAAAAGCAGTATTAAAAAAATATAGTTAAATCATTATCAACCCCGATCACGTACCCCGAGACGACGAAATCAATTAATATATTTAGGACATTTCATGGAAAAGTCGGATCCGAAAAAGAAAAAGGAAAACAAATTAAAAAGTTCAAAGAAGTGTCACTTTTCAAACTTAATTGAAGTTAGTACGGGGTCTCTTTAAAATGTTTCAACGTTTTTCTGAAGGTCGGATGGTGTCTAGATAGCTAAATTTTTTTACTGTCTCTAGAGTTGGGCAGTTTTGTATGTAGCGGACACATCTAGAGATGTCCCACTCAGTTGTCGATTAACACATAAATACATACTAGTAATACAACAAATTTTTCTACTATTGTACTTGATGTCATGAGAAAATATTAGAGAAACTAGTGAGTAGTTCAAATTCAGCTACCGAAATACATCTATAAAATATTAAAGATAGATTGTTACGTAACTACAATAGCTGACCACACAGGCTTCAGAAAAAGCATTACCCACATGCTTTTTTATATTTCAAAGTCTTTTTAGCGTTTGGTTTTTTTTTCTATTGTAGCACGCCAAAATGACTGCACTATGCCTGATGGTAAGCACAGTATAATCCAAAAACAATGGCGACCACCAAGTGATACACTATCCATCGTCGGTCGCCGCTGTCATGCAGAACTGCGAAAAGCTGGATATGCACAGATTGATCCCGAAACGTGACCTGGAGAAGCGAATCACTATAACGGGTTTTTTCGCCAAATAAGTGGTGGTTGCGACCCAATCAAGCTGTAAAGCCCTACCACCCCGCTATCGCCATTGCCTCGTTCCTTATTCAGCAGGGTGTACCACGTGCAGGTAAGGTTGGCTTGGGTATCTCAAGTCTTATGACGTTATTTGACACCCCTTACACCCCACATCACGACATATTGCTTATTTCACCAAGTATTCTTTACATGAAGTACTAGCGATCTATCGACACAAATCTATGACAGCTTACTGGTTACTCGACCAATATTCATAATGTTTTCAGTCGAAGAAAGTATAGTAATACCGTATTATTGTACTCTATCCTTTTCTTATAATTGTTTCGCTAGCTACAACCCCTAAGATTCACTCATCGGTGTATTGAGAGGCAGCAAATAGTAATTTAAAACTCGATGTGATGATAATCAAAACACCCCCATAATAAATTAATGGTATAATTTTTAAGAGAATAGATCCTGCGTAAGGTTCATCTGCGAAAACTGTCACATATATTTCTGCCATAGTGTTATTATATTGCCTATGCTATTGTGTTCCAGTCCCAAGATAATGTATGGCCAGCCAATTACAACACAATCCTCAGGAGTAAAAACCTGTTATAGCTGGCCTTAGAAATACAATATATTTAGGTCGATGGCACGTAGTAACAAGTTCCAAAGGCCACTTAAATTCAGATTGATAGCATGATTATTTACTATTGAATACCATAAAAAGCACCGTCAAATACAGTCGAGTAACTTTTCTTCGTACAATAAAATTCAGAAGGCAAAATAACAGCCTGGTATAAAATAAATCTTACAAAGAATAAAATATTTTATATCAGTTCTAACGTTGATAAGTTGCATTTTATCAAAGTAGGCAGGGTAATAACAATCCAATACCGAGAGCAACGGATTTCCACTACGTTACCGAAAATACAACTTTTGCCGATAGCCGACCGGCGCGCAACTCTAGACGTCTGTATGGAAAAAAATGGCTGCCAATATTTTATTATTTTGTCTACTGTACGATATACCTGATATTCGATTTTCTCAGATGAATCCCGTATTTATGGATGTTGTCTATTTCGAAGATTGAACGGCTTTATTGTGATTGATACTTTTCGATTTTGACTAATTCCCTGAAGCGAATTCTCGTGTATTATTTCTGAATTTATATGGAACTAGTGGGTGTCTATAAATTCGCTCATATATTATTAATTTTTATGTAAAATTTGACTGAAACTTGAAGCCTCAGTGAAAGGTTTTTTTAAACGAATCAGCTAATTTCACGCAAGTATCTTTTTAAATATTAGAGAACTCACGTTCTATTTCACGTTCTATAAGCCAAAAACTCAAAATTCCAAAATACGATATAGCAACATTGTAATACCTGACTATAAAGCATTCTTAAGTACACCCAGATTAGCCACTGTTCTTATTTTCTCCAACTGTGTACTCTTCTTCAACTCCAAAATTTAGTTTATGCATGGAAATTTATGCTCAATCTAATTTAGAAATCCAGGACCTATTATGCATGATAAAACTGCAAAACAAACTGCACAACTATAGTACAACAGCTGTTAGTAGTATTTAATAAATTCATTCTAAGTACATCTAAACGAGGGTAGGTGGTAGCGACAGACAATTAAAGGTGTCCGCAATTTAAGTGCTCTCGGTCGTCAACGGTGTGAATTATTGAGAGGAATTTCTAGAAAATTCGACGGAACACGCCCGAAACATTTCCGCGCTTCAATCACGTTGGAATATACATTGTTTTTTTCTTTTAATTAAATTACATTTCTATCTCACTGCCTAATTTGATGTTTGGATTGGTTTTGTGATAGATTCTAAATAGGTGACACACATCAGCTTTTCCGTTTTAATGATCAGTGTTACCTCTTCAAAATGTTTCCATTGTATCCCTATCGTTTGTTATTCTTTGATAAATTACACTACCGACTTTCTTCATAACATCGAAAATTACTCTTATATGATTATATGACTCTTTATCATCTCTATTTTCTATCTATCTTCTTCTTCTTACCCTTATCCCACATAAGTAGGGTCGGTACAACATGTTTGTCATGTTGTGGTATATGATTTGGCTTAATTTTTAAGATCGGCCGCCTGCCTGACATCAACCCTCCTTGGGATTATTTTGTTGTACCACTGTATTTATTATTATTATATACTTACGAAGTCTGATGGGATCTTTTAGCCTTACAATTATTCTGTAGGCTTTAGCTTTGGTAGCCTATTTATTGTTTCTGCTTGAGCGGCACCACCGTACCGGTTAAAAACGAAGTTCTTCAATGGTTTTCTTGCTATATTGTCATTTTTATGTAACTATTTTCTATCTATCATCAACATAAATAAAAATAGATCTTAAAATGTCTAAGATCGATAAATTTATGTACCATTTGACCAATCATTATGAATGTTGGCATACCTAAACCTTTATGTTATCCAATTTACTATAGTAACGAGTCACTACATGGCGTTGCAGTGAATGAACTTTTATAATAATAAATGTAATATATTTGAAACAATGAATATAACGAATAATAATGAATCCGTCCGAAGTCACAGGCAATCTTAGTAAGTCTATAAAAAGAAGTGAATACAATCCAAAAACAATAATCCATTCTGTTTTCTGAATAAATGAAAAGGAAAAAGTAATTCCAAGGTCCGCCATTGTTAAACAAGGGAGGGTTTGTTAGCTTCAGTCAAACATTTCTGTATCTTCTATTGACTTGTTTGCATTTGTGTAAATCTGTATTATTTTATTTCTTTTTTTTTATTTATAAAATGTCTTAACCAAGGAACAAGAACTCAATGAAAGTAAATGCCAAACACAAAATAGTAAGTAAACACCATTCATTATGCTGCCAGGAGAAAACGTTTCTAGCTGGCTGACCGTATTACATCATAATACCATAGAGGTAACAGTAAGTTACAGATCTGCACCTCGACAAATACCAAGGTAGCTATGGGAAGTTGTGTACATTTACTAATTTCAAATTATGATATTATTCGTTAATGGTAAAGGAAAATCTCGGGAGTTAACCGAACCCTGAGAAATCTTGCAATACCATCGTATATGGGAAATATATAGAACATTGTGGATTTCTTGATGCTTGAATCATACATCTTTTGGGAAATTCATCTTCTTTATTTTGTTTTTGGCACAATCTTCTACATGTCATTGTCGAGTACGCAATAATATTACTGTCTGTACGCAGTAATATTAAGTGTCTTGTGATAATTTCAATGTGAAATAGTGGCTGTCTTGTTAGAACTCTCCAGGGAGTTTTTGTGTCATCCTCAGAATTCATGCTACGTTGTATAATTTTCTATCCTCTTCATGTGCACAATAACCGAATTATATCAAGTAAAATTCCACGAATATTACAAAATACAGATTCAAATAACACAAGATTATGAATAGAATATAAAAGCCATTACATGATAGACCAAGATCTCTCCAAAAACTCAGCCTTTAGTTCAGTAAGTGAAACGTATAGTTTACTTATCGAAGTGTTCACTAGCACTATGATTGTAAGATACGGTGACTAGTCAATTTGCAGATTAATTGAAATGGTTGTTGGCACTCGGACCAAACCGTCTTAGAGTGTCAATTCCAAACGGCACAAGTATACAAACCCATCGTAAGCAACACATTTGCATCAATTAAGATCTTCCACTGAGAATAGCTGCTCCTTCATGCACCAATGAAGCAACTGGAAAATAGGATGTTGCCAAAGTATTGACGCACGTAACATGTGATAATAAAACGATTGGTCTCACAGTTACTGAAACATTGGCAATTAACGTACCAAATGAGTGATAGTTTATTATACCTTTCGATTCGTAGAATAGCGACCGTAATTTACAGGGCATCTATTTCCAACCTTTCCAAAATGTTTTGTAGGTAATAGGATGATAAAAGACTGGTATAAACACACCAGGTAATGATTATTAGCGAATGCTTTTTCTTACCAATTATCTTTTATCACGCATTTTAATTACCATCGTTAGTCCGAAGGTACAGCGTATTTAGTTGTAATTACGCTAAACATACCCAAAAGCTTCTAAAACAAGTCTTAATCTCGGAGACTCCATTGTTTCTACTCGACTGCGCCGGAGGAACCTAATGGTTCATCATAAACATTGGTATCGTAATAGCAAATAAACATTGAGGATGTACAAACAAGAAATAATATTCTCTTCGGAATCGTCTACAATGGTTTATGTTGCGGAAATTTCATATTGGTTTTATATTTATTTCATACTAGCTGTGTACGCGACTTCGTCTGCGTGGAACAAAGCAAAGTCACTGTTAAAGTCGTCTGAACCTATTAAGTCTATATACTTATCTACTTTTGTCTCCGTCTCCGTACTTAGTCGCGTCGTCATTAAAATTACAATAACTTTTGATAAACCGAACCGATTTTAATGAAACAAAGACTAAATGTTACTCGATAATATGCTTTATGATTTTATAAAATTGATTTTGGTGAAATTGTATCGTTAACGAAATACTTTAGAAGTGTTGCTTGTTTATACGAATCGACAGACAGACATTTCTAAAAATTTTCTTTTTTTTTATGTCATTGGTGGCAAACGAACATTTGGGTCACCTGGTGTTAAGTGGTCACCACCGTCCATGGACACTAACAACACCAGAGGAGTTGCAAGTGCGTTGCCACCCTTTGGGGGGAAGGGTTAGGTGAGGCAGAGGAGAGAGGAGAGGGGAGGGGAGGTGGGCCTCCGGCGCTCTCACTGACCGAACGAAACGCAACAATGCAAGCACTGTTACTTCACGTGGGTTTTCTATGAGAGGGTGGTAGTACCCCGGGCGAGCCGACCCATTCATGCTGAAACCAGTAATAGTTTCAGCGTGGCTCTACCACCATTAAATGAATGAAAAATGATTGAAATGTATTTTACAACTAAATTCCTGAACACTTAGCCAATTTTTTTTTTACAAAAATCTAGAAAATACAGACATGTTAGATTTACATTCCTATTGCATGTATAGATTTGCAAAGTTACTTCAAAAGAATGTCGATTATAGTGGATGTTGCTTTGCACTTCTGCCTGGAATTGATTACTACCACGCCTCACTGTAACAAAAAACGTATAATTGTCTTTACGCGAGGTGTACCTGAAAAAAATTAAATCACAAACTAGTAATAGAAAGAGTGAAATAGTAAATAAAACGACAAAAATAATTTTCATATAAATAATTATTAATTAATCAATAACACGCTTTTCCCTTTTCGATAATATACTGGTATTTTTTAGTTAATGTTGCATATACATTTCTCTCACTGTATCACGTTCATGTAACTCCATTCTTTTTCTGCCCCCTAACTGAGCACCTACATTTCGTTCTATCGCTGATAAAAATATTACACTAGAATTCGATCGTAGGATTTTAACACAAAGATGTTCGCTTTAAAAAAAGATTTCCCACATAAATAATAAAGCTAGAAATCGAAAAGTATCGACTCGCTTAAACATATTATTTTCGTTAAAACATCCCCGAAACGGAATAGGTCGTAACCGTAAACCGTCTCGGTTCTATTGTTGCCCGCCGGACATTATCTGACGATGTATCGACTATCGATAAAACTTATTACTCGGCCCATCACTATTTTTCGGTTTATTTTCGTCGGTTTTCCTCTTTTGTAGTTGTAATCTCGTAAGATTCATCGAAATAATAATACATTTTGAAATATATTTTGTCAAAGGTTTTACTCATTTATATATAAAAATCTGGTGTATGTTCGTAATTTTTGTTATCCTGAAAGATTTGCCAGATTTTATTGATTTTTTTTAATGCTCGTAGCTATTGTACTCGCTATTATTCTATCCATAGATTATTGTCTCTGCCGATTTAGTTTGTTTTTCAAGCCTTTTTTTATGTATTATTAGATATTTCAGCATTTCTACAATGAAATCAATATTTTTATAAATATATTCATGACTTATTAACGTTGGCCTGCCAGGTCTATTCAGGGTTATATAAGACTGGTTGTTGAAGATTACATTTCTTCCAACGCCCCCGAAAATGCTTCCCTTTTATGAAAAAAGGCTATAGAAGAAATTTGTTTTTGTTCCGAGTTCATTTTATGGTAAAAGCGTGTTTTTCGCGGAAATTTCCTATTAAATATGTAACTGTTATAATTATCAAAATTCAATTCGCTTGTTTCACGAAACTGTATATATATTACAAAAGAATATTTGTCTATAGTTTGTTTTACACTAAACATGTTTTCTAGAAACATACTTAGATCACCTTGCAGCATGTATTTCTTTTAATAGATAGATAATTATGTTTCCTTCTCGCATTTTTCCATAAACAAATTGATTTTTAATGTTTATACATACAATTAGATGGAGAGGAATCATATGTCTCGTAATTATTTTAAGAAAATGATTTTCCATCGTAAAATCACAATAATAAAATACAAATAAGTCTATAACAGATGTAAAATTGCGAACATAAAACCCTTAACTGTCTGCCGCAGATGAAATTATTTATTATCAGTGCTTATGTAACCAAAACCGAGACTTGAGTTGTCTAAATACCTTTATCATGTCTTTTGGCGAACGTTCACAAAAACTTTAGTGCCGGGATACGTTTTGAATGATTCGGTACTGACTTTGAACTGAATAACATAATTAATTTTCTTCTATACTAACAAAGTTTAAGTATTTGTTTATTACTTTGTCTAATCAGCGTTAATACAGCTACAGTTAGTTCAATTAGATGCAATATTTTTGTATTTAATAGCCGTTACCTGCAACTTCGTCTGTGCTTTTACCAAATCATGGTACCATACTTTATACTTAAGTAACAATCGATATATTCATCGCTCGACGAGATAGGAATGAGATGACAGGATTTTCTCAAAACTTACTTTTTTATGTCATAGGAGGCAAATGGAAAGGTGGGTCACCTGATGTTAAGTGATCACCACCGTCCATAGACACTTGCAACACTAGGGGAGTCGCAAGTGCGTTGCCAACCTGTGTTGGAGGTAGGGCGGAAGGGGAAGGAAGGTGGGCCTCCGGCGCTCTCACTGACCGAACGAAACGCAGCAATGCAAGCATTGTTACTTCACGTCGGTTTTCTGTGTGTCGGGTGGTAGTACCCCGGGCGAGCCGACCCATTCATGCTGAAACCAGTAATCGCTTCAGCGTGGCTCTACCACCTACTATACATTACTTGACATTTATCATTTATTATATTTACCATTCATTATATTTTGGTCAATTGATAGCCTACTAGCTGACAGGACCACGCGTTGTTGTGGCTCAGTTATTATAAGTTGTATTTAAATTATGATTTATATTTAAGTATTTTGTTATTATGGGATTGAACACGTGCACCATAAAATAAACTGGAATTGAGAAATCAATTTTAAAACGTGGCGCCTTCTATAAGATATCTAAAATAGTCGGTTCTATAGTTTAGTGTCAACAAACTAAATTAAAGCGCTATCTGTTCGAGATGTTGATGATCTCAAAAGCACTCTCGGTCGACTTGTACACTATACGAAATTTATTTAAGCTGTAACTAAAATACAATATATAAATCATTAAGCCATCAGAACTTACAAAACTTGATATATTTTATTCAGAAAGAACTAATTCAGGACCTGATCATTTAAACGCTCACGGTCCCATCTCGCTGACAGTTTGATAAACGATCGTCCAGGATTAGGGGTGGGCCGGGTCACAGTTCAATGTTGGATTCATCGCGTCCCCTTTTGAATTTTTGTGGTTCTTTTAATATTATGACTGATGTCCCGGTTTTCTTGTTTGCTCTCTGTTAGTGTTCCCTTTACGCTGTTTGACACGTTTTCGTCCGTTCCAACTCGTAGATTATCCGTATTCATCTTTATCTCTTTATGGTGCGTTGTTTATATTTAATAAAGATACTTGTTTAACTGCTGCTTCTGAATCTTTACTGGAGATATTTGTTATTGTAGCGACCTCTCTATAAAGTTAACCTAGAAACGGTAACGGACTTTTTAGTAATTTACCGATATAAGGTATCAGTAGTAGATGATAGTAGTAGATAGCATCTCACTGAGCCACGAATAGAATAAATCGAAAAGCATTCGACGCGACACGTGGACCACAGCATACGAGGGCACTCATCGCCTGCTTTTCGTATGTATAACATACTAGCCGACCCGTGCCCACTTCGTTGGGCGGTAATACGTAAGCGTGGAATGGTTATTTTGCGCTAAGACGCAGCGGAAGCTCTGAAAAGAAAAAAAAAAACCTTGATTTTGCAACATTCTTCATTGCTACTCCGCTCCTATGGGTCTTAGCGTGATGATATATTGCCTATAACCTTCCCTGATAAATGAGCTATATAACACTGAAAGAATTTTTCAAATCGGACCAGTAGTTCCTGAGATTACCCCTTACAACGTCACAAACTCACAAATTCACAAACTCTACCTCTTTATAATATTATTATTATTATTAGTATAGATAATGTATTTAGTGAAGCATTTATGAAATACATACAATAAAAGTGATTGTAATGCCCTAGTAATTTGACCGGTGGAATATCAATCCGAAATCCGCAGGCTCGAACCTCGGCATGTACCAACGTTTTTTTCGGAATTCGCGTACATTTACTAATTGCAATTAGTAACATTATCAAATGACGGTGAAGGAAAACATTGTGAGGAAACCTAAACTTGAGCAAATGTTTATGTAGTGCTACTCTATGTGGGAAAACATGGAGCTGAGGATTTCTCAGAGTTTGAAATATGTCGTGGGCTGGCGCGGTGATTACGTCCATACGATCCTATGAGAACAGGCCTATGTCCCTGCAGTGGTTTTCTTGTAGGCTGATGATGATAATGATCAAACTTTGTGATAATCTTTGATGTTAATAGAAAAATCTATGCAGCAGTCACAGCAACACGTGTGGTAGTGTAGGTTACTCCTAGATATATTGTTTTTGTAGTCCAAAATCTTAGGACTTTATTTAGCAGTATTCAAGCAAACATCGGATGTTTCCAGATTTTTTTTTATGTCCTGTGCAGGCAAACGAACAGGTGGGTCACCTGACGTTAAGTGATCACTACCATCCATAGACACTAGCAAGGGAAAAGGGGAAGGAGGTGGGCCGGCGCTCTCACTGACCGAACGAAACGCAACAATGCAAACACTGTTACTTCTCGTCGGTGTTCTGTGAGAGGGCACTACTCAGGGCGAGCCGACTCATCCATGCTGAAACTAGTAATAGCTACAGCATGGCTCTACCACCTTCAGAATATCGAGTAGTTCTTTCAAGGCTTCTTTTTAACTATTGCTTATGATATTTAGAAATATATTTCAGTTTATACGTCTTAGCTATGTGTATATTAAGGTAAAACATTCATAGGCTTAATGAAAAAATCCCTAAATAGAGTTGAGAATAAAGAGGACCAAATATTTCGATTGGAATTTCTTAATAATATGAATTTGGTAACATTTTTCCTTTTTAACACATTTTTATTAACTTTCATGTTCCCTTGGACAGAGTCTTTTTAATTTTGAATTTTATACACTTGTGAAAAAAAGTAAAACTTAAATATAAACAAAAACCAAACATGGATAACATGAAGCTTAAAAATTAAAAAAAAAAACTAATAAGAATATACACATACGTATATAAATAATCATTTAATTATTATTGTTTTCAATTATTGTACGTTATTAATAAGTCTAGTGAGATTTCTAAATTCCTTGTCTCTTATAACTTTTAGTTCGGTTTTTTCTTTTTATAATTGTCACTTCTAATTTCAACGTGAACTTTGGTTTTTTTTTTAATTGTTTACTTTTAACTTACCATGTTTAAAAAATGTTAGCATTGTCATCCTAGATGATCCTCTTGTTAGAGGATTCACTTGTTACTCAATAATAATAAAAAATATAATAATTGTATGATTACCATTTATGATTACATGGCCCGGAATCATCAACTCGTGAGTAAGAAATCAAGCCTAATTCTACACGTTCTATACACAATTGTTGCATAAATCTTATACCATAAAATATAATGTATCTCTTTGACTTTCTGTTCGTCTGTTAGCGTGTTCGGAAACGACTAAACCGAAGACTATCACTTAAAACTAATTTCTACGTAATAAATGAGATACGATACACTCTTTATATTTATTTTTAGTTTTTCAATATCAATCACTACATATTATAAAATATAAAAAAAAATTCCAAAAAAAAATAAACCGCCTTCGATGTGAAACACAAATAAGGCACTAAAAAGCGAAAAATAACTGAATTATTAAATTAACCAAATTAAATAAAAAATATTGATAATCGCGCTACCGAATAATATATTTGAAGTCGATGCCAACCTAAATTTCAAATTTGTTGCAGGTAATAAAATATGTATATATATTATACAGATATACATCATGGGACACGAGAGTGGACCAAAATTTTGTATGTAGATGATATGAATTTAGGTTGGCATCGACTTCAAATATATTATTCGGTAGCGCGAATATCAATATTTTTTATTTAATTTGGTTAATTTAATAATTCAGTTATTTTTCGCTTTTTAGTGCCTTATTTGTGTTTCACATCGAAGGCGGTTTATTTTTTTTTGGAAAAATTTTTTATTTCTCCATTTTTAGTGTCCATAAATATACACTCATCAAAAAAGTCTAAGCAACATGTACTAATTTAAATTTTAGGATGGTTCTTCACATTATAACGTTGTATTTTATTTTTAAAATAATATCTTTAGGGTTCTATGATGTAAAAATAACAGCTGTTGTCTTTATAAGTTCTTTTAATAACAGAAATGAACAATATTAGAATATACTGTAGAAACTAAGATACATAAGAAACTAAACTTTTTTCTTACAAAATGAAATTTCTAAAGAAAATGTATTTATTGTGAAAGAATAGAACAATTTAATACAAAGTATGGTCTCCTCTGCTATTCAGAACTTGTCGGCAACGATTATTCATTGAATTAATGAGACTGTTTATGTCATCTTGCGGTATTCGCTCCCAATGGAATTGTAGCAAATCCTTCAGCTGTTGGGTTGTTGTCGCTCCGTCCAAGTCCTTCAAAACACGTCTCTGGAGCATGTCCCATGCGTGCTCGATGGGGTTGAGATCTGGCGATTGTGCAGGCCAGGGCAATACCCGGATGTTCTCCGTTGCAAAGTATTCACTGGTTCGCCGAGCTGTATGTGAACGCGCATTGTCATGCATTAACCTAAAATCGGAGCCAAAGGTTTGTGCAAATGGGTAGACATAAGGTCTGAGAATATCCTCAATGTAATTTTCAGCATTCATGTTTCCATTTACAAAAACGAGCTCAGTTCGCCTGTTCTTCATAATACCCGCCCATAACATAACTGTTGAGCCGCTGTATGGATGAACTTCCTGAACGCACCTGAGCCTTTCAGTATTTCCGGGCCGACGATACACTCGCACCCTTCTTGTATCAGGCTTAAACCCGAATCGCGACTCATCGGAAAACATAATTTTATCCCATTGTTCCTGGGTCCATGTTATGCGTTCTCTACACCATTCATATCGACGAGCGCGATTCCCGTGACGTATCGGTGGGCACCTGATTGGGCGTCGAGCTCGTAGGCCGTACTCATGCAGTCGATTTCGCACAGTTTGAGGACTTACATCAACACCACTTGAAATTTGTAGCCTCAAACTTATCTCTCGAGCGGTTAACATCGGCTGGCGTCTTGCAGTCAGTTGTATGTACCGGTCTTGCCGAGTGGTTGTACTCCTTTTACGGCCTGGATGCTGTTCAGCGGGTTCTCCTGTATTATTGTAGCGCTGCCAAAGACGACAAATAACACTTCTATGAATGCCAAAATGTAGAGATACCTGAGATTGATTACTTCCCGCTTGCAACATCCCTACAGCTCTTTGCATTTCATCTGCCATCAAATGACGTCGCTTCATGACGTAAAGAATATCTAACAATTCAATTTTGTCGCTAACTTTATTTAAATGGTTGGTAAAATTATAAAATCAAGACTAAACGTAACAATTAAAACACACTTAAATTCAAACAAATTCGCAGTCATTTGAATTTTGATGAAATATAAAACATAATCAATTTTTTTTTACAACCAGCCAGTATGTTATCAATAACAAAAAAAATTACTTACCTACGCACTTTGTTTGAGTAAATACTTAGAAATTAATTAATATAAATGGTAAAATTTGTAATATCACGCATGTTGCTTAAACTTTTTTGATGTGTGTATCTGGTTTCTAATGGGTATAATAAATCGGTTCTAATTTCACGAAAATACATAAATATGAAGTGGATGAAAATCAAATAAACGATTTTTCACCCCCTTATGGGTTGAATATTTTCTTCAAATTTATACGGGACCACCTCTGAATATAATCGATTCAAATAAAAAAAAATCATTAAAATCGGTTCATAATTGACGGAGATATCGATTAACATACATAAAAAAAAAAACACACAACCGAACGTAGTAACCTCCTCCTTTTTCAAAGTCGGTTAAAAAATGCTTTGTCACGTCTGTCTGTCTGTCTATGTTCGCGATAAACTCAAAAACTACTGAACGGATTCTCGAGAGGTTTTCACCAGTAGATAAAGTGATTCAAAAGGAAGATTTAGGTATATAATTGGTCAAGGTTTTGTTTTTATTATCAGAGTGGGATAAAGTCCGCCGGGCCCGCTAGTTAATACAAAAAATTGTATTAATAAATTTGTTTAAATTGCCCAAGATCTGACTGTAGAAGTGCCGGAGATATTTGCTCTGCTATCATGTAGCATATAAGTATGCAGTTCATGAAATATTACCTACAGTTCATAACTAAACTCAGAAACTTCGAAATCTTTACACCTGTCATTAATATGTTACCACTCCTTAGGTCCGAGTGAAAACTGACGTTTTTGATTGCAGCACGACATAGTGACTAAACATTCCTGACTTTATAACCTCTCGGGAAACTAAAAGAAAATCACTCTGACTTGATTATCACTCACAATACATACCGCTTAAAATTACATTTGTATATTTAGATAAGGTATTTTAGGGTATTTTTCCTGTTTTTTTCTAATTTCGGCTTTATCAAAAATACACATAAAAATTTAGACGCCCATATCAAAATTTAGCCATCCCAATGGATTATAATATTTGGAGAATTAATAATATTTGGTAAGTTGTTCAATAAAACAAGCAAGATAAAAATTAATTTCTAAAAAGAGAAAAATGTACGTTATAAATGAACGGGAAAAGTATTGTCATTTAAGAACAATTAAACGACATCGTATTTTTTTTCTTAAATGTTTTGGGCTATAAACTAGTGATTTCAACGATACCCAAGACAAAAAAGCCAACTTGGTAAATAACGGACACCCTAACAGTCACGTATTACATAATGTGTGGTGCTACAAACTTACCATTTGGGAACTCATTAGGTAAACGTTGCGTGACCACATGACATATATATTCCTGCCGAGACAACATAACTCCGTAGGGAGAAACTTATTTGCCTTCGTCTCGACACAAACTTGCAGTGTCCATTTAACGTCCAGATAAACTACAAGATCGTGTTCTCCTGCTACCACATAGATGTATAAACAAACGCTGAGACGATTTCTTTCTCTACGCCATACTAGCTGACCCTCCATCGTAAAGGTACCGAAGGAACAAATAAGGAAAATGTAACCAAACGGTCACTAGGCCTTCGTTAAAATAATCCCGAGTTACGCTGAGAACGTTCCCCTGTAGTTATACAAACAGAGAACTCGCTTTCACCGAAACAATTTGAATATAAATTAGCCTTGTATTGAATAGAATTGAAATGTGTATTTTTGTACGTAATATTTCGTTTTGTTATTTCTTTCCAAAGTGTGCTCGGGGGCAACTTTAATTGGGTTACAATTCTGTTGCGTGTTTGCTTACTCTTTGTTTGTTATTTATTTAAATACATACTGGTGATCGCCGGTGGCTTCGTTCGCGTTCAGTTGCAATATATTAATAACAGTGACACGTGGAGTGTTGAAGTAAGCCGTTTTAAAGCCACGCTGTAGCTATTACTAGTTTCAGCATGAATGGGTCGTCTCGTCCGGGGTAGTACCACCCTCTCACAGAACACCGATGTGAAGTAACAGTGCTTGCATTGTTGCGTTTCGTTCGGTCAGTGAGACCGCCGGAGGCCCACCTCCTTTCCCCCTTTCCTTTCCCTCCCTCTCCCCTATACACAGGCTGGCAACGCACTTGCGACTTCCCTGGTGTCGCTAGTGTCTATGGACGGTGGTGATCACTTAAAATCTGGTGACCCACCTGTTCGTTTGCCTCCTTTTGACATAAAAAAACAGACGTATTTTTGGGGTTATTTAAGAAATTTAGTTTATATTTCTGAAATGAGAGGGTCGAATTTGAAGGCAATCTAGTAATTTTATAATTTACTAGCCGATACTCGTAACTTTGTATATGTCGTTTATCTTACCTATACCTATATTTTATCTACAGATGACCCATAAGCAGTATAAAAACATAAGATTGACACCGCGTGTATTAAGTAAACGGTAGTGATGTCTGAAAATGACACCAACTCTCGATACCTCTGATAAAAGTCAAAACACAAATAATAATATACGTAGTCCGGTGAAGCTGTTAAGACCTAGCTAGGTCAAAAGCGCAGTCAGTTCGAAAAAAAAAGAACAAATAATATTATACATATATACCATAAACGAGTAAAACAGATTTAGTATGCGATTGTTCTCGATGACTAATTTTTTTAACGACGGTAGTTGTAATGTTCATTAGTTCTATTTTGGGGCCTAAATTGAATAAAGCATCTTTAATGTGTTTTGATTTTAAATCACCATAAAAATTGGGCACTAACAATGTTTATACAATATTAATTATATATATATATATATACTGTCTGACTGTCCACGGGTTACTAATCAATTCAAATTTAATATTCCTGTTAAGCTTCCTAGATCTATTAAATACGTCCCATTTTACATTTCGCATTCCTATACTAATTTAGGCTTTTACTCTCCGATTAATAGAGTATCTAGGTCATTTAATACAATTGTCTCAAAAAAAACGAAACAAATTCAAAGCAGCGGTAGAGAAATATCAGTCTATTCATGAAATACAGTTTTAGAGTATTAATTGGTCTTAGTATTTCCTTTCTCTTTTTATTATAGTTTGTTCGTTTTCATATTATTTATGTTAAATCTTTACATCAGTAAAATCGTTAAATATTAAGTTTTATTGAAATTTCGTTTATTGTTGGACCATCAAAATCAAAAATACTTTATTCAATTCAAGACCTACTAAGACGCTTATGGACTTCAAAACTACCACCGGTTCGGACGAACAACTCCAATCATCGAGAAGTGCCGACAAAAAACTCGATCGAGCTTATCTTTTTTTTAAATATATTACACGTTTTACAATCGTGTTTAGTGGATGCACAGAGAGGATTAAATCCCAGACATCACTATCGTTCACATATTGATCCACTCTATAATAGCATTTTCACACCCAAAACCCGCTTAACATGGCGCTTATACTCAAATTCCAGCAATTTGGTAATATGCTTTAGGACTTGGTTATAAAACCTAACACTATTACCTAAAAAACGATTCATGGCTTTATCGAGTTTGAAACATGGAACGATTCATAACACGCCGTGGTTGTCTATAAATATGACTACATTTAAATTGAATTACATTACTATTACTATATTGACAAATGTATTGGCATGATAAATAAATAAACGATGTTATAACTGAGCAAAAACAATAAAAGCGTAAGAAGCTGCAGTCGCAGCTAGTCTATACATATCGTTGATACAAGAAGCTGACAAGGAAACCCACAGGCGCTACGAGACTACGCGTCCAAAGGGGCGTAGATTAATGAACGCCAGACCCGAGGAAAACGGAATTGACCTTGTCACTTATCCTATTATTTACTTTTTAAATTTTCCTTCCTTGTACAAGAGAGAAAATGTGTTTTCAGATGGTCATTCGCCTTACTTTTACATAAAGGCTTTAGCTATTCGTCGTGAATGATGCAATTTGAGCCCTTATTAATACTGAGTTGGTGTAGACACATACTTCGTATGGATGACCATTATTTGCCTAAATCAGTCTTTTACTCCAAGATAGCAAAGGCTAAACAGAAGCAAGTTGGTCAGTATCTGCGTTATAAGGATGACGTGTTCAACAAGCATTTGAACGCTTGTAACGTTGGGAACGATCTCGCTTTACAACGTCTCGGCGCTTTACCATCTTTAATAATGTTGCAATGTTTGCTGACAACCGATTGCAAGTAACTGTCGAAAAACACCAAGTATTAATTGATAGACCGAAGACTTGGTACACGTATACATACAAGCAAAATGCCCAGCTCTACTAAGTCTTCAAAAGCAAATTTGATTTCGCAAGTTACATTAGGCTTCACGCGTAGGAAGATAACGACGTGATCCAAGATGGTAAACACGCTAGACTTTGGCCTGGCTCTCAATCGAAAGTCCCGGAACACACCAATAGGTGTTTGGCGATACATATTCAACTCGAGGTTTGTAACTAGCCAGTCGGGTTTAGAAAAAGTAAAGCATCCTACAGTTTCGTTTATTTATCTATCTATCCTACAGTTACAGAAACAAAATGGTTTCCAAACATACTAACTACTGAGATATCATAGCTCCAATTATTTGCGTCACTGAGAAAAAACCTCTTTTGTTCAAAAGCGACACATCCATCTGCGCCGTTAATAAAGAACGTCTAAATCGCTTTTTAATTAATTGTAACTTCAAAATAGTAGAAAAAAGAAGTATAAAGTCTTTATTTAACAAAAATGAACATTTACATGGCATAAAAATCAACTGTAGATTCCCACACTAGGAACTGGATCCTGTGTAATAGAAGTTAATAGATGAAAAATAAATATCATGACAGATTCTTCCTGATTCCGAATATTCTTTATATATATAATTCTTTTGTCCGCATGTGACTGGGCTCCTCTTAAACGGTTGGGCCGATTTTGATGACATTTCTTGTGTGTTCCAGTGGATTCGAGAATGGTTTAGATTTACAATTTCACCCGTTAGTTGGCGCTGTGCTCTGATTCTAGGATTTTTTTTATTATCTGGGCATGACAACGTTCGCGGTGCCCGCTAGTATGTATATAAAACATAATATTGCATAAAGTGTTAGGTGGTCATTTTTATTTTAACAGCGATACTTGTATTCTCATAAAAGTGTACGATAAATAAAGACAAAGAAGAGTAAAGATAAAATGATGTTTACAAAAGATCACATATTTAAACAATATCCAGGTATATCTAACATTTAAGATGATATGAACGATGCCGCAAGCAAAAGCTATCCGGTTAAGACTTTATTAAAAGCACAAAAAAAACGAAACAGTATTTTTAACAAAACTTTCAAGTATTACATCTTCCCGAAAGCCAGTTTAGCCTTAAAAACATTTACGGAGCTTTGAGATTAAGTAATAAATAACGCCTCAGAAAATTTAGAGAGAAATTTAGTAAAAACACTCCAAGTCTTGGGATAAAGCGGTAGTTAATGAAAGAAGCCGCGATGTTTATTAGAAATGGTGGTAGGGCTTTTTCTAAGCCAGTTTGGTTAACTGACAATCTGAAGTTTAAAATCTGTCGCCAAGCACATTACCTGCACTTGATAGCCAGTCAGTTTTACCATTTTAAGCCAAATCGTTATTTAACATCGGATGAGGTTGTGATCAAATGTTCAAACAATGTTTTTATACATTATAAATTTTAACGTTTGTTCACAAACTTATCTGATATTAATTGATGGTTTGATCTAAGATGATAAACCTGGACAAAGACTAACTTAAGGGCATCTGTCGGGACCCACTTATAGGCACTTGGTGACAGATTTGAGAATGGTAGCTAACCAGACCGGCTTAGAAAGGGTCCCACTGCCATGCTATGACCATTACGATGTTTCCCTTCACTAAAAGCTTAGACTCAGTTGCAAGGATTCGATCCTAAGTCTACCGCCACCATGTCTAAACACTAAGCCATCATCCAAAGCAGAAAAAAAGGATTTTATGGGATATACTAGACACCATACACTGGATGTATCCCTCACTATAGTGGCACGATTACGCGTATCAAGTTTCAAGTTAGGGTTACGTATATCTAAGGATTATTGAATAATAATAATTTTATTTACAATCAAACGAGGTGTTATGATTTCTGTACCCAGCTAGGACGCTACAACGGTATAAGCTATAATATATCGCGAATCAAGATCATTTTTTTTTATGTCATAAGTGGCAAACGAACATGTGGGTCACCTGATGTTAAGTGATCACCACCGTCCATGGACACTAACAACACCAGAGGATTCGCAGGTGCGTTGCCACCCTTTGGGGGAAGGGAATAGGGGAGGGGGAGGGAGAGGGAGAGGAGAAGAGGGGAGGGGAGGTGGGCCTCCGGCGCTCTCACTGACCGAACGAAACGCAACAATGCAAGCACTGTTACTTCACGTCGGTTTTCTATGAGAGGGTGGTAGTACCCCGGGCGAGCCGACCCATTCATGCTGAAACCACTAATAGTTTCAGCGTGGCTCTACCACCATTAATATGTGTGTATCTAATTGCTGAGAGGCCTCCGAGGCCTCTGGACAGCGGTGACTGCCTATTATGAGTTATAGATCTTTAAGTGGAATCCTCGCAAACTTTTTGTCCGCTCTGAATATAGCTTTAAGTTCGATCTTGCGTGTGACATAGTTAAATACAAAACAGCGTAATTATTATAGGAACTTAAATTGTCATTAGTTTGTTCTTAATGTGTCTCGATGTTATACATATAATAAAATATGTGTTTATATCTAAACTTGTGTTCTCGCGTCTATAATCATAGCGGTCAAAAAGTTTGACGTGGAATATATTCACCGTGTTTTGGATTTCAATAGCATACGATTGATTACAATGGAGTTACTGTGTCGTAGTTGAAAAAAAAACATAGAAGAATATAGTACACAGAAAAACTTGACTTTTTAGGCGGTTATAAATTTAGATATTTAAATAATGAAATCGCTATCGCTTATGAGCGATACCGCCGATATCACAGTAGCTGCATCTTTTACACGTTCGTTTGATTTATTTTATTCTTGTGCGACATTAAGCGAAATAATTTTATATACTGCCAACGATTTTATATCTGTTATATATTGTATTTTTAATGGGAATTTTTTATCTACAAAAATATATGGCTTCTATAATTTATTTGTTTCTTTTTACACTTGTGTTTTAATATGTGGAATATTGTTTTTCGTTTTGGTTGAGATTTTATAATATTTTTTATTACTTAGGTAAATGCTAAATTCGTAATAAACAAAGTCTAACGGTCATTGTTGAAGTGTGAATTTAAGAATAAATCTGCGTGTTAAAAAGCGAAATATTAAGGTACGCTGACAAACAGACAGATAGCCATTTATAAAACTGATTGAAATGTATTTTATTACTTATCCCTAGATACGTGCAACAATTTTTTTATAAAGATTTAAAATGTCAGACATGTCAGATTTACATTCTTATTATATGTATAGATCAAGGAACTTATAATGTTGTTTACTTATAAATTCCTTAGTATAGATACAATATTATGCCATTCAAACAATGAAAATTAAAAAAAAAGTTTTTTCCAAATTTTATTTTATTTTCAAAAAGAGCAATTGTGCTTGTATATAAATCGCTGCGTTTAATATTTTATTGTAATTTTTTTCAATTCGAAAAACTACTTCCAAAATATCTGAATTTCAGATGTGACTGTTCTTTAGAAGTCGATAACTTGACAAATAAACATAGTAGAAAGAAAATGCATTCACATTCATACCTACTAGAAGTCCAATTAGGCTAAATGTGAAGGAATTTTAGAACCTCACCTTTTTTCGTTGAATTATTTTTCGATCTTTAAATTATGAAATGAATAACCAATCATAAATTCATTACACTTACGTAAAACCGCTGAATATGGGTCAGCTCGACCCGCTCCTTAAGCAAACAACTTTAAGATAAAAGGGCCAAGATTGGGGTCTCCAAAGGTTTTAAATGCGGAAATTGATATTTAAGGACGGCCACTACTTTCCCTCGCTTTATTATAGTGATGTCGTAAAGTTTTATTTAATATCGACATATTTATTAAAATGTTATATGATTCTGTCGATGATTTTACCGTAATATTTCAAATCTATAAATACAAATAAAATAAGTGCTAATGAAATAAAAACTTGTCTAAATATTAGGTTTTTTATATAAGGGATAATAAGAAATGATAAAGTTACAATTACAATGAAAACAACCAATAATTAATTATCATAATCCACTCTAATGAAAACACCTTAAGTTTAAAATCTGTCACCACGCATCTATACGTCAGTTTTGGTAAGAGGCAATCCCTCCAGGTTTGGACGAACCTAGACGAAATCGTTATTTAACATCGAGTGCGATTGTGATGAAACGCTAAAACAAAGGATTTAAAAAATCGAATATGAAGTTGCGGATAATTAGCTAGTATATTAGATTTACCTATTGGCATGATAAAGTATATTTTAGTGTTTAATATTTTGGTTCGTCGAGCGTAAATTTAAAACTCTTATATTAAGCGCTAATGATAGCAACGTCTTACGATGGATTCGCAATATTCATAGTTTAATTGTTTTTTAGTAACTATCAAACAGAATAAATAATCCAAAGTCTGTTAAGTTTTTGTTTGATTTTGATAACTAGTGCAAAACGTCCCTCTTTAAAAAAGTCTCTGGGCAACCGAGTTTCGGTCGGTTGGTTTAAGTCGAGAGTTTTCCTATTCGAATAATTGCATATAGCGCCATCTTACATTACTTCGAGATACCAATAAGTTGTCATCCATTGCCAAAATATATAAAAAATAGTTTGTTTTTGTGCAATATGTATGTAAGAATTCTTCGTTTTCAAGTTATATAACACTTATAAAAGGCAGTTTTGAAAAGTCTAAGAAATCTTAAACAAAAAAAACATCTCTATATAATGTAATGTACATTTCTACATATGAGTATAATTATGTAACAAATTGACACGAATCGGAAACTGAACTCTGTTCTAATTGCGACAGAGTCGACGCCGCTGTGAGTAATCGACCATTGCGTTCACATCACTAATTATATTATGGATTCAGTCATAAGCGATAGCGTTTCCAAATGGATACATACCGTCCATAGGTATAGGATAATCCTTTGTACACGTTATGAAAAATCATTGAAACTTAATTTTTAGCTTTAAATTTAACATACCATGAAGTGAAACGTATCTTTAATAAAAAAATTATAAACCAAAGTCGCTTTTTGCATCTGCCTGTATGCTACTGTAGTTCTAAACTACGAAATGGATTTCAATACAGTTTTCATTGTCATTTAGAGGATTTATCTCAAAAGATTTACGTATATAATATGTTATATATTAAGTTTATATAAAGTTTTTTGCAAAGTATTATGTATTTATTAATTAAAATGCAGGGATTTCAGAGAATTTTGAAATAATCTTGTTCGAATTACGCCAGGATATTGTATGGCCTAGTTATGGAAAGATGGGGCTTAATGAGATTAGTATATTCATTTGAAAAAAATAGTCGGTATAAAAGAAAAAATACATAAAGATATTAAATTACCAGTCTATTGAATGAGTATGTGATGTCAAACCTTAGAACTTAGACCATCAGTCAAGGATAACAAATCAGCAGCGTGCATTATTTATTATAAGATATTCCCACGGAGGCCACCACAGAGTCTCTCAACCGTGAACTCTTAGGGTCCCTGAGACTCTTACAACTAATTATCATTATTTGAATAATATGAACAGAGAAATCTGAATAGATTTTTGTTGGACTTTGTGACGCGATTTTTATATCATGTAGGAGGTTTCGTGTGTTATTCATTCTTTGATGTTGGTAGGAACGATAAGAATAGTTGGCACACCTGAGTAATTATCATCGGAGAAGGTTTTCATATTATATAGGTTCTTCTAAAATTTACCAATAGATGGCGCTATAAAATATCTACTTCATTACAGTTTAATCAAAACCCATAGAAATTTGTATATACCACTACATATTATAAAACAAAATCCTATGAAACGTCTATCTGTCTGTCTGTCTGTTCGCAATAAACTCAAAAACTAGTGCACGAATTTTCATTCGGCTTTCACCAGTAGATAAAGTGATTTATGAGGAAGGTTTAGGTATTTAATTTGTCGCCAGGCCCGCTAGTTGGTTATAAAGAATACTTTCTCGCTATCCATTTTCCTATATCCCAACTATTTATAGTAAAATAAATAAAAATAAATGAGTACAAATACGTGGGTATAGCTGGTATTTTGTAATATTGATGACGACTCATAATATGCTGTAGTTTACTTCCCATTATCACATTACCGTTGACATAAGGTAATTGACAACAGGTACCTCATTCTTACACCTTAGAACCAAAATGGTCACAAACAGTCCGATTTCTGCAGAGTTTTCTCTCATCAACGTGCCGGCTTTGAACTAAAGACCCTTTTCAGATTTTATCATGGTAAATACATGGTAGTACAGAGTTCTTCAAGGAAGAAACATTCTTTTAAAGTGTCCACAACTATATAATGCTTATAATGTTAGAGGCGTATATAAGGCTGTGATAAATCCTTACCGCACGCTTTTTCGCCACTATCTTGGTATACAAAAACATATGCGTTAGATACTGTCCAAAGTTCGAATGCAGTTAATATTGTGTGTAGTTAGTAGGTACAGTGTCAGCAGTGCCACACATTCTTTCTGTCACATTGTAGCAGTGCTCACGATTCCAAATCAGTTTACAAAAGTACCAAACAATTAATACCCAGGACTGTAATCCTTTTCAGATCGGTTACAATTGTAAGCAGCAGTGATCACATAACATCGGATTGTAAACCTGCTGTTTTTTCTGGACAAATCTTAATACACAGTCCACAATATTTGAAGTGAAAACTTCATAAGGCGCGTTGTGCGGTATTTTTAGCAAGATATATTTTTATAATTACGCGTCATGACATGACATGCATGACCGGCCGTATTACGCTTGCGCGGCTTACGTTAGACTAGCGACGCGTAATGTAGGGGTTTGAGTACATGTAATATAGATATTTTGCAGCTCATCATATGTTTGATTGATTAATAGACTTATAAATATGTATATAATTATTGCTCCGAGTGCCAATAGATATGTAAACCACGCTAATGTTAATAACTTCAATAAACAAATTCTGATATTTAAATATTGTCATTCACACTATAAATAATGTGAATATGCAAAAAAGAAAACACATTTATTCCAATGTTATGACCCTTTTTTTTAAATACTGAATTAATACTGATCAGGAAACCTTTGCCCCATTTATGACGAAAAAACAAACTTATTGAAACATTCTGTTTATGTCTTATTTTTTAAATCACACTTCACAATAAAGTATCCGAAAGGGTACAACTATATATAAAGTCTCCCACGAATATGATATCTTAGAAATTATAAGACGGATCGCTTTGCGGTCAGCGCGGATCCCACGGGGTCGCGTTTCACTTGATTGGATGGGAAGGTGTTTTTATATCCGTCCTTACCACATCTCTACTAAGATTGTTTGATTATTTTTACTGCTTTAGTAAAACTTTGATGATAAGCTTAAAAAACAAGTAATCAATGACAGTAAAGTGGCTCCAGCAGTCACAGTTCTGCAGATATGCAAATTTTATGACAACGTCCGTTAAATAATCAGGCGTACGTTGACCAGAATCCAAACGGGGCCGTGTCCAATTTTTTAAGTAAAACTTCTTTGGGCACGTTTTGTGGTATTTTTGGCAGAGATTACATTTATAATTTCGCGTAATGATTTGTTAGTAAACCTGACGGTATTGCACTTGCGCGACTTGCGTTAGACTAAAGATGCGCAGTACCCATTTTTTTTTTGACAGTGGGAAATCCTGCACAGTAGGTGGTCGAACGGGAACCCTCGTCTCGAGGCAGACGATATCTCTCTCTCCTGCTTCATGTCGAAGCTGCGGCTAGCCGTGCTTCATCACCATGGGAACTCCTTTCTGCGGCAACAGACTATTATACTGTATACATCTAATATTGACATTTTGTATTGAGGCTTTACAGCCTATCATATATTAATTATAAATTATATAAAAATGTATATAATTATTGTTCGTAATGCCAATAGTTGTGAAAACCAGACTAATATTAATAATTTCAAAACAGAACACAGTTATTTTATTGTATTGAATTTTCACTACTGTCGGCAGTCTTTATGACTGCCTCGATTATTATTTTACTCTACAGCTTTTAAATCTCACCTGATGCTAAAAGAAGACGTGGTTGAAAATGATAAACACGCTAGACATAGCAGGAGTGGTCACAAATGCACTTGCAAGAACACCTATATATAGATGCTTGGCGATAGATTTTCGACTTTAAGATGGTAGCCAGTTAGACTGACTTAGAGAAAGTCCTACCACCATACTATGATCTCATTATGATATGTTTCTTCACCGAATGCTCCGTCCCATTGGCAAAGATTTTAACTTATGTCTATGACACGCTAAATTATACGTTTTAGATTTGCGAAGGCTTAAATTCTATACGACATAGTTCTGAGCTACATATATAAAGTAACATAAATAGCAAATATCGTAATAAGGGTAAACAAATATTTATAAGAATCTGTTTGTGAGAAAACTCCTACAAGTCGTTTTTCTTTCCTTTTTAAGCCATAATGAGAAAATATTTATAGATATACCTTGTAGGGAAATACTTATCATTTAGACTTATTACGCCAATATAATACTTCTGATGTTGCAAGTGTCCATAGGCTTTTATAGGTGGTAGAGCCACGCTGAAGCTATTACCGGTTTCAGCATCAATGTTTCGGCTCGCCCGGGGTAGTACCACCCTTTCAAAGAAAACCGACGTGGAGTAACAGTGCTTGCATTTGTTGCGTTTCGTTTTGTCAGTGAGAGTGGCGGATACCCAACTCCCGTCATCCTTCCTAACTTCCCCACTCCCCCTTCTCTCAAACACAGGCTGGCAACGCACTTGCCACTACTCCCCTGATGTTGCAAGTGTCTATGGACAGAGATCACTTAACATCAGGTGACCCACCAGTTCGTTAGCCTTCTATGATATAAAAAAAATGCTGTAGTTACCGCTTACCATCGGGCAGCCCGCAAGCTTGTTTGTCACAATCGTGGTTTAAAAAAAAATCTCGTTATCCATTTCATTACAAGTCGATATAAAAAAATAATAATAACTCAGAAGACTTTATATTCTTAAAGTGACTCGCAAACAAAAAGCGATCCACAATGAGAGTAAAATGTACTCGAACGTTCATAATAATTTTAATTGAGTATCCCGAGTGACAAAAGGGCGCAACCGAGAAAATCTTGAAAACAATCTCTCTCGAACCGGAAGTTGGACTGCCCCACCCCCCTCTACTCCGAACGGTCCTTTGAATTCATAATTACGTTTTTAGTTCTAACTTACGATGAGTTTTACTGGAAAATTTCCGTTCAACAAAAGCTGATTTTACGGCCAATAGGATTTAAATTAATAAACCGGTTAATTGTTACGTAAATTGTGTTTTGAAGATTTCTGACAGATTATTAATAGAAGTAAATCGTCGGGTATAAAGATTTGATAATATATTCGATATATATTCACATAGATATAACGGCTTGATGGTTCGACGTTGGTTTAAAACTTTGAAACTTTGTTGAAACCACAGCACGATTGTAGTACTTTTTCTAAACCTGCCTGGCTTACCTATCACACTCAATTTGAGAAACTCTCACACCTTTAGGTGTGTTCTGGTAGGTACGCTGAAGAGCCAATCCTTCCAGTTCAGACCATATCATTTAAGATCAGCTGAGATTATGGTCAAATGCAAACAATAAAAAGAAATGTACTCTCGTTTTATAGTTTCATTGGCACTACGTATGTCATCTGGATTAATATGCCTTGTGTTGTTTTTTTTTTTATTGTAATTATATAATTACTAACTCCCGACACCACTTTTACCGTTTTTACGTTAGTTTTGCCATATTTCACTATTACTTCTTAGTCTCTGGAAAATGGTATACTTCTACAAAAATATCTAGCCGACGTAATACACTGAAAAGTTCTGTATTTTCCAGTATAAGTTGAGTAAAAATCGGTTTCGTCGTTTCGGATTTTTTTAATATTATAGGAGGCAAACGCGCATGTCACCTGATGTTAAGTGATCGCCATCGTCCATAGACACTTGCAACATCAGGAGAGTCGTAAGTTCATTGCCAGCCTGTATTTGGGGGGAAGGGAGAGAGGGGACGAGGAGAGGGAAAAGGGAAATGGGCCACCGGTGTTCTCAGTGACCGCACGAAACGCAAGCACTTCACGTCGGTTTTCTGCGAGAGGGTAGTAGAACCCTGGGCGAGCCGACACATTCAAGCTGAAACCAGTAATAGCTTCAACGTGCCTCTACCACCTACTAAATAAGCGCGGACAAACAACAGACACAAATTTTATATATATTATATATTAATTATCTGTTGATTTGCTCGTTACGTTGAACCGTTGATATACACTTATAATAATAACATGATGATAAGTATTTATAAAAATACAGTCGTAGTCATAATTACATACTTCAGTATTAAAAATATCATACTACTGGTATTATGACCGATTTTTTTTTGTATACATATAGTTCTTAAAGCTATTCCACTCGTATCTTCGCCTTTTGTACATATTTTAGTATTTCTTCTGATTTTTTTAACTATTCGGTTTTTGTTTTGTTTCAGAACAAGCGGAAGGATATCCGAAAACGTTTTGACCTTCAAAGCGGATGCATCGGACAATAAAGCGAGATATACCTGTGAAGCTAAGAACGTTATGATCAGCAACACGCTGAAAGCTGAGATAGACCTCACTGTGCTTTGTGAGTTTTATTATAGTTCTTATTTCTCATGCGTTTGATTGAAATTACTTAATTCTCGACTGACTGTTATTATATTATTCAATAAAATAGTAATAAGAGCTTCGACAGGGCCCCGTAAAAAGTTGGCTAATAAGCTTATTATTGACGACCCGCCCGTATATAACATCATATAACTTTTTTTTTTTTTCACCACCGATATTGAGAATATGTCATCTTACTTCCACACTTTATCTAAGACAGTATGGCGTTAGAATATTACTGCACGTATGGGTGCGTTATCCTGCCATTTGTTTTGTCAAAATATTACGTAGGTAACGTATCTTTAGTTATAATAAAATTGAAATCAAATCATAAATACTAGCCACTGGAAGAAAGACTAGTGTGACAGATAATCTTTTTTAACACGCTTTTATTAGCTTCACCTGTATGTATGTATGTAACCGACCCCTTTGAGCTCGATTTTGTCCTACTTTGAACGTTCAGATTTAATTCAAACTTTGCACACCTGTGAAAGGTCGATGACAAAGTAATAATCCGAAAAAAAAGTAAAAAAAAATTATCTAAAAAATGAAAAATAAATAATAGATAAAAAAAAACACGCTTTCATAAATTTAATAAATTTGGATTAAGAATAGTGTAAATTAGAAATAAATGTATATTTTTGTAAAAAGTGACAAAAAAAATGATAAAAATACTGATACCTGGAGGTGCTGATAATATTAACATGCGCATGTTTTTTTTACAAAAATATACATTTATTTCTAATTTACACTATTCTTAATCCAAATTTATTAAATTTTATTTTCTGTTTTTTAGTTGGATTTTTTATGAAAGCATTTTATTTAAACTATTATTTATTTGTTTTAACGTGTTACACCTTAAACCATCGTTATTTAACATCATATGACAGTGAAATGCTAAAACCTACACTATGCTAAACTGTATAAATTTGTAGGATCCTAGACTAACTTGGAGAGCGTAATAGTAAAACTTGGAGTGCTTAAAGAGACTGTGTATATTTCACTCCATATATGGTATTTTTATACACAAGAGATCGTTCAATTGTTTGAATGACATTCGATTTACAATAAATTGAAACGTTTCAGCTAGTCTTCGAAAAAAATATGAGACACTCGAGTCATACACGTTTTATTGAAGTGAAAATTTCTTTAGGCGCGTTTAGCGGTATTTTTGGCAGGAGATAAATTTATAATTTCGCGTCATGAAATGCTACGTAGGCCGTATTACGCTTGCGTGGCTTGCGTCAGACTAGCGACGAGTACTATAAGGACCTGTGTACATCTAAGACTGATATCTTGCAGCTCATCATGCATTTCATTTATTAATAGACTTTATAAAAATCTAGTATAATTATTGCTTCGAGTGCCAATAGATATGAAAACCACAATAATGCTAATAATGTCAATAAACAACATCTGAAATTTAAATATTTTCATTCACACTATAATTAATATATTAATTCAAAAGAGTACACATTTATTTCATTGTTTTAAATTTTCACTTCCGTCGGTAGTCCTTTTGACTGCCTCGACTTTTTTTAAAGTATATCACACGTCTGTTCGTATTTTGGGTGTTAGATAAAATAGAGGTTAAATATTTCCTTTGAGTTGCGATCCAATAGGTTTCGCAGTCATATTTGCAAGCTACAGTTTGTACATCGCTGTCCATTGGGCTCGTGATTTGCTTGGCCCTTTGTAAATAGTGACAAACTAGCCTTAAGGCTTAACTGCGGTCTAAGATACAGGCAAAAAGCGTTGAATCAGTCGTGAACCATAAATACTTTTAAGATTAATTGCAGATGATAAATAGTATATTGCTTGGTTCTTAAAAATTTTAAGAATTAATGTGAGTTATTTTTCTTCACTCTTTCATTCTTAGAATTTAGAATAAATCTTTCACATATAATTTAATAGAATACTATATTTATACGTATTTAGAAATAAACAGGATAAATAAATGATTAATAATGAGTATAATAATAATATCACTACATATTATAAAAGAAAGTCCTCTGCTACGTTTGTCTGTCTGTTCGCGATAAAACTCAAAAACTACTGAACGGAGTTTCATGCGATTTTCACCAATAAATAAAGTGATTCATGTGAAAGGTTGTGGCATATAATATGTCCAGGGTTGTTCTATTATAATGCGGGACAACGTCCGCCGAGCCCGCTAGTTAATAGTAAAATTCAATAAATCAATTAAAAACTTAACCTTTTTATCTGTTTCTTCTAATTTTATCATTATTTTTAATTGTTACTCGTCAAGATAACAAGTTACATAAAAATCTTGGGAAAAGTTAAATACATTTTTATACAATAATATTTTTTTGAAACAAATGTAAAGATACATAACGTTCATAGTACTAAGAAAAAATACAGTAACTTACTAAAATACAGTTTTCAAATAAACAGGAGTAAACTTAATAGTGTACAATAAATAGAATTATACTGTATCTTATATACTACTTATATTACACTTTCTTACTTACTTACTTTCTTCTTATACTTGTATGTAGATCAATAATCTATAGTTCTACCTGTAATTTTTTTTTATCAAATTAATTATCTGTTTCTACTAACGGTGGCAGAGGTCATGAGAATGGTATTAATATTTTTTAATATTATCTGTCCGTATATATAAATATAAATCAAGAACGACTTAACAAATTTTTATAAAATGTTGTGTTTAAGAATTATATATTACTTCTAAAATTACAGGGTTTTTTAGAATTATTTTAATTTAAAAATATTATTAATTCACACCTTTACTAAGAAAATATTGTTCACAAGATTAAATAGGACAGGAATAAGATATATTATTTTCCAAACTTGAGAACTTATAATAATTATCAATAATAATTGTATAATATTGTTCATTTTAAAAAGCGTGGAAACTGCATTATTATGTTTTGCTACAGGTTGCCTCACGATGTTTTTCTTCACTTTCACTCTATATAGTTATCAATTTTTGTTGGTGCACATTCAGGTTAGAACCTGCGAACAACGAATCAATATCACTTCGGTCATACCACATACTTTTTACCATTAGAAATCATAAATTATGAAAAACTAAAACACATTACCGATTCTCCGGATAGTTTTTTTTTATATCATAGAAGTGGATCACCTGATATTAAGTGATCACCACCGTCCATAGACACTTGCAACACCAGAGGAATCGCAAGTGCGTTGCCAGTCTATGTCTGGGAGAAGGGGAAGTGGGGAGGGAAGTTGGGTATCCGGCGCTCTCACTGACCGAATGAAACAATGCAAGCACTGTTAGTTCACGTGGGTGTTTCTGTGTGTCAGATGGTAGTATCCCGGGCGAACCGACACATTCATGCTGTAACCAGTAATAGCTTCAACGTGGCTCTACCACCTACAAGACCTACCTACTAGTCAGTTCAAACACCATATCAAATGGGTCTTAATGACATATGAACGATGGTGACGTCTGGAAATGACGTTCCTCTTTAGGCATCCAACAAAAACGAATGTATGTTTGTAAAAGTATGTATAATTAAAAGATAAACCCGATCGAGTTCCGAACCGGTGGTGGCTTTGACGTTCATAAGTGCCTTCTCAAGGCCTAAATTATATAGAATATTTTTGATTTCGATCCACAACGCGGCAGAACAAATGACACGGAATCACTTTGATAAGTCATTCGAAGTGGAACGTAGTGTTTGACGATGACAGTTCACTTGTTTCTATTGACGGAGTTATTCGACGTGACCTTTACACTTTTACAAATAAACTATGGAACTCCACACTGTTTAGTTACACACCTTAAGGGCACTTTTGATAGACGTTTGTCATATCTTGTATTTACTTGGGATATCGCTTATATTCGTATTTTTTGAACCGAAAACTTATGACTTGTTGATAGGATATCCATATAACTAATAAGGCTTTTCTATCGCGATATATTTCTTTTTATTTTGAGTTGTGTAACATGACCACTGGACTGTTGAAAATCATAACGGTTTAAGCTCAAGACAAACTAATGTAACCTTATATTTCACTGGTCTATAGACAAATAAGATCTTGCTAAAACCCTGTTCTCTTAACTTCTCCTCATATGAAGTTAAGTACAATGTTTCTCACTGAGACGGTAATACAAGAAGTATTCATTGTAAAGTAAATTTTTATCAGAGTCTACTTTGTTCCAGTCGCTCCATCTCACGTGACTATATCGGGACCATCCGAAGCGAGAGTTGGCGACCCGGTACCTCTGACCTGCAACACGGCTCCGTCGAACCCGGCTGCAGATATCAAATGGCTGGTGTTGGGTAAACAGCACAAGGAATTCAGTAACAGGACGGCCATGTCTCCTGAAGGTATGAACGCTCGCCTTTTTTACCATCTTCTTTCGGGAGTTACTTTCATCTTATCTTAAATATATAAAAATCGAGTGTTGAAATCAACACAAGAATTTTTAAAATCGAATTATTACTTCTTTGTTAGTGACAGTAGTTATATTTAATACCTAGCTATGCCCGCGACTTCGTCCGCGTGGACCTTTATGTAAAAAACGGTGATTAATAAAGTTATCTAATTAAGTTCATTTATTTATTTACTTATCTCTCGTACTTAAGTCGCTTCGTCATTAAAATTACAATAACTTTCGATAAAGTGAACCGATTTTAATGAAACCAAGACAAATGTCACTCGAAAATATGATTTTCCTGATAAGACTTTATCATAACACATTATTTTAGCAGTGGTGCGTGTCCAAACAAACAGACAGACATTTCTAATTTCCTTTCCATGCTTAGTATTTTATTTGTGACTCAGGTCAAATGCCAAAGTTATTTATTATTACTTTTTCTATCAGGAGGCTGGATAACAACTTCAAATATCACCGTAATAGTGGAACCGAACAGGCGCTCCATTGTCGTGGTCTGTCACGGCATCAACGTGCAACTGACGGAGAACGTCGTAGCCACTCACACCATCAACGTTCTATGTGAGTATTTATAATATTATATTATATAATATAATATTATATTATATAATAATAGTCTACAATTTGAAATCACTCGTACAATCTCTCGACTTCCAAGTTGATGAAATTCCCTTTGAAATTACCATCTCCCTTTCTCTTTTATTCAGAAGTTTCGGTTCTCGATTCAACATTATAGTTAAAACTTTCTTTATTCATATAATATCATGATAATTAAAGTATATAAATGACATTAAATTAGAGGAATAAGTAATACAATTTTAGCTATAAAGATCTCCGAAGCCAATGCGAGGACAGTAAATAGATATAGACTTGCTACCAAGTTACCAGTCCGTTTTTCACTATAAACCACGGCTCAATCTAGCATGAGAGTACTGCGACCTCGCCGTTATTATGACCACGTTTCTTTTTCAGAAATATGTATATTACAAGCGAATCTAATTGAAATTTAAATCACTAAAAAACACATTACCAATTTGCTGGATAGTAAGTTCCAGTAGCATGTCAAGCGAGTTTTCATGTCTAAATGCTGTTATAGAGTGGAACAATATGTGAACGATGGTGACGTCTGGAAATGACGCTCCTCTCTGTGCCACCAAAAGCGAATGTTACTATCCACATTTGTAAAAATGTGCATCATGAAAAGACAAATCAGATCGAGTTTCTTACCGGTTCTTCTCGATAACTGCGTCGTTTGTCAGAACTGGTGGTAATTTGGAAGGTGATCAGGGCCTAAATTGAATAAATTATTTTTAATTTTAACATACTAAGCCTAAGGCAGTAGTAGGTTTTAAGATCGCTCGCGAAAGAATATCAGTGATAATTAAGCTTGCATGAGAAAATCCAGCCATACTACGATATAATCATTATGATTACAGGATCAGAAGGGATATTGATCCTCATAATGTTCGTGTACTCTAACCGCCCGAGTCTTTACTGCTTCATTCAACCCTGGTCCATATAAAAGTTAAACTGTAAAATTATGTTAAACATGTCTCGGGTGAAACTTTAAATATACTGTGTGAGGGACATTTCACACGACTCGTCGAAAACGGTCGCATATGATTTCAGATCACGTCCTAGATGGATTCTGTACTGCGAGTTAGTGACGCGCTAAACTCGGGCGAACTTAGGTCAAGTCAATTTAACGACCCGTTTTTTTTTTGTATAATTTACGAGTATTTTTAACCGACTTCGAAAAAGGAGGAGGTTACTACGTTCGGTTGTAGGTTTTTTTTTGTGTATGTTAATCGATATCTCCGTCAATTATGAACCGGTTTTAATGATTCTTTTTTTATTTGAATCATTATTAACGTTACCATTGGTTTATATTTTAAGTAACATTTGTTTGTCTGTCGGGAATTTCAAAACTGACAATGTTATCAATATTAACAAATTTGTTATTTTCAGTTTGAAATTGGAAAAAAGTGTTATTTCTTGAATTTATAAATCCATTATAGTTTGAATTACTGCAATTTTATAATTTGTAAATTGATATTATTGATATTGGTCAGTTTTTCACATCTATTGACACTCCGAACAATAACTGAATACATTTTTATACAGTTTATTAATTAATCAAATATATGACGGGCTCCACAATCTCAATACAAAATATCAATATAACATGTAAACCGGCCGTTATAATAATACGTCACGAGCATGTTGAGGTCAATGGTGACGTGAACCCATGAATTTCTCCGTTACCGAAAATCTCTCAACGCGGCTAAAGACATTTTCACTTTGAAAATCTGTTTCCAAATGTTTTTATTTTTTAATACGATAATTTCCTAAAAAAGACAAAAAAATGAAGAAAATCGTTAGATAAAAAAAACTCCTAAGATTTTATCCATAATCATAAATTCTTCTTTTTTTTTTAAGCAGGCAAACGAACACGTGTTCCAACTGAAGTTAAGTGATCACCACCGTCCATAGACACTAGTAACACCAGGGGAGTCGCAAGAGCGTTGCCAGCCTGTGTATGGGGGAGGGGGTAGGGAAATGAAAAAGGGGAAGGGAAAGGGGGGTAGGAGGTGGGCCTCCGGCGCTCTCACTGACCGAACGAAACGCAACAAGCACTGTTACTTCACGCCGGTTTTCTGTGAGAGGGTGGTACTACTCCGGGCAAGCCGATTCATGCTGAAACTAGTAATAGCTACAGCGTGGCTCTACCACCTTCAACCTATTACTTGAAAGCCCTCAATAAATTCATAATAAAAGTTTGTCAATAAGAATACCGTTTTCAAAGGTCCTAGTGGCTCTTAAGCCATATGTCGTTGAAAGCTCAATATAATTTATCAGTAAGAAGCTAATAATTTCCCATATAATGTATGTGTACATTAAGGAAAGATTTTTGATCTTTTTCCCTAAAAGTCTTAAGGGAGTTAAAGATAGGATAATGCCTGACATATTGCCGATAGGAAATCCCATCGGGCATAGAGCTATTACATTGTGACTTTGTGATGAGCTAAAATTATGTTTAGTATACATTTTTTTATGGACTGCTTAAACAACGTTATCCAAACGGTCTTGGAAGGTACACCCGAATTTGAAATAATTCAGCCGAAATGGGAATACGTTTTTTCCATCATCATCAGCCTGGATAAGATTTACTGCAGGGCCATAGACCTATTCCCGTAGGAGGATAAGGGTATAATCACAACGCCAACCCACAACGAATTCGCGATTGCAAAGTCTTAGAAATCCAATTTTATATATTCGCACATACAGTGGTATTACAAGAACATTTCTCAGGTTCAGGTTTCCTCACGATGTTGTCCTTCACCGTCAGACGATAGTGTTACCGACTTAAAGTAGTAAATGTACGCTAATTCCTAAAAAATCCAACCTGCTGACAAGGGTTTTATATTTATATATTATCTTATTATTCATAGAAACGATAGAAATTTATCTTTATAGCGCGATTTAAACAGACATCACTTATTGAAAACAACGACATCTGTTATAAAAAGTCAAAACCAACGCTAAGCTCTCCAAACTTAATAGACTCGTTTTCTGTATGTGACAAGGGTATTAAAGTTTTCAAGCTATAACGAGTTTTAGAGGCATCGCTACGACGGTATATTTTGAGAAATTTCTTCAAAGTAAATTTATGTGTTTTAAAATACTCGTCGCTATTTATCCGTCATACGTGTATTGACAGAACTAGAGTTTGTAAACGCTTTTGCACGCTTCATAGAACCGTTTCATTTATTTTTTACAGGTAAATTATGTTTAAGCGACCTCAGTTTTTAAAATGTATTTAGTAACTAGCTTCTGTCCGTGACTTCGTCCGCGTGGAATAGCTACTTTGGTCTCTCAAAAGGGAAAAAACGATTTTAAAACATTATTTCTTGTATAAAAATGGCTGTAAATTCATGAAATAATGGTCGGATGACTTTATTTTTATGAGTCAGTTTTTTTTTCTTCCTACTTTTAGCGGTTTGTTCCAAAAGTTAAGAGAAAATTTTTTTTTTTTTTCAAAAACTGTACTTTGACGACTCCTACTGGTGAACCAGTGCGAGTTACACAAAAAAACACTAAGACTATTTTAAAGAGCGTGAAATTCCCCACAAGTTTTATCAAACTGATTTGCAATATTGTAAAAGCCGGGTAAACATTAGAAATTAAAAAAAAAAAAGATTTTTTTACATGCATTTTGAATGGTAAAACTTAAAATTTAAATTGTAAGTACTTAAAACTAATATTAAGGGCTCAAACTTGGTGAGAATTTTTTTTTCTATATGTAGATTAATATTTTGCATGAGCAACGAAAAAAAAAATTTTTGCGGAAATGAACTACTCTAATATATAGCCTCCCTCGACAAATGAACTAACACTGAAAGTATTCGGACCAATAGTTCCTGAGATTAGCGCGTTCAACCGAACAAACAAACCATCACGCTTTACAATAGTAGTATAAATTAGTGGCCCGATTTTGGAGGAATATTAGTCTGTCATGTAGTGGATTTTATATTTCATTCATACTCTTGTGTTACTTGACTCTGTATTTTGTAATATTGGTGGTGTATTACGTAATATAGTTCGGTTATTGTGCACCGATTGAAATAATACCACGGAGCATGAATTCTGAGATGCCAGAAATACTCTATGGAGAGTTTAAGTAAGCGGGCCAACATCTTGTTAGAATGTTGAAGTTATCACAAGAAACTTGTAATATTATTGCCTAATCGACAATGGCATTAATAACCTAGAAGATTGGTTGCCAAAAATAAAACTATTTTTATTTATCATGCGTTCCCAACTCAGCGTTTCAAATACATATAACTTGTCTATAACTTGATACCTACTGGGGAAATGTTTACGATACACCCTTCGTATACATAGAACGAATAATTTATATCTATGACTCGATTATTATAAATTTGAGATGGAATATACGCAGATTTTTTTAAATAAATCCATAGAGTCACGTTTAGATTTTTTTTCCAATTACGTATCTGTCAAACGCAAACGTGAGGTGTTAAACTCTCGACTTAGATCGAACTTCAATGTCAAGTGCCTCGTAGCTTCATAACTTAATGTCATTCGTTTTAAACACAATTTAAAATCAGATTTACTTCGTGTCGTACCACCGTTTAATATGTTATCCCGAAGTTAAAGACCTCTGTGAAATCGTAGTCATTGTCTGGGTGACGGCTACCACAAATATATGGACATAAAGACGGGTGGCGTAAGTCACTTATTACAACTGATGTATGGTAGTTGCAATCTTACCACTAAGTTTTGTTATCAACAATATACGTAACAGCTTGTCGTATTGGTGTAGTGGTTTGACCGGTGGGATATCAACCTGATGTCCACAGGTCCGAACCCCGATATATACAAACAAAAATTTTCGAAATTAGCGTAGATTTACTAATTAAATTGGTAACACTATCGTTTGACGGTGAAGGAAAACATATGTAATATTGCTTTATGTGGAAAAACATGTAACTGTTAAATTCTCAGAGTTTGAATTCAGCAATACGTCATAGAATGGCGCGGGGTGATCATGCCCATGGTTTCCTTCGATTAGAGACCTATGGCCCTGTAGTGGGCTTCTTACAGGCTAATACTGGTGATCATTAAACACCAGCTTTCGCTCGTTTTAACTTAGTTTTGATCTTTTTTTTTATATATAATATAGGAGGCAAACGAACAGACGGGTCACCTGATGGTAAGTGATGACCGCCGTCCATAGACACTAGCAACACCAGGGGAGTTGCAAGTGCGTTGCCAGCCTGTGTTTGGGGGGAGGGAGGAAGGGGAGATGGGCCTCCGGCGCTCTCACTGACCGAACGAAACGTAACAATGCAAGCACTGTTACTTCACGTCGGTTTTCTGTCAGAGGGTGGTACTACCCCGGGCGAGCCGGCCCATTCATGCTGAAACCAGTAGTTTCAGCGTGGCTTACCACTTCCAGCTACCCACACTAACAACACTTTCAATCTATCCCATGGAAATAGTATTTATTTTTGGATGAAGAGTACTCTAACCCTTTTCTGTACCCATAAAAACGTGTATCCAAAATTTCATGACGTTTGGTTACGGCATAAAAGAGTAACAAACAAACAAACTCGAATTTTCATTTGTAATATTACTTAACATATCTTACTTGGTCTATAAAAACAACAAGGCGTACAGTATTTTTAGTCTAAATATCTTCTGTATCACACAAATGTATAAACAATATATATATATATATATATATATGTATGTATATAATGTAGCGTTTCGTGTGAATCCGTTTAAATCCGAAATTTAAACAACAAAATGGCGAAACTATTGCGGCTTGAATATAAATAGTGCGGTGGAGCGGTCGACATCCGGTCTCGCGAATTATCATAATATTTACCGGAAACGGAAGCTCGGTCCAACATGGCGCCCTGGGGTTTTAGGGTTCCGTTTTCGTTGAATAAATATTATAATATTATTATACAGTGATGATACATTTTCAAGTGATAACTTCTTTATGCGTATAACAGTGAACGAAAGTGAGTCGTAACGCTGTAGGATCGGTGACTCAGTAAATCAGATTTACTCGGCTAAATATAAACCACATTTACAGTCTGACAAGGAGTGCATAGTTTTAATTATTTTGTTTTGTTTTTTTATATTTCAAGAACCTCTAAAGTTTTCACTTCTATAGTGTGGGCGTGTTTCACGTTTTTAATACTTAACGATGTTTTTTATACTTTACTAACGAGCCCTGCCTTGATAATGAAAAAAAAAACTAAAATTCAACTGCAGCGCCACCTACCGGTTCCAATTGTGAATCTAAACCATTCCCGGATCCACTTCCACGCACACAAAACTTCATCAAAGTCGGTCCAACCGTTTGGGAGGAGTTCAGTGACATACACACGCACAGAAGAAATTTATATATTAAGATAGCGTTTGACCATACTCTCATCTAACCTTAAATAACTATGTAGTCTAAGACGGTAACCACGCTAAACCAAGAAGGGAACTGGCTCTCAAATTCAGCTGTCGGAACACGCCTATATATGTACTTGACAACATTTTTTTTTAATTAATCGATTATTCGTCTGCACCTCTCATGTCGCCTAAATACCATACAGATATAAAAATAATAGTTATTTTGGATTATATAAGGAATTGCATAACCCAGTGTTGAACGAACCGGAAGCACGTAACCAAGATCTTATACTTCGAACACATTCTACTAAGATCAAATCAAAAATATTCTATTCAGTTTAGTCCCTAATAAGGCGCTTATGAAAGTCAAAACTACCACTGGTTCGGACAAACAATCCAGTCATCGAGAAGAACCGGCAAGAAACTCGATATTACTCGACTCGATTTATAATGAACGCATTACTTTAACAATGATGCGTGTTCAAACAAACAAACAGACATTTCTAAAAATGATTGCAATATATTTTATTACTTATTCTTAGACATCTGCAACATTCTTTTTACAACAATCTAAAAAGTATAGACACGTAATAAATTACATTCTTATAATACTCCTATGTACAGAAGATAGAAGACTACCCGGTAACTGTGACTTCTTCTCACAATAGATTTTGTTATTTTATAATTATAACGTATTTTATATAGTTGACTGTGTTTTAGCTTTTATTTCTTTTTTTCTAATTTTCGAAGTGAAACTTCTTTAGGCGCATGAGGGTAATTTTTTTACAGATGTAACGTCACGCAGGTATGCAACGGAAGTGACGTCATTTGCAGTAAACGCAGATTAAATAAATAAATAAACTTTTTATTCTTTTTTCTTGTTTGTATAAATGAATGAGAGTGAAGAGTGAATGTGCATTTACTGCGTGAACGCGTTATATCCTAGGCCTCGTCTTCACTTTACATCAGGTGTGACAGAGGTCAAGCGTCGCACAGTTAATTATAAAAAAAAAATATATATATATATATATATATAAACAAGACTTATAAATTAGTTCGCCAAAGAAGTTTCACTTCTGACATGTGTCCTTTGTACGCACGCACTTTTTTTTTCTTGTTTGTATAAATATAAACAAGACTTATAAATTAGTTCGCCAAAGAAGTTTCACTTCTGACATGTGTAATTTGTACGCACGCACTTTTTGTTATTTAAATTTTTAATTACCTACCGATATATTTTTTATATACTGAACCAAGGAATATTTTTTTAAATCACTTTTATATATCCACTTTGGCTTAACACTCTAAACCTTTCGTGGGCTTAAGGCAAAAGGTGTTTTCCTCTATCTGTCCCTTTTCCACCTACCCGCGAATCATACTCTATCTCGCTCTTCCTCCAAACGTTATTTTTCTCGTAACGTAGTAATTATTTTTACTTTCAGACGGTTTACAAGTTTATTCCATATATTTTCTTATAAAAATATCTTTTTATCCTTGATAACGTTAATCGTTAATATATGTAAAAATATCACAAATATCGAATCAAATCGAGAATACTTTATTCAGTGTGGGCCTGAGAAGGCGCTTCTGAACGTCAAAATTACCACCGGTTCAAAAAACAACCTAGTCATCGAGAAGATTCGACAAGAAACTCGATCGGATTTATCTTTTCATCATACATGTATTTAAGACCAGCGCTTCTGCCCGTGACTTCGTCCACGTGGAATAGTTTCTTCCTCGACAAATGAGCTATCTAACACTGAATTTATCAAATTGGACAAGTAGTTCCTGAGATTAGTGGATGCACAGAGAGATGTAAATTCCAGACATCACCGTCGTTCACATATTGATCCACCAAATTGTATAATGCTTTATTATACAACTATACTTTATAGTTATCTAAATTCCACCGTCCCAATTCCATCAGAGGACGACCAGACGCCGTGAGGGTTTCCACCCTTATGTAGTTGATATTCCTGAGTTTCGTACGAAGTGATTTGCTTCCACATTTATTATACGTACGGCTAAGGTCTGGAATTCACTCCCGCCGTCTGTTTTCCCGTCATCATACAACTTGGGAGTGTTCAAGAGTGAACAGGAATTTAGCAGGTAAGCGCGATCCATCGTCGGCTTCATCGTCACTTACCATTAGGTGAGATTGTGGCTAAGCGCGTACCTGTAAAACATTTAAAAAAAAAAATAGAAATTACGGATTTATTGTAACTCGATATTACAAAGTGTAGATTTATTGCGGAAAAAGATTTCTTTCAAACATCCACTAGTCGTGTTAAATCTATAAAAAATAAACAAGGATAGTCTATCATGTATTTGAAAGCTACTGGATAGATTATGATCATTTTTTTTTAAATTTACTTCACAGGCACTTGGTCCATATCTAAAAAAATGTCACGATATCTTTAAAAGCTTTCTGTAGGTTTTAAGAAGTTACGTTTTTTACAAACGCTACAGCGATTAGCGATGTGCGTTTTCTCGCCGTGGATACGTGGGGCAAACGATGTGTTGCGCAAACCACATTGCTTACAAAGAAATTTTGTAAACAAAATGTTGTAGAAGCCTAGACTAACTTGGACAGCGTAACAATAAAACTTGTTTGAATGACATGCTCTATTTTCAATACATTAAAAGATTTCAGCCAGGCTGGACATTTAATATATTTCTAGAATAATTAACAATCCAGACAAAATCACGAGTATCAGTTAGTTTTATATCTAAATTCAACGGCGAAACGGGTTTTGAGTAAAGTTTTCTACAAATATTTACATTTCGACTAATATATATATGAGAGATTGAAGTGTATGATGTTCCGTTGACTTAACTAACTTATCAAACCTAACTTAACAAACGACTGAACTGTTTTTCTTGAGGGTATTGCTAACAGATAAAGGACTATTCGGAGCATGATTTAACATATTTATCATTATGCTATTCCATAAGGATAAGTTGTAAAAATTAAATTACTGGACAAGTTTAATCCTTCGCCACCATTTTAAAATGCGTGATATGCACGACCGAGTGATCAACGCGGCACTAGTGACACCTGTTATACAAAACTTTGTCACGGTTCAAAACAGGGATCGCAAAGCAGCTGCGCGGATGCTCTTTTAAAATTATTGAAAACTAGCAAGGCCGGCAGACGTTGTCCCACCCTGATAAGTAACAAACCTTGAAAAATTATATACCTAAACTTTCCTCGTGAATCACTTTATCTACTGGTATAAACCGCATGAAAATCCGTTTAGTACTTTTTGAGCTTATCGCGAACAAACAGACAGACATGGCAAAGGGCTTTATTTTATAATGCGTAATGAAGTGACCTAAACTGTCAGATTAAAAATAAGAAAGTGAATCAAGATAGGCGACGATCTCGTAAGTCCTATTAGCATTTATCCTTGTGAAGCCTAAACAATTACAATGCGGAGAATAAAATCATAGAGGAGATAACAAGAACAATTTCACGCGAACCAAACCAGGGCAACAGTCTTGTATTGAATAAAATCGTTGTGTAATATCGCGATCATGAAATTAGATTGTATTATGAGATTCTGTCAATGTTCTCAACATCAAAAGGTTTCATTCAATTAACTTAAGACAAATATTAAGTAATCAAGTTAATACTCGAGTCGTACTGGATCAAAGGCCGCTTGCTGTCTGTGAGTTTGACAATTTTTGTTAAGAGAAAAAGCGGTTGTTTGATCTACATCGCTTTACGAATACAAAGTTTATTTATATTCACATATTTAAAATATTATCTGCTTTTGAAGTGAAAACTTCTTTAGCACCTTTATATTAAATATATAGCTATGCCTGTGACTTCGTCCGCGTAGGTCCTTATGTAAAAAACAATGACTAATAATGTCATCTGATTGTATTAAGTCCATAAACTTATCTATTTTTCTCTCGTACTTAACTCATTAAAACTAGAATAACTCATTAAAACTAGAATAACTTTTGATAGACCAAACCGGTTTTAATTAAACAAAAACAAAATGTTACTCAAATATATGCTTTATGGTTTTCTTGACAAGGTTTTCTCGTGACTGCAGTACTTTAGCAGTGATGCGTGCCAAATAAACAGACATTTCTAAAAATGATTGAAATGTATTTTGTTACGTATTCCTAGACACCTGCAACAATTTTTTTTACCAAAATCTTATAACTTTACCTAAACCTAAAACACGTTACATTCACATTCTTATTATACGTATAGATATATATATATATATATATACACTTTTTTTCTAAATTTTTCAAGCGCCAATGACTTACTAAAGAAAAATCTCTATGAAGGTTAAAACAGTACGCTCTCTTGAAAAGTAACCTTCACCGATTCACATTCTGGACCAATTTCGGTTCTATATATCCCTCAAAGTTTCGTAGAGGCAGAAAAACTCAACGTAAAAAAGTTAATATAGTATATTAAAGTCACAATTCACCTTTAAGGTCCTAGGAGTCCTGAAAGACAGGTTAATCATATAAGCGTAAAGTCATAACACGGCTGACATGATATAACTGCAAATAACACGCGCAATAATTTGTGACGTGCCGCGAGAACTACGATCGCGATGATTATAAAAGTCGGGCCACGAAAATGGCGTCGGATTCGCCTTGTATATTTATTTTTATCAGATAGCAAAGAGACGTCCACTTCATGTTGAATGGTTATTGCAGCCTATAGATCAATACGATCGTATAGTTGGTAGTTCTGATAATCTAAATTTGAAACACAAAAGCGCGACTAACTAATTGCTTTCCGACAAAAGTAGGTATCGCAATGATGGTCACGCAGCAAAACCTATAACAGGCTCACCACTTACTCAATGTATACTTACAACAAAAGAAACTAACAATCGCCCCCGACTGTATCTGCGTTAATTTACAGTATAACACTTAATAACAATAAAGTACAATCTAACGCCACTTATTATGGTAAAATGGATAGAGTAAAAATGATGTTTATGCAGTATAATTTTAGAATGGCATATATTTCCCCATGTAGAACATTTCATTAAAATCGGATGAAATTGAATAATATTTTATCAATTACTATTACTAAAAATATTACAATTGAACGCCATCTTTTGACTTTTTTACGAACTCTGGTAAATTGAATAGAAAAAAATCTTGGTTGTCCTTGACTTATTTTTGGTGACATCTAGCTCATATGATGCTCTAAGTTATGCTTAAACTACATGTGAAATACTCGTGAAAATTAATTATTGATTATAGGTATTAAATTTTTCTCGTAATTATAAAATAATAAAATAAAATAACAAAATTCATGTCTTATCGTATTTTGTTAAAACCCCTAAATCACGCCCAATTAAACTCAACACTACACAAACACGATGGTTTTCGAGTTTCGTTAGAGTACTAGCTTTTGCTCACTCGCTAACTTGCTAACTCTAACTTGCTAACTCGCGTTAATATAGATTTAACCTATTATTTGGGAACAGTATTTTTAAAAGGTAACACTTTTCTATAACCCTCACGACGTGTATCCAAATATTAATAACGATTGATTAAGTAGTTAAGGCATGAAAAACAACCAAACAGACTCACATTTGCATTTATAATATAAGGTAGGATAGAAGTTAGATATACAAAATAATATTTCAAACGCATATTTAATGGCTTAACCTTAAAGGCTACGTGATAGGAATAAGGCGTTGGAGGACAATCGATATCGTAAATTGTATTTATTGAACAAATCTCAGCTGATTTTACGCAGTTATATCGCTTGACCGTTGACCGAATCCAGAGTCGAACTTAGGGTTCGGTCTCATTGGTGGCGAATTTATAACACGGTTCTATATTTATAATCAGTTTGTCATAAACAAATATTTTTTTCTATAGACTTTTATGTTTCTGTGCCCCTAATAATTCACCGTGTAGCATTAAGCTGATACCACGTTAATTAAAATGACTAATGTAATGTCATTTAATACCTAGAAGATAAGAAGTTTCCAATTAGTATTTAATATAGTTCTCATGACATAATAAACGATTATTCAGACTTTCTTACCCGAATATATTCATCGTTTTATAAGTATAACAGAATGCTCTGGAATAACAAAAAAAATAGCGCATGTGAGACCTATGTGCGACTTGAGTATACTCTTTAAGAACGATTTCTTGCAATAGACAACAGGTACGGGGTGTAAATAAAAGCATCTCGTATAACTAGTGGTCGACCAGTAATGGAGATTATTATGAATAATTATTTATCAGGTTTACTTGGCAAAAGGTAAGTCAGTAGCTATTAATAAAATTAAGAATAGGTTGACATACAGAGGACAAAAGTCTTTTATACTTGCCTAATTGAATGTATACACTTTTGTTCATCACTCCGTATTATAAAACAAAATCCTCTGTCAGGTCTGTCTGTGTGTTCGCGATAAACTCAAAAACTACTTTACGGATTTTCATGCGGTTTACACCAGTAGATAAAGTGATTCAGGAGGAAGGTTTAAATTAATGTTGGGGATTATTAATTAAAACAAAGACTGAGAAAAAATATTTTACTAGTAAGTAACAAAAAAGATTACACAGCAAGAACATAGAGAAAACCATAGACAGAGATGTAATGGGCAAAGACACTATGACCATACAGCCATAATCAAAAAACATTTTATTTAACAATGTAACAGTTTAGGTATATAATTTGTCAAAGTTTTTTTATAATCAGGGCGGGAAAACGTTCGCTGGGCCCGCTAGTATTTATATATATTTAGTTGATAAAGTACTATAATATATATATGTATATAATAAATCATATACATAATATTACATAAAAAAACTATTACTTATATAGCTTATATTGCTCTCTATATATTTTATACCAAAAACATTAAATTTTTTAGGAGTCAATTCTAAAAGTTCTCAAGCCAAGTCCTAATGCATCTATATTTTCCGTTAAACGGATTTTTAACGAACTGATTAGAAATAGATTAACATTTTTCGAATGTATGTATGTATTTGTAACCTAAGAGTGCGAGTAATTTAGACTAATATTAAAGTATGGAGTCTGTAAACCATAGAAGCAGGGAGATATAAAAGTAATTTGCTTATTATTGTTCGGGTTCCTCGTTAGTTTTTTTCAATAATAGTATTTACTTACAAATAAAAAATAAAAAAAGGAGGATAAATACTTTACAGCTCGTTGCGTTTGCACTTCCCGTCTGTTCGCAATTTCCGTTCGTGACATTTCCCTTTTTCTCAAGTTTTCCCGCAATGCCGAACTTCGTTTTGAAGCCTTATTAGTTATTTTACCAACTGTACTCTTGCAAACAAAAAAAAAATGTAATTATCATTCAGCTTATTTGAAGTTTTGAAATTTATGTTTTACTAAAAAAAATGTTGCAGGTGTCTAGAACTACGTAATAAAATACAATTAAATCATTTTTAGAAATATCTCTCTGTCCGTCTGTTTGTATGAATACGAATGACTGCTAAATTACTGGGTCCACAATAAAGCCACACAAGAAAATCATAAAGTATATCTTCGAGAATAACTACAGTTCTCTATATTTTCGTACTACACACTACATTGTCGCAGTATTCCTTTATTCTCGCATAGCGTACTTTCTGATCTATTCACTCTTTATAAGATAATTGCTCCGCTCCTAAGAGTCGTACCGTGATGTTAAATATTAAATAGGTTATGATCTTCCTCAGTAAATATATTATTAAATGTATATAGAATTCCTCAGATCTCACGGATAGTTCCAGAAATTAGCAACTAACAAATAATTCCTCGAATTTTATAATATCACATGACATCACTATAAAGTTATTGGTATATTTCTGTCATTAAATATTCTGATAGTTTTATATATTTCAATTGATTTAGTCTTTTAGCTCTATTCATATGAGGATAATAGACGTATACCCGCTATCAGTGTGTCCACACTTATAAATCCCTTTCTCCATTACCCGTAATAGTCTCAGCACAACGATCGTTTATGAAGACATTGCCTTCTATAATCACAGAGGTTTCAGTCTAGACGGGGTTTCGTTTCGCTTAAAAGATTAATCTTTATTAATTTCATTGTTAAATTTCTTATAGCCATTCTTAAAACTATCGTGTGTCGGTAACGAGAAACTTAGTCAATAATTCTTCAATGCACGTCATTAGCGAGAGTACAATTAGATGGCATATATTATCTAGGTTCAACGAAAAACTTCGTAGCACATTACAAAGAATACTGCTAAAGGGAGGTCATTGTTTTTTGGTTTACAAAAAAGGACTAATCATCAAGTTTTTTGTGCTTCATAAGCATTGTGCCGTAAAATTAGGTCATGAAAAAAAAAGGGTACCGTTAGAAAAATCAAAATATTATCATTGCCCCATCCGCCTGTAAAAGATCCTCTGCAGGATTATAGACCTCTTCCCGAAAGAAAGTATGCCTAATAATCACTATGCCAGCCCGTAGGTTTATTGAGACGAATTGCCGATTACACACTGTGGGAAATCGACAGTTCTGTATTTTCGTACATACGATGGTATTACAAGACCATTTCTCAGATCTGACTCCTCACGATGTTTTCCTTCACCGTCAGCCGGTAATGTTACCAATTTAAATGAGTAAATGTACGCTACTTCTGATAAACTCTTTGGTACATGCCGGGATCCTAACCTATGGACATTGACTTTTTTTTATTTGATTTCCAGACGTCGCGTGTTATAGGATGCTTTTTACGTGATAAACTCTATGGCACTCTCTCTCATGTTAGACCAGCATATACAACTTTTTATATCGTCAATAATTCTAGTGGTTTATAGAAATTACCGTACGTTGTGGCAGGCAGTTTTATATTATTAAGTGTGGGTAAATTATATTATAGTGATGAAGCGATGATAGCTCAGTTCAAATCAAATCAAATCAAATCAAAAATACTTTATTCAGTTTAGGCCCTAATAAGGCGCTTATGAACGTCAAAATTTCCACCGGTTCGGAAAACAACCCAGTCACCGAGAAGAACCGGCAAGAAACTCGATCGGGTACATCTTTTTAACATATATACATATATATATATATTTCAAATACATTATACGTTACAATACCGTTTTTAGTGGATGCACAGAGAGGAGTCAATTCCAGACGTCACCATCGTTCACGTATTGATCCACTCTATAGTAGCCTTTCGACACTAAAACCCGCTTGACATGGTGCTTAAATTTACAGTCCGGCAAATCGGTAATATGTTTTGGGACTTTATTGTAAAACCTAACACTATTACCTAAGAAACTATTACTGGTTTTGCTAAGTCTGAAACATGGGACGACCAGTTTGTCACAGTTTCTAGTATTTAGATCATGCCGGTCTTTTACAAAATGCAGATTTTCAAAGTTGATATCGTATTCGGAGACAATGTCGATGGACGTAGATTTGAATCCTAGCAACTAAGTCACAGCTTCTGGTGAAGAAAGGCATCGTGATGAAGTCATAGCTTGGTGGTAGAGCTTTTTCTAAGTTTGCCTGGTTAGCTATCATCCTTAGGTTGGAAATCTGTCGACAAGTACACGTGTGCTGGTGTGTTCCGGCAACTGCACCTAAGTTTACCATGTAGACCATCCTAGACCACATAGTTATTTAACATTAGAGTAGATTGTGCTCAAACGCTAAACCTATAAATTATTTTTAGAAAAATAGAATACCCTAACACCTCTTTCTTCTACAGATCCACCATCAGCACCGATGATCACGGGCTACGTACCTGGGACAACGTTAGTAGCTGGAACTGTTCAGAAGTTATCTTGCATCTCCAGCGGCGGAAATCCCCTGGCTTCTTTGACGTGGTTTAAGAATGATAAAAAGGTATTCTGGTTTATGGAGACCTTCTTTATATCTTTTCTTCAAAACGAGTATCTCGAAACTTACTCCTAAGCTCTTAAAATTATTTTCCGCCACTCAAACTAATCTATTATTTTGTACATATCACCTTAACCGTGTGCCCTTCTTATATTAACACATTTTCAAATTTTAGCAATCTGAACGAACCACATATTGCTTACTTAATCCGCAATCATTACCTTTTTCAGCCTATTTCTATCCTATATTAAGTATAGGTTACTATTATTTATCCGTCCTTGGCATCTGTCTATGACAGCTATTCAAATTCTTCCCACTACCTTCATTAAATCTTCGATTTAACTTACATGACCACACTTCTGGCACCCAATACTGGTTCTTCAGTGCTTTTAAAACATATTTTATCTAGTATCCAGTACCTGTTGCTGATTGGAAATACTAATCGTTAAGTAATTTAATCAAGTTGCTGTTTATTTCACATAAGTAAATGTTCTTCTAAAATTTGTTTTATGTCGTAATTTTATTGCCAAGACCAACGGCCTTAGTTTGATGCCGGACTTTATCAAAAACACGATTTTATTCATTTATACTAATCATAGGTGCTTTATTGTTTAGCTACTTTCTGATTAATTTCAATTGTTTAATTCTCAGATACATTCAGTGACAAAGACCACGGATAAGTCGGTGGCTGCAGAGATATCGATACTGACAAACGTTACCGATAATCAGGCCCAGTACAGATGTGAAGCTACGAACAGCGCCACCGAGATACCGCTATTTGAGACGGTCACACTTAACGTCCACTGTAAGTATTAAAATATTAATAGCATCTATTTCAATTAATGCATCAATTAGATCGTGGCCTCGATGTATTCGGACTTCTGTAGGAGAAGATTTTTTTTTAATATTTGGCAATCAATCTTCTAGTTTATTACTGCCATTGTCGAGAAGTAAATATGACAATTCTCAATGTTCTAACAAAATGGTGATTCCCTTGTTAGAATTTTCCAGGGAGTTTTTGTAACATCTCGAAATTCAAGCTCCGAGGTATTGTTTCCCATCCACTTCACTTTTGCATAATAATCGAACTATATTACGTTAAATACCACCAATATCACAAATATAGAGTCAAGTAACACGATTATGAATGAAATATAAAATCTACTACATGACGTTCCAAAATCCCGCCAAAAACTTCCGGTTTTAAAGTTATATTATCAAAAAAACCCTAATAAAATATATTATACAACGATTATAATTCCCAACGGGTGCACTAGTGATATCCAGTTTAACAGAAGCAGTACCAAAGCCCAGGTCATTTCTGGCACCGCATTCATAGGACCCATAGTCCGAGGACGAAACATCTCAATCTCAACAACAACTAAGAACCCACCAAAAACTCCTTGAAAGAAGTTAGTAGAAATAAATACATTTGTTTTCCTCATAATGAGAAATTACTAGTCTAACTAAAAAGTGAGGTGTGCCATTTTATAGATACACTGGCTTCTGCTCGCCACTTCGTCCGCGTACGCTAGTTTCGTTGGGCCGCTAGCTAACACGTAGTGGAAGCTCTCAAAAGGGAAAAAATCCTAATTTAGAAACATTCTTCATTGGTGCTCCGCTCCTAGTGGTAGCGTGATGATATATAGCTTTCCTCGATAAATGAGCTATCTAACCCTTAGAATTTTTTTTAAATCAGACCAGTAGTTCCTTAGATTAGCACGTTCAATCAAACAAACCCTCCTGCTTTATAATATTAGTATAGATAAATAATATGCCTAAGTTATAAAATGTTATATAGTCTATAATTTATCATATCAACAGTTGCCCCAGAAGCAGTCAAGGTTCGAGTTGAACCAGAAGAACTAAAGCCTGGAGTTGGAGCTACGTTATATTGCGATGGAGCATCAAGTAATCCGCCAGCCGCTTTATCCTGGTGGCGTGATGGTATACCCGTTCAAGGTTGGTCATCAATGACTAATTAATTAGTAAATATAGCTTACATGGATTTCAAATGTTTACTATTGTACCCAATCAGGTCTCCCGGTGCAGATAAAGAAAGGTCTCCATGGAGGAACAGTTTCCACTATACAACTGAAACTAAATATCACGAAAGATATGAACGGAGCTGTGTACACGTGTCAAGCTACGAATGATGCCTTGCAGAGGAGTGTCCATGATGCACTCTCACTAAAAGTACTCTGTAAGTTTAAAATAATCAAAGGAGAATTAAAAAAGAAAAAGTATGGGTGTATGTACGTGCGTAGGAAGTTTATACTTCTTTAGGCCCAGAAAAAGGCATTAAATACAATGAATAACGTTTTAATAAAAAAATATACAATTAACTTTAAAATTATTTAAAATCGATTTTCGATATATCCGTATACAGAATCAAGTAAGACTAGTGGTCGCCTAGTGGTCGAAATTCGACCATAATTCATTTTTATATTCAATAAGACCAAAGAGAATAATAATTATTTCAGTGGTTTCATAAATTGACTAAAGATAAATTATTTATCAATTAACTATTAATGTATATTATGAAATTACATATTATATTATTATAAAATTAACCTACAATTTGACCATTTCATACTGCATGTAAGGTAGGGAACGTGCCATGTTAAAAATATTGAATGTAGGATGAAAAAAAGTATTTGGAACGTCAGAGTAAAATGAAGTACGGCCAAACGTCATTTTCATTTACATGTGTATATATATTGTGTGTCATTCAAGGAATAGTGTGTGTAATGTTTATTTTAACATATTTAACATATTTCTAATGCATTTTATATTTTAAAAATAGCTTCATGCACTTTTCCTCTATATAAACTTTAATTATGCCAAATTTTATGTCCATCCGTTCGCACAATTCGCTTAAAAAGGGGTACAAAGTTTTCGCTTCACGTATTAATATATAGGTATTGAAAAGAAGTAGAATAAATTATTATTTAAATAACGTCATGTTAACGTCAAATCTATAAAAGTAATATTTAAAGTAAATGTAATTAACGTCGCTATGTGTAACGATTCTTTGATTTCGTTCAACGCGATAAACTGTTTGACACAGCTCACGTAGGGTGACCATTTTCGCGAAGATAAGTCGAAATACTCTATTTTACCGAAAGGCATGTCGTAGCACTAATAAATACTTCTAAATTCAATAATACTCATCGCCAGTTAAGTATTGCGTAGTGAAACACAAGCGGTAGTTCACAAACTGTTTTATTTTTTCATAGCTAACAGTTTATAACATAAAAAAACCACTTTTATCATGAACACTCACAATAACTTATTATTCATCATCATAAATAATTTAAAATCAGATACATATACATAATTCCTGTTGTAGTGAAACTTAACCTAAATATTCTTTTAACAATTTCTTATCATAAAAAAAATATTTAAACAAATTTAAGGTAATTTACTGTATGCTAAAGAGTTATTTCATAAAAGAATTGACTCTATCTGGAGGGTTTGCATTAATAAAGATATCTGTTTGACCTTTCTTTAACAGACGCACCAATTTTCGATGAGACGACTCCGTACTCTACAGTGGGAGTTGAGAACGAACCGCTGGTAGTAATGGTCCGAGCTGATGGCAACCCCGGCAGTATCACTTACACGTGGACGAAAGACGGGCAACCCATCACCCAGTCTTCCTATAGCAGTTCCAGTTAGTAGCTCTGTTAATATTATATGGATATTTAATAATAAGTTAAAACTTTAAGCCAATAGTAGGAAACAGTAGCCCATTTCTTAAAAAATACATGTCCAATTAGGCGAAAACATGTATTGTTAATAACCAATTATTTATTTATTTTTTAGCTTTTATACCTAAACATGTGTACAACTATTGGGATGTCTTCTCTTATGAACACGCATTTAATCATTCAGACATATATTGATGTTACCCCATCTGCAATAGTCATGTTACTGTTAAGTCTTCAAATTATAAAATCGCTACAAGTATAACCGAAAGGAAATTTTGAAAAAAAAATTACTTAAAAAAAAATCACCAGAACCTCCGTGACCATAGTTATTCTCTTAGATTTGTCATAAAGCGACCAATATTTCTATTACATTTCCTATTCGATTTGGTAGAGTTTCCTGGTGTCTCTTCAAAATCCAAGGTTTAATAATGATAAAATTAAAAGAGGGTGCTCTTGAAAATATCCCCTTTCTTAAAAAAGGAATTTCCAAATCGGTTTATAGATAACAAGGTATTGAGTTACAAACAGAAAATGAAAGGATATGTCGTAAAGACTTCCCAGTCGGTCACTCGTCCGGGTACTGACCGCGCCCGACATTGCTTAACTTCGGTGATCGGACGGGAACCGGTGTTTCCAACATTCTATCCGACACGGTGTATATCCGTACACCACTTTTCGTCACGCAAAAATTTTACCTATTGAAATTTCGAATTCAATTCCAATTCAATTCCCATAAGAAGTTTTACTACAAAAATTATATATGAGAATTGAGAACTCTGTTTTTGAATTCTGTAAATAGGAATACGTTTATTTGTATACTCTTTTACAGGAAGCGCTCTGGAAGACTTTTATATGTAATATATTTCTTTGTTTGTAGATGATCGTATAATATCTGAGGGTAGTATGTTAAACATGACACGTTTATCTCGCGACGATGCTGGAGTTTATACCTGTGAAGCTGTCAACTCCCAAGGAGCCGCGACCGCGAACATCTCCGTGTCCGTACACTGTAAGTTTTAATTCGTACACCACTAACTGAATGACTTATGGTATTTTGCTATCCCCAGCATCTGAGGTAGTATTATAATTACAGTTCAAGCAATATACAATATGAGGCCTATTCGATATCCTAAATCTGCCCTCCGAATACATTCTTGATGATTTAATTTATGTATGCAAAAACTTTGGAAAACTTAGTTTGGTAAAAGACCGGCATTATCTGAATACTGTGAACTAGAAACAAACTGGTCATCCCATGTTCCAGTAGAACTAGTAACCGTTTTAAGTGATAATGTTGGGTTTTAAAATAAAGTCCCAAAGCATATTATCAAGTTGCCAGTCTGTAAGTTTAAGCGTCACGTCAAACGCGTTTTGGAGTCAAAAGACTATTATAGAGTGGATTTATATGTGAACGATGGTGATGTCTGGAACTGACTCCTCTCTAGGCGCATCCACTAAAAATTATTGTAATGTATTTTAATATATGTCAAAAAAACTATATCGAGTTTGTTGCTGGTTCTTCTCTATGAGTGGGTTATTTGTCTGTAACTTTAATGTTCATAAACGCCTTCTCAAGACCTAAATTGAATAAAGTATCATTTATTTTGATTTTCTTTATTTTATTATTAATATACATAAGGAGCTTTTTTAACAGGTGTTAATTATAATGTATTTGCTACAGACCCGGCAAGCATTCAAGCGGTCTCTCAAACGAGTATCACAAATCCGGAAGAAGATGCGATCTTATCCTGTACAGCAACGGGTAAATTTTCTTATAACTAAACTATCGATTTAAATATTAAAGGGTTGCCATCAACTGCTTATGGTATGTCACTTATGGCAAGTTTAACTAATAACTTCATTTTATATTCCTCTAGCGTTGTCCAAATCTTTAATCTTTTGGTTGAAAATAAGGCTTAAATTGAACGAAACATTTACAGAAAGGAAGGCAAATAGGAGACTAGTAGTTCTTCTTGTTGATTGATAAAAATAAAATGTTGAGTAACTAAACTATCGATTTAAATACTAAAGGGTTGCTATCAACTGTTTATGATATGTCACTTATGGCAAGTTGAACTAGTAACTTCATTTTATATTTCTCTACCATTGTCTAAATTTTTAATGTTTTGGTTGAAAGTAAGGATTAAACTGAACGAAACATCTACAGAAAGGAAGGCAAATAGTGGATTAGTAGACTAGTACTTTAAGTTTTTCTTGTTGATTGATAAAAATAAAATGTTGATTCCGGTTAATCCTGACTCATGTTATATAAAATAGATAAATTTTTAGAACAACATCACAGATTGATGGCATTGTTTCTGATGGTAACCCCAAGAGATAACTTCTATATACAGATTTATTCGGACACGAGACAATCAAAAGAGAAGAAGAAAAATCGAAAGAAGAAGCTGTCGGTTTTATTCAATAAACAAATCATGGCTTATAATGTGACGTCGATTTAAATAATTATGAAGCCTCACTAACATTATTTTTCACAGGCAACCCTCTAACTTCAGAGCATATCAGGTGGGAGAAAAACGGAGTGAACATCACAAAAACCGTGACCTTCGAACCGAGGAACCTCACCAGCTCCCTAACAATAAGCCACCCCTCAAGAGAAGATGTTGGTAACTTCCAGTGCGTGGTGAACAACGGTATCGGCGGAGAAACGCGTCAGGACGTGATGCTGATAGTTAAATTCAAACCTGAGATGGATACGGGACCGAAATTAATGAAATCGGCCTCTAATGTTGGTGAAGTTGGTAGATTGGTGTGCAGGTAAGAGATTAACATAGTAACTATTTTCCTGTAAAACGACTTTTTCATAATTCTTTTGTAAAATTATGTTGTCTCCTTGAAACCATTTGCCAAATTCGCAAACTTATTGCTTATTACCGGGGTTCCCAAATTTTTCAGTCCGCTACGGACTTTAAAATTTGGTATTTTATCACGGCGCGGCGCCCTAATCTAGTCGAAATAGATACAAATATCAATCCTTCTTCCAAAGCTTAATGTATAATTTCTTATGATATTTTGTGGACACCATTATCCTACTACAAAAACGGGCAGTTCGAGCTATTTATAATAAGGATCATCGTGAATCATTAAAGACTAAGTTTCAGGAATTCAGCATTTGAAACCATTTACCAAATTCGCAAACTTATTGCTTATTACAGGGGTTCCCAAATTTTTCAGTCCGCTACGGACTTTAAAATTTGGTATTTTATCACGGCGTGGCGCCCTAGTCTAGTCGAAATAGATACAACTATCAATCCTTCTTCCAAAGCCTAATTTATAATTTCTTATGATATTTTGTTGTGAGAGATGGTTGACACCATATTCCTACTAGAAAAACGGTTAGTTCGAGCTATTTATAATAAAGATCATCGTGAATCATTAAAGACTAAGTTTCAGGAATTCAGCATCTTAAGTCTGCCCTCCCAATATATTCTTTAAACTTAGTAAAAGACCAACATAATTCAAATACTATCATTTGCCGGATAGTCAGTTCAAGCAGCATTTTATATGTGTTTTAGTTTCAAAAGGATATTATAGAGTGGATCAGTATGTAAATGATAGTGATGTCTGGAATTGACTCCTCTCTGTGCATCCAATAAAAGCATTGTATAATGTATTGGAAATATATGTTTAAAAAATGTACCCGATCGAGTTTCTTGCCGGTTCTTCTCAATTACTGGGTTGTTTTCCGAACCGGTAGTAGTCTTTGACGTTCATAAGTACCTTATTAGGGCCTAAACTGAATAAAGTATTTTTGATTTTGATTTTTGAACGATGTGGTGAGCTCTGGAAATTTCCAGATCCAGAACCACATCGAGTTTTTTGCTGATTCTTCTCGATGACTAGGCTGTATTCCGAATAGATTATAGCTTTGATGTTCATAAAAACTTTAGTGCCTAAAGTTTATAAATTAATTTTGTTTGTGACTTGACAAAAATAGACACAATAATATTAGTTAGATAGGTACAAAAATTAAAACATCCACAACACGAATCTATGTGTGCTGGGAATTTAATTGTTTACATTGTACCCGCAACTAAGTAAATTAACCTACCAAAGAATATTTAAGAAAAGTGCTTCACGGAACTCTTCTTTCCTTCGTACCGGGCACACTTTGGAAACCTCTGGTTTATTAGAAAATGATCCCATAAATTACTTATTAAGGCATTGCAATACGTATGTGATAAAATTAAAGGATTCCAAGATTTTTTAAAGTAGCAGTTACATTTAGGGTTTCCAACCATACTTTATAATAAAGTATCTTACTTTATTTATGATAAACATACTTTAGTTTAGTTCAGTTTTGCATAAAAATTAAGTATACGAAAAAGCTTTATTTCGAATCTATACTCTTATCTTTGCCGTATCCTGAAGCTATAGAACAATCTCCCTTCCAGTGTGTCCTTCCTCCTATAACATCTATCCTCCTTCAAATGTAACGTTAAGAGACACTTACGCAGGCCGGCATGACAACGGCGACCGGCGATGAGTAGCTTGTGTCTCGATGGTCGTCATTGTTTTTGGATTGTACTGTGCTTACCATCAGCCATAGTTCAGTCACTTTACCGTGCTACAATAAAAACACTAATGCCTTAAAAGCAATCAATACGATAAGAATTGAAAAACCATTATCAGGAATGGTCAATACAATTAACACAATTTTTTTTTACATATTGGCTTCATTAACATGCTTAAATACTTTAAAAAAATGTATGTAAGTTGTATTTAGTATGCAAATGAGAGTTCTATTTCCGCCGCTTCAGATTTCACTGAAAAAGGTTTTTCGATAATGACTCTGAAATAACGAATAGAGAGGAACAGATCGATAACTTTAAAAAACCAGTTATTTTTTCAAATTTGATTGTAAAACTAGCTTTGAAGTTTTCAAAGACAGTATGTACTAAAAGCCCATAACAATATTTTTGGAAGATATACCTAAATAAATCTAGTAAATACTTTTTTCCTATTTCAAAGAGATACGTTAATTAAGATACGTTATTTTTGATCTTAAAATTTTGGTGATAATGCGCTTTTTAAAACTATTACACCAAGAACAACCCCTTTCTAGGTGTAAATCGGTGCCGGCACCAAACTTCACCTGGTCGAAAAACGGAGCAAAGTTACCGGTCAATACATCAACGAAATACTATGCTCAGTACCATAAAATTGACCCCATCACCTACACATCAACTCTACTCATCAGCGATGTTTCGTTCTCGGATTATGGGTCCTATGAATGCGGTGCCAGAAATGACCTGGGCTTTGGTACTGCTTCAGTTAAACTGGATATCACTAGTGCACCCGGTAAGAATTATAATCATTTTATTTTTGTAGGTGGTAGAGCCACGCTGAAGCTATTATTGGTTTCAGTATGAATTTGTCGGCTCGCTCACGGTACTACCATCCGACCCACAGACAAACCGCGTGAAGTAACAGTGCTTGCATTGTTGCGTTTCGTTCGCTCAGTGAGAGCGTTGGATAACCCACCTCCCCCTTCCCCACTCCCCCTCACCCGAATATATATATATTATTAGGGTATTTTGATAATATAACTTTAAAACCGGAAGTTTTTGACGGGATCTTGGAACGTCATATAGTAGATTTTATATTTTATTCATATTCTTGTGCTATTTTACTCTATATTGTGTAATATTGGTGGTATTTTACGTAATATAGTTTGGTTATTGTACACAAGTCAAGTGGATGGTGAATAATACCATGGGCCATGGATTCTGGACTTGCCATAAAAACTCCCTGAAAAGTGCTAACAAGGTGCCCACATCTTGTTAAAACATTGAAATGACAGCACGAAGCTTGTAGTATCACTACTTAGTCGACAACGACAGTAATAATGTATTAGAAGATTGATTGCCAAAATTAAAACTAAAACAACTTTAAAATTGGCATCTACCAGCGTTTCGCTTTAATATCAGTAATTAGGTTCTGTTGATTTTTAATTAACCTACTATGATCAGATGCACCATTATTTTTCTTTACTACGGCATTTAAGTCTATAATGTACTACATGTATGATAGATGAAATTTAATCGTGTACCACAACTTTTTAGCAGAGATATAAGATGTAAGTTTAATTCCAGATCAAGTGTTATCACTATCTGTAACCAACGTAACTCACAGCACGGTCACTCTGGAATGGGTCCCAGGCTTTGACGGTGGACTGGCTTCTTGGTACAGGATACGATATAGGTAAGGAATTATTTTTTCACGTCACCTCTAATAATAACGGTGATATTTTAGTGTTGTAACTGTAGTTTTTATGTTCCAATAGTAAATTTCCCAAAACATACTGCAGAACAAGTGTAAATTATACCACAAAATAAACACTCATAGAAGGAATATTGATATATAAAGTTTTTTTGCAGAAAAATCTTTGATGATGCTTATAAATACGAAGATGTTTTACCGAAAGATGCGACAACATTTACAATCGGCGGTCTGGAGCGAAGCACAGACTATGTTTTCTCCGTTATGGCTATCAATAAAATTGGACAAAGTAAATACAGGCCTGATGATACCAAAGCTACGACACTGAGTGAGTATTTATTTATTACTTTCAATAGGTGAGAAGTTACCAAGAACATAACAGGATTTTAGGATTCCTTTCTAGCTTTGACAAATACATACTAATATCTGCAGACGATTTCAAAAGTCATATTGGATTAAAATCAGCACTTTATGCGTAAAAAGTTTATAAGAAATTTGATTTATATATTACGTTATCTAAACTTCCTGCTAATTATATTAATTTTAAATTATTTTAGAAACTTTGGTAAATTGTATATCCCCATAAGTAAATAAGATACTTGTAATGAAAGATAATTTATTATATTCCAAAATTATACGCAAATTCTAACTAGTTTCCGCTCATGGCTACACCTGCGTTAATGTAGATTCAACTATTTCCAATACTTTTATCTCTTCCTATTCCCGTAGCTGAAATTGAATACAGTAAATATAATATGTACCTAATATAAATGGAACAATTGAAGTAAATCCAAGTTTCTTTCCACGCCGCCAAAGACATGATCCCTTCATCAGTACAGTCTAGTTCTGAAGAGTTTAACTCTTACAACGTTCCTGGAGTATTTATAATTACTGGAACAGTTGTGGGAACAGCTTTGATACTCCTCAATGTACTGCTGATCGGATTCTGTCTTCACAGGAGAACTAATAAGAGGATACGAGGTTTGAACTTATCCGTAGATTCAGGTGCATGATTAGTTGTATAAACATGAAGTTGGATCCTTAACTACTTTATGATATTCCTTCAAAAGTTTTTGATTTATCCTTTCCAAAGAAATCTGTATGATTATTTCTTAAACGAGTTGCAGTTTGAACTAAATCTATGTTAAGGATAAAACCTCTAAATTTCCCTTCACAGTATTATTATTATTTTATTTATGTTGCTTTATTTTTTTTTCTTTTTATCACAAAAGCTTCGACGGAAGTAGGCGAATTGAACGTTGTTTCAACCGAATACGTAGATACACCGGACGTGTCGAAAACCGTCATAATCTACGTATCCATAACCGGAGTCGTTTTGATTTTGATAAACGCCGCACTGATCGCTTGTTTTATTTTGAAAAGACGCTCGAGAAGATTAAAAGGTGTGTTTTGTTTAAAATTGCTTCTTTTATTTTCATGTTTTACTAACACCTTTAGTTTATTTGGTGGTTTATTTTTTCCCAAATTGTTTTAACTAACTAACCATTTATTTGCACTTTTTTAAGTATTTGATACACAATCAGGAAACATTTCGTTTTTAAGATAATTTATTTAATCAAACAAACTCTCTTTGTCAGTAAATAATTTTATCGCATTTGACTGTGTTTATTATAAATATCATATTCAGTAATGTAACAGTCGTCTTACAAAATCATGAAATATAGATAAACGGAGATATTCATTAATTCAATGTTGTGTTTCAATTAGAACAAGCCGGCCAAGCTTCAAAATCAGCAACGATCGAAATGTACGCGCCTTCATCATATAATGACACTATGACTGGAGAGACACTAAGCTCAGTTTCGGAGAAATCGGAAACGTACTCGCAGGACGACGCCGAGGAGAGGCCGCCGCCTCCCATCCCGGAAGTACCCACGATGCCAACCAGGCATATGCTGAGCCAGGTTAATATCTTTTTCAGACAGTTACCCGGAAGGTTGACATTTGAAAATATATTAAACTGTAAAAAGAATTCCCAATTGGAATCGCATGGTGACAGGGCTCTAACCTTGCGTTAGTAGCTACCACCCTCGAGTTAGAAATCTATCACGAAGCAGCACGACTGCACTTAAGTGGCCGGTCCCTTTAGGTTTAACTTTACCATCTTGGATCTCGTCATTATTTAGCATTAGGTGAGATTGCGATCAAAAGCGAAAAGCGTATTAAAAAAAATGTAAATCGCACCAATAGGCGTCTGCAGATATTTTTCTTATGGGGAAGTGGTGAACTATTTGAGCAATATACAAGATACTAACATAAAATAGACTTCAAAGAAATCTACCCTAAAAACACGCATCTACAAAATATATAGCCAAATAACATAAGATTTAAAATAAAACTAGTGGGCGCCCAGTGGTCGACATTCGACCATAGTTCATTGATTTGGTGAACTATTTGAGCAATATATAAGATACTGACATAAAATAAAACAGACTTCAAAGAAATCTACCCTATAAACACGCATCTACAAAATATAGAGCCAAATAACACAAGATTTAAAATAAAACTAGTGGGCGCCCAGTGGTCGACATTTGACCATAGTTCATTGATTTGTTAAAGGGATAAATATTATTATAATAGTTGTATGTTATAATATCATTGTTGAATGTAGAATGAAAAAGGGTAATTGGAACGTAAGAGTAAAATAATACATACAGTCGAGCATAGCAACCTCCTTCACAACCTTCTTTGAAGTCCTTTATTGACAGATGTCAAAATGTCTTTTTTATTTAAATGTGTGTATATGTTGTGTAAAATTGAAGCAGTAGTGTGAGTAATGCATATTTTAATTAATTCAATGTACTTCTAAAGCATTTTATATAAAATAAATAGCTTTCTGCACTTCTCCATATAAACTTTAACTATGCCAAATTTCACGTTCATCCGTTCGCGCATTTCTCTCAAAAAGGGATACAAAGGTTAGGCTTGACGTATTAATATATAAGATATAAAATGTATCACATAACTTTCCAAAATCCTGCCAAAAATCCCATCTTTCAATCTATTGTGGATACTTAAAGTTGAAATCACTGATTATGGGAGTTTTTGGCGGGATCTTGGAATGTCACGTAGTGAACTTTATATTTCATTCACAATCTTGTGTTATTTGACTCCATAGTTTGTAATATTGGTGGTGTTTTACATAATATAGTTTGGTTATTGTGCACGAGTGACGTGGGTCGGAAATAACACCACGGAGCATGGATTCTGACTTGCCACAAAAACTCACAGGAACCATTTAAAAAGACGCCCACAATCTTGTTAGTTGATTGAAATCTACAAGGGGATTGGATGTCAAAAAAGAATCACTGATTATGATGTAATTCCTCATTCAGACGACAGACGCGTACTTGATAGACGACCAGGGCATCGTAATCCCCCCACCGCTGGACTACCCCCCGCCCAACTACGCCGTGTACGAGGGCGAGCACGCGCGCACCCTGCCGCACCCGCACCGGCACAAGGAGCCCGGCGGGCACAGCACCCTGGGGAGGAGTGCTGGTGAGTGGGGACATTCTTCTACTCGCCTACTTCTTTGTGATAAGCACATTTCTAAACTCTTTTCAATTGTAACATCACTCTACGTTTGCAGTATTTTTTTCTATATGCAACAATATATATGTTGTCTTTATTTATCTTGTGGGTGTAATGTGTTCCAGCAATAAAAACTTTTCCTATCTCTCTTCTTTAAAATGGTTCTAAGACAGAACTATGATCATGTGCAGGATGAGTTAGTATAGCATCAGTATCAGATTTAGCTCTAGATATTTTTGGTAAAACAAGTGCTATCAAAGAAGTGTGTGTATTTTATATTTTGTAAATGTCACTTAGAAATATTAGATTAACTCAACAAATATTAAAACAGTTCACGAGACAAATAAATGTATTCTTCTATAGTTTTAACCTCTTGTCCTCATCATATAAGTTATGTCGTATTAGCTTTTACTCCTGGCTCCACTTGCGTTAATGCATTTTGGCAATGACTCTTAAGAGTTTCTTCTAAACTTATACCACATCAGGTTAACATCAGGCGAAATTGTAGATAATCGCTAAAATCTATAATATATAAATAATTTGTATAAATAGGTAAACAGAACTATGCGCCGGCTCCAAGCCCGATGCCGCCACTCGACGGCTCCTATTACAACATGGCTTCTGACAGATATCTGTCATATCCGCCGCTCATTGGAGAGTTCCTGCAGCAGGTAAGGCTGCTTATTTAATTACTTTCTCTATGTAGCATGTACGCAGTTCTTCAAAATAAACCACATTTGAATAAGCTGTTCGGTGTTAGATAGATTTTCAGGTTCAATTGTATTAAATCGTAAAATTGGTATTGAATCTACAGTATTTCGACATAGTGTCTCATGTGTTATGAAACCATTGTTATTGTGTAAATATATCGTCATTGCACTGGTAAGGAGTCGTCTATTTATTACTCAGGCGATATTCATCATAATTTGTATTTGGAGTATAAATGCATTGAATTTTTTCAAAGGAACACTTCTGTACAATTATGATTTTCAGTTATAATTACTATTACCTTACATTTCGAAATATTAATACTAAAAAACTGGACGTGTCCATGGTTTACTATATAGAAAAATTTTGTCAAATTTCGGTGTATTTTATTCTAGAAGTATGTATAAGTATAAATCAAATTGATTTTCTCTCATCTTTCTTTACACTATTTTTTGTTCGAAAAAAGTTACGTGATATTTGCCGAAACCGATGTGAGATTTAGTGAGATTCGGTTTGATTCTCTCCTCCCCCTGAACCTCTCACATAGTTAACCCTTTGCAGTGGAAGTTTTTATTCATTCGTATTACCAGCAAGTGGAAACCGTTATTGTGTACTGTTATCAAGGGCATAGCAATCCGCGAGTCGCGATCCCCATTTGTCATTAACATTTTAAATGATTCCGCTGCGGAGCCCTCGAGTGCAAAGGGTTAATGAACGTTTTTTTTATATCGTAAGAGGCAAACGAACAGGTAGGTCACCTGATGTTAAGTGATCATCGTCGTTCATAGACACTGGCAACACCAAGAGAGTTGCAAGTGCGTTGCTAGCCTGTGTTAAAGGGAAGGAGGAAGGGGAGGGGAGATGTGCCTCCGGCGCTCTCCCTGACCGAACGAAACGCAACAATGCAAGCACTGTTACTTCATTTTGGTGTTTCTGTGTGTCGGGAGGTAGTACCCCGGACGAGCCGACACATTCATGCTGAAACCAGTAATAGCTTCAGCATGGTTCTACCACCTTCTGTTAATGTACCTAAAAGTATTTGTTCTACAGTAATTAATAGATTTGGTTTTTTGTTAGTAAATTATATATTAAAGTAAAAATTGGGGTAAGCGAATATCCATGGTAGTGCGTTGCCGTCCTGTGTTTGGATGGGGAAAGTCCTTGGAGGATGAGAGGTGGGACTAAAGGAAACGCGACAACGCGTGCAGTGTTAGTGGAGGTAGGGTCGGTGGTACGTCCAGTAAGGATGTTCGCTTTGTTCGGTTGTGTACGGGAGAGTGGGTTTGTGCAGCAGTCGGGGCGCGCGCCGACGCCGCCGCAGCAGTACGCGCACAAACCGGTCCTCCTCAACGGCGCAGTGTCCGCCGCGTCGCCGCACCACTACCCGCTAGATGGTGAGACTGTTATCACAAACATTATCTAACAGACAATCTTCTATATTGTTACTGCTATTTTTTTTTTATGTCATAGTTTACAAACGAACAGGTGGGTCACTTGATATTAAGTGATCACCACCGTCCATGGACACTAACAACACGCGAGGAGTTGCAAGTGCGTTGCCACCCTTTGGGGGGAAGGGTTAGGGGAGGGAAGGTGGGTCTCCGGCGCTCTCACTGTCCGAACGAAACGCAACAATGCAAGCACTGTTACTTCATCGGTTTTCTATGAGAGGGTGGTTCTACCCCGGACGAGCCGACCCATTCATGCTGAAACCAGTAATAGTTTCAGCGGGCTCTACCACCATTAAGTATTTTCGAGAAGGCAGTCGTTGCCTATATATAAATAGTCGGTTTTTTTGGCGGGATCTTGGTCTGTCATGTAGTGAATTTTATTTTTTATTCATAATCTTGTGCTACTGGACTCTATATTGTGTAAAATCGGTGGTGTTTTATGTAATATAGTTTGTTTATTGTGCATAAGTGAAGTGAATAGAAAATAATACCACGGACCATGAATTCTGAGATGCCACAAAAACTCCATGGATAGTTCTAACAAGATGACCACCATCTTGTTAGTTCATTGAAATTTTATCAAGAAACTTGTAATATCGATACTCACTTGACAATGGCAGTAATAGTCTACTAAAAGACTGGTTGCCAAAAATGGAATGGAAGAAGAACTTGTAATACTATTAACTACTTGACAATGGCAGTAATAATCTAAAAGATTGGTTACCAAAAAAAAAAAATAGTCAGTGGTAAAACGGTTAAGAACACCTCTCTCATCTGTTTTTCAACCGATTTTCTTCGTTCTTTTTTGTTTGTTTAAGATCTACTAAAGAGCTGTAGTGTTATAAAAAATTGAATATTTTTTTCTCTATGATTGTAATTTAACCATTGCACGAGCGCTCGTATATATAAAAATCCAATGTCATGAGATTTATCCACAATGAACTCAGAAAGTACTCAACCGATCTTCATGACAGTTCGCATATACATATAATTTACTCCTACTTCAGAGTTAGGATAATTTATATTTCGATTAATGTGCTCATTATTTTTTAATTACAAATTAAATGATTGTCAATGTCCGCCTATTGTGTAATTCTAATTTTCATCAGACTCAAACAGATAGCGCTATAAATTAGTTCGTTGACAGAACACTGTAGGACCGACTGTTATGAACATCTTATAGATGACGCCATATTTTAATTTTTTTCAAAGAACTGAGCCACAGCAACTCGTGGCCAGGTCAGCTAATAATACTACAAGTATATTGTGATAATATCTATATTGTAAGGAGGTGGTGGCCTTTCGTTAGAACTGTTAAGGAAGTTTCTGTAGCATCTGAGAATTCAAGCTCCATGATTAATTTCCCATTTCACTTATGCGCAATAACCGAATTATATTACGCAAAATATGATGAATGTTACAAAATATAAAGTCAAATAACTTAAGAATATGAATAAAATCCAAGATACCGCCAAAAACACCTTATAGTATTTTGTCAAGATATTATTGAGGGTTGTGTAAAATGAGATATTTAATTAATTGATAATAATATAAACAATAAAACAGTATCACTAGATAGGCAGTCGACGGGGGGTACGCTGAGGCGGCAGCGCCTCGACAAGATGGCGGCCGCCGTCCCGCCGCCTGACGTCACCGTACTGCACCAGGGGAACTGCAACCAGGTGCGGTATACCATCAAAAACATTTCTCTCTCTCCCTCCTTCTCCATTCCTCTCCCTCTTCCTCCTTCTCTCCCTCCATCTCCCGCACCCCCCTCTCCCGCTCTCTCTCTCTCTGTTATCTCACTATCTCATAATTGTGTCGTTGTATTCCAAAATAAGTTAAATCCAAATTTAACCGTTCCTTATATTTTACGTTATTTTTCAAGATCATCATTTTCTGTACATATAAAATATGAAGATCATAAAAAACATGTTATATGAACGATAAAAATTTGATTCAGCTCATTTTGAAATATGACGACTCAAACTGATAGGATTTCCAAAATCGTATAGAATGAACTTATGTAATTGATTTTAAGAGACACATTACTTTTATATACAGGACAGTGTATCGACAAAGAAACAACATTATGTAATTGAATTATTTATTAGACGTGATTTAAGCGGAGCTGGGCTTTCGCAATTTTTGCTAGACAAAGAAAATAGTTTTGCAGAGAAAGCATTAGGCTTTGATTGGATCATTCAATAAAATATGATTAAAAGTAAGTAGAAATACGTATTTCATGTCCTGATGAACTAAATAAATTCACCAGTCGGCTGATTTTTTAAGACCCAAATTTTAAAATGTCAGTTTGTGTTTTAAATATTTAACCATTTTTTTAATTATAATGTTAGGTTACATAATGGGACTGGCATATCCGAAATTTAAATAAAATAAAGAAAAAAAAATGGTTTTGGAAAGTCCATGGGTGAAAATGTAAAAATAATGTTAATGATTTTTTTGACGTTATGTCCATGATCATTTGAGTGTATAAATAGACCTCTATCATATAGAATTTCGAAAAAAAAAATCTATATCGACAGACTCACATATTTCTTAATATAGATAGATTAAGAATGAAATATTTTTCGTTTGTCATCTACTGCTAAACACAGACGTGAGACGAACGACCCGTTTATGAGTGTATTATGTTATTATTATTAAAGATTTAAAAGTTTGCAAATTATAATATAATAAGAATTAATAAAACTAAAAAATATTGATTGATTGATCTTTCATCATTTTATTTATATATTAGTGGTTGTCTTGCCTGAAAATTAATAAAACATCTTAGAATCAGATCGCAGCGTCACCTACTGGATGCAATTATGAATCTAAACTAATTTTGTGTCCAATTGAAGATATGCAAAAAAAATCATCAAAATCCGTCCAACTGCTTAGGAGAAGTTTAGTCACATACACTATTTCAACAACATACGTGTATTTCTTTTTCGAGATACCTTTTAGATTAGTAATATATAGAGATATGTATCGAGATATACAGCATGACTGCTTAAAGAGTTGCAATATTCTCACAGATTACACACTACTTGCTTCTCGTTGTAAATCAATTAAAAAGTAGATACTTAATATTTGACCTAATTATCTCGATAAACGCAAAACTAATATACACTCAATATCTGGTGATTTCTGCAAAAACGAACTGGTATAGTAAATATGGAAGCGGATGAATCATGCCGTGTCGCACAGTTCGGACTGCGTCCCGCTTGCCTTCTATCGACCGTGTGGTATTCCGAAAATAAGCGGTTACTTAATGATTAACCTTGTAAAGCGCCCCTTTATTTTGTTCATTAAACCTAAATGTGATTTTTTTACGTTTAACGGTATCGTTCCTATACTTTTAAAATTTTTGAAACAAACTTAAGGTTCTCTTTGTTGTATATTAGTATTTGTTTTGTATATTATTATTCTATATGTTAAATGTTACCATGAACTACCACACGATTGAACAGTGTCACATCCTTTAAACGTTCACATGGTATATAAAGATATATGTATATCTATGTATATTATATATACTCTAGCATTCTTGTACGTAGAATTGGCAACACTCATAAACATCCAGTATTTCTATATTCGAATTATATAAGTGTATACATAATGACAGATTTCCAGCACATGACTTGCATAAACAAATAAACCGAAAAACGTATTTGTTCTTTATCACATACTTTGTAATTGAAATTAGTAAACCACATTATTGATGCATCTTGCCTTTATTCGACTGTGTGGCATTCCGAAAATAAGCAGTTACTTAATGATGAACCTCGTAAAGCGCCCCTTTATTTTGTTCATTGAACCTAATTGTGATTTTTTTACGTTTAACGGTATCGTTCCCATATTTTAATAATTTTAAAAAACTAAGGTTTTCTTTGTTGTTTATTAGTATTTGTTTTGTATATTATTATTCTATATGTTGAATGTGACCATGAACTACCACACGATTGAACAGTGTCACATCCTTTAAACGTTCACATGGTATATAAAGATATATGTATCTCTATGTATATTATATATACTCTAGCATTCTTGTACGTAGAATTGGCAACACTCATAAACATCCAGTATTTCTATATTCGAATTATATAAGTGTATACATAATGACAGATTTCCAGCACATGACTTGCATAAACAAATAAACCGAAAAACGTATTTGTTCTTTATCACATACTTTGTAATTGAAATTAATAAACCACATTATTGATGCATTGTTTCTTTCTCACAGCACCAAATATCGACGGGTCCCGTGAAGCAACCCCAGTCGATACTAAAGGACCCGTCGCGGCACAAGTACGGCGTGCAGTACGGCAGCCCCCTCTCCAGCAGCTCCCCGCACTCCTCCAGCCAGATCCTCACGGCGCAGACCCTCGGGGCCGACGCGCCGCACTACGGCACCATCAGGAAGGAGAACAAGAAGCAGAACGTCACCATCGACGAGTCCTTCAACAAACGCACCGAGACGCACGTCGTATAAACTGCCCACTTCGAAACTAGTGCCGGTTCTAAATTAAAGTGAATTCATTCATACGGAACTTAAATAATATGAAAGACTAGTGCCGATTCTAAATGAAAGTGAATCAGTTCATATGGAACTACAAAAATATGAAAGACTAACAGTTGTAAATAAAAGTGAACTAATTGTAGATAGAAGTTATTAATTGAATGTGATAAAGTAACGGTGGAACTTTTAAAGTGGCGGTTAGATAGTACGGTTTAGATAGAGATTTGTTTCTGTGACGGAACATATTCTAAGGAGAATCGTCCCGTGTGAGTACAATGTGAGTGTTTGACTGACTTATCAAATATTTGTAATTAATATAATCCAATAGGCGAACGTCCAAGAGCCATGAAATGTTACTTTCATGTGCCTATTGTTACAATCATTAGTGTTACTAATGTCTAGATTAATTAATTCAAATTCGAACAAAATTGTTTTTTGCATAAATAATTTTTTACTCGAGAAAAATTACTCTATAATTGCTCAATTTTATCGGTTTTATGTTTAAAAATGCGATAATTAATATTATTAAACTAAAAAAGACAAGAAAAAACATTTTCGTAGTTATTATTTATTGTTAAATGAAAGATATTTAACGCATAAAGTTGCTTTTTTTTTCGTCACGAAATGAAAGAAACAATAATAGTTTATAATTTCTTTCATTTACAATAATAATAAGGTTGAAAATTGTCAGTTTTAACGAGTATGTAATTATATGATTCCTTTGAAGGATCTCTTTTTAACTAAGTTTTTTTTATTAATACGTGTATGTAATTGTTGGAAGACGATTTTTATTATTAAAAAAATTATATATTATTGGGTTAATTAAAAATTACACCCCGATGATGACAATCGTCGTACGTTGAATGTTATTTCGAATTATTCGTACATATTTATTGTTATTCAATATTATTTTCAATTTAATTGTAACCCCAACGAGAATACTAAATAATTATATATTAATAATAATTTTCTATTGTATTAGAAATATTTTATGGTAAATTGTTTTGTTTTAACAATTTATATATTGTACAAGGATTATTACAATTTTACTACATTTATTATAAATATTTAATAATATTTGTTTTTTACAATAGTTACGCGCGGCCGTAATTTATAACGTTTTTTGTATGTATTTCATAGTCAAATCAATTTCGAAAACTCATTCATATAAAAAATGTAAATAATTGTTATTATACAAAATACTCAAATCACGAACTGACAATAAATATAAGTTTAGTTAATTTTTAATTTTCCTTCAAACCAGCTTTCTGAAAACTGTAAATAAAATTATAAATATTTTTTTCTATTAACAGCTTTTTCTACACGAAAATTAATCGGTTTTAATGCAGATACCAAAGTTTTATTAATTTTAATTTTTAAGTTATTAAGCTACTTATTTTTTCTTATTACTTTATTTCTTTTTTTTTTCAAATATCGATTATGTAACATTGTGTTTTGTATTCGGAGAAATAAATGGAAACTGACTGATTTTGGATATAAAAAAAGGAAACCTGATTTTCGTAATTTTGGAAATCCATCCATTGACAAGATACGATTTTATATTTACAAAAGAATATTTCTATTGTTACATTTCGAATTTAAATAAAAAAAATATAATAATTCATTTGATTTGTTTTATTTTGAACCTTTTTGTTTGTTTTGTTTTTTTTTCGCCTATTCATATAGATTTTATTAATAATTCAAGTTATTAAGACATATCGTCCATATTCAAAAGTTCATCTTCATGAGTTATCGGATTTATTATTTTAATTCATATCAATTTAAACAATAATAATATAGTGCCAAACTAAACATTTCTTATTCTCAATACATATAGATAACCTTGTTACTTCTTTTAGGATAATTAAATGTAAAAATGTATCTGCGTTTACACGTCCTTCTAAAACTTAAGTAATTTTAGTATGAATATTAAAACCGTGCCTTATACTTTTACGCCATTTTGAGGATAAAATATCAATTTAAATGTTGCCAAAAAATATTTAGTGTTAATTAACTCAATAAGTCCCTTTTTAGTGTGTAAGCGTTTTTTGTCATTTATCTCCATAGCTTTGGGTGGCAAGTTTGACTTGAATTAAAAACACAAGTAAGCTTTTAATTTCAAGATCGTTGCAAGAGACTGATGCAACAGTTTTTTTTTATTGTACAAAGTATACAAATATTTGCGTTGCGTCTTTTTTGTCGATCTCCTTTCAACAAATTAACGCTCACCGGCGACGTGATCTGTTCACAGTTCTAAACCTATACGAGCGTGGATTGGTTGATACTAATTGATTGAGTGGATACTGGCACAGTATCACCACATTAAACAAAGAACCACGGACTGCTATGATTTCCTTTAACTTACCCAAATATCTTTAATTTAATCTAATTTTCATTTCATTTTCTCCAAAAAATGAATTTAAGGCCTCATAGTTGAAAATTATTTTGCTTTACAATTTTTTAGACATTATATTCATTTGTAAAAAAAAACATGAGCTTGTCATTTAGTAGTAAGAGCTAAACAAATGTTCAAATAATATTGTCAATATTGTTAAGTGTACTAATTAATGATTATGATAATATATTAAACGAGTCAATGTTAAATCTACGGATGATTGTGAGTTTAAACTTATGAAGATGTGGTTCTAAGATTAAATGTAAAATACAAATTTAATCGAATATTAACTAGTAATTCATTTTAAATTAAAATACATAACAATTCGCTTACATTACATCTGATAATATCATTTCAGAAATAATATTAAGTAAAAGGTGAACGAAGTGGTTTAAAAATATAAACCTTTTTTATTTTTAAAAGTATCCTATATAACTGAAAGTTAGGTATTCTATTTTGTTACATCCAAGAAACTATAAATAAATTTAATAATTTAAAAAAAAAATATCTTTATCTGATATTAGATGATTTTGATGATGAATTAAATATTACTAAGCATATGTTTTGACAGCTGCAGTTAAATCCATATTCCTATTAAGAGATAGTTCAAATAAAGTTTAGACCCCTTATCCTGTCTTGTCAGATATTGTTATTAGCCTGTTTTATTTCATATATTTCCAGATACTTTTATATGTTACTAATAAAACTTTTATAATTTCAAATATACACCGATCAATCATTAATCTACATATCAGTTGCTAAACAGAAATAATTTAGCAACGAAAATGAAATAAAAGAAATCCATAAAAAAATTAAGATATCAGAATAACGTCATATATGTACTAACCAGTCGCTTACATATGCATTATTTACTAAACAAATTGATATTATCAACCGATATGCCTAAAAACTCATTTAACAACGAAAGTTAAATGAAAGATAAACAAATGAAATTAAAGATGAAATTGAACAAGAACAATTGAACAAGATGAAATTAAAAATAAATTTAAAAAATCATAACATTACATATGAAACACTTAAAAATAAATTTAAAAAATTATAAGATTACTAAATATACTGTTAAATAACTTATCTATACGTCGTTTTCTAAACAAAGAAACATCAGCATCGAAAATAACTAAACAAAGAACACAACAATAAACCCATTGAATAAAGAAAGAACGCATCAAATATAAATGAAAGAAAACAAAGAAATACGCCCGAAAGAATACAGAAGCGTGTTTATTATTATCAGATATATAATGTGATCGAATTGTTGATAGTTTATATTAAAATTCATCCAATTTTAATCAATTTCTCATAAACGTTTGTAATGATTTTATCAACGTATATACATATTTAAAAATATATTGTCATTTATGAGCACAACAGATTTTCAATTTCTTGATATTATTAGATAACTCTCCCTTCTTTGTTTACATTCTAAGAGACATAGTAATTGCTTTTTCCAAACAAAATACAATATGGCTTTTCTTATAACACTATATTTTACTAGTTCGCTGGTAAATCCACTTATACTAGGGACATGATTTTGCTGCAGGTAGGGTCATAAAACATATTTTACATAATGACATACAATGGATAAAAAAGGCAGTGCGACTGTTTTATTTTATTTAAAAAAAGAGTTGAAGTGTAGAGTAAGTGTTATTAGTTGTGTATATGCTCCTTTGGCAAACATCCTGGTAGGGTTGCCATGTCATTTTGGGAGTTAGGTTCAGTAAAATAATAGTCGATCGTACTATATGAAAGCAGTTTAACGACTGTTTAGATACACATAAGCGTCGTATTCTAAAGGAGCATGCACACATAACTAATCATACTTTAACACTTCAGAGTGTATACGTTTGAACAACATTCTTCTCCTAACTCTACCTATACATATATATTATATATATATAATTATTTTTTTCACTAAGTTAAGCTCTTAGAGGGCTGAACTTAATGTAAACTTGGCTTTTATTTGAATATAAAAGAAATTTCAAGAAGAAGTAATAAAAAAATGAGCCATCGCGGAACGCTTGGCAGATTTGAAATATTGAAATTATTTTGTACAGGTATAAATACGTATAAAAGGGTATTTATTCTACATGAAATAGATATGACGTAATCAAAAATGAAATATTAATAGTTTTAATTAAATATGACTACTTATGCATTAAATACAAAAAAAAATAATCATATAGCGTGGCGGCACACAGTCGGTCTGACCCGCCTCTATAGATGCTTCACATCAACACTTACAATTAAGATATTAAAACCCAGCTCACAGTAAATTTAGTAAAACGCGCTATTCCCTAATGTAACAAAACCATTTTCACGGAAGACAAGCAGCGGACGTCAGGTGATAGTTCTATAGTGATGGAATGAAATTAAAATTATTGACGCTGTTTGGAAATGGATTGGCGGGAATATGGACATGATACTTATGTAACTAGATCGCTACAGCCACACACCAAGTACTGTTTATCATTTCTTTATCTTAATTAATTTATTCATATACTGTCATAATTGTGCAGAAAATTTAAGCAGAATTTACTGAAAAATAGCACCGATCTGTGATCTCTGTCTCTTCATCCAAGATTTATGTTTCTTTCTTTAAATATTACTACATAAGTTATCTGGTGATTACGATCCAACTTTTTTAACCATCCAGATATTTGTTTTATTACTGTTAACTACTACGATCAGACGTTAGTATGATTTAAAAAAACTATTCAATATACATAATATATGTTTAGGAATTGACGTTTTAATTACAAAGATTTTTAATCAAGCCAAATAATTTAAATCAAATTCCGTGTGTCTTATCTTAAGAAGTCGTTAAGTTTATGGCAGAGCCCTGTATACTGAGTCGCAAGTTTATAAGAACGTGTGTACATTATTGATCGAAAGACATAGAATATATGTTGATAAAATTGTTCGTTCGAACACATTGTACGATATTCATAAAAACAAATTTTATACGTAATTAGTAAATAAAACAAATGATAAGGTTGTAAAATTTATCTATCGATAATTCCAAATGTGACTTTGATAATTAATAAAGCTCATGATTGTGTAATCAGCATGCATTGAATTAAAACGTATATGTTAAAAAATACGCCTTTGTTTTTTCTATAAGCCCTTTACTAATATAATTTTACAATATCTATCAAGTAATCGTAGCTTAATTCATCACATTATTAAGTTTGAAAGTTATCGAGGTCTTTTGTCAAAGCATACCCATACGAGTATAAATTTCCTGTCAATCTTTTTGGCAGCTTAAGTGAAGTTCGGGCTTACGCGTATTGTAGCCACGAGTTTAATATAAATCAAACTTAAAATATTGTATACGTCAGAGTATAAATGTAGAGCCTGTAGAGCAGAGAGAACACGGATGGCATTGTCCTCCATTTGTATGTATTTTCACAACACGACCGACACTATGAAATGAAACGACGACTTCTTCGATTATTTTTCTTATAATGATTTTACAATAATCTCAGAGACAACGCCCTCAGAGACAACAATTATCACTTAGCGACAATAACTTTAGATCTCACGATCTCACACACAATAATGAATGATGAATCTTGCACAAGCTCGTACAAGCACTTATAAAGGAATCGTCTACCTTCACCTACCGACAACCCAAGTGAAGGAAGTCTTAGTTTAACGAAGTACTTAATCTATGATGTTGTACATAGTTACACTTTATGTTCGCTAATAATTCCAATTATAAATAAATAACTATTTTAACACCATACATTGAATAATTACGTTGTCATTAATTATCTCAAAATAATTCACCGATGTAAGATTCTGTAATAAAAATATGCGTTATTATTTATGTATTAATTTAGACTGCTGAATGCTCCGACTGCTGGATGCTCCCACTATGACATATATTATAAGAATCTAATACTTGCCACTCACTGGGGTGTGTTATTTTATGTGAAATTTTAATTCTTATGATTTATTGAGCAACGTCGGGCTTACATTTAAACTGATGATTGTGTCCATCATGGGCTGGCGCTTGTTAACACCTATCAATTTCAAATGTTAATAGTTCTTCATAGCACCGTAATGCTCACTCTATAATGTAAAACGACATTTTGAAAATGAAAATGTTGACTATTGTAACCAGCTGATAAACTGGTAATCAAAGTAAGATACTTGTTGACACTGAATATTTTTGTCAATTTCATTATATAGGTCAATTTCATTATATAGGTTCAATTGTAGTACGATGTAAAGATTACATAAATTCTATATAGATTTAATAGGTTTAGTGCTATTTAAAGCTATTCCAAATATCGCTATTCTAAATATATTAAAAAGCTTTATTATTATTTGAATTATTAATTTTCGCACCTCATCATTACATACCTAGTACAAAATAAAGTTCTCTGCCACGTCTGTCTGTCTGTCTGTTCGATATAAACTCATAAACTGCTGAAAGGATTTCCATGCTGTTCACCAGTCGATAAAGTAATTAATGAGGAAGGTTTTTGTGTATAATCTATCAAGGTTTTGTGTAAATTGGTTGAAATACAACGATAATTGTTGGAAATGTCGGAAAAAAACAAGCCGCCTGGGAGATTTCATAGAAAACGCTGCCTAATCCTTTTGATATATAATAAAACAATGTATGTCGGGATATTCCCTTATTATAGATCTACAAAGAAGTCTCTGAGGGCATATATCTATCACATATAATAAAACAATGTATGTCGGGATATTCCCTTATTATAGATCTACAAAGAAGTCTCTGAGGGCATATATCTATCACATATAATAAAACAATGTATGTCGGGATATTCCCTTATTATAGATCTACAAAGAAGTCTCCGAGGGCATATATCTATCACGTAAGGATAGCCCACTATACTTATCATATGTTCTAAGACATTCTAAATGTACAATTCGAAAGCAATTTAAACGGATATAGTATTAATAAGTATCGGTAACCTGGTATTCTTGCTAATGATTCTATGTAGCTGAAAAGACGTCACCTTCAGTGTGGCTCTTTGAGCCCTGTCTAGGGGTAGCAAAATGGATTTACTTGCTCTTCCCTAAGACTGAATGCAGTAAAGTAAAAGCGACTGGCATAAAGTGAAGTATATGATTTTCACACTGTTACTGTATGCTACGAGTCTAATAATAATAATGACGAAATATGAAAGTTAGTTTATGGTCTATAACAATAGCGAAATATTTGATGTTTTCAACTTTTTCTAAATTAGGGCAACTACAATAATTAAAGTCAGTTAATGCATTCGAACACGATAATGTCACATCGTCGTAGCTTGAATCGGATTTATTTTGAATATTAAAGGTCATTTTGTTTTGCCTGTATTCAGCGTGAGTTGATTTGTACGTAGCCAGGCACTTACAGAATTAAAACCTAATTAAGCACTAAGAAACGTATCTCTCCAATTCTGCCACTCTAATAATACAACAGTAATTGGATATAACAATTTTATTTTAAATATCACATACGTTCTTTATAATCTGACAATTATAAATATGATAGTAAAAACTGCGTAATGAATAAATAATCCTATTGCCTAAACAGTGGTAAAATACACAAAATAATCTATATAAAGAGGTAATGTTTGTTACGTTGTTGTCTGGATCTATTAAACCGATTTTGAAAGTATATATAAATTATACCTATAGATAGCCATGCTATTTGTGAAAACTAATAAATAAACTAATAAATAATAAACTAATAATAACTAATAAATAAATTAACCCGAAAAATGCAAAGATTTTTTTGTGGAAGTCGGATTTGCAGAGTAAATCGGAGAAAAAACGGTAGAACGAACACGTTTCTTACGAACGCTGCCTTAACGATGAGAGATATATGATGGAGTTCCAGAGAAAAGTTGTAGAGCTTGATAATGTCTACAAAAAAGTCAACGACAGCATATGTCTAACTTTTATATTTACTTCGTTTTTATTACTTTTTACCGCCCAACGAAGTGGGTACGGGTCAGCTAGTTTCAAATAAAACTCTTCTAATTTCAGAGTAACACAATTTAGTTTCCATTTAATTATTCCGAAACAACACATTACATTTATAGCAATAATGGTATTCATAAACAGGGACACACACATAGCGCATTCTAAGTGTTCAAAAGCATTAATATTCTATTTAATACGAAAATCTAAAGCTGTACCTAATATGCTAAATACACGTCTAGCGTCAAATGCAGATATACGACATATGCGACCGGTCCAATTTACAAGCGACATACACAAGCTACTTTTTTATTTTATTTGGGCACTTTTTTTAACCATCTTTCTAGATTATTACCGTCATTGTCGACTAGGTGATAATATTATAGTGTTTTGCGATAATTTCAATGTTCAAACAAAATGGTGGCCCCTTGTAAGGACTTTCCAGGGAGTTTTTCTGACACCTCAGAATTCATGTTCTGTGGTATTATTTTCCATCCACTTCATGTGTACACGAGTCTAATAATAATAATGACGAAATATGAAAGTTAGTTTATGGTCTATAACAATAGCGAAATATTTGATGTTTTCAACTTTTTCTAAATTAGGGCAACTACAATAATTAAAGTCAGTTAATGCATTCGAACACGATAATGTCACATCGTCGTAGCTTGAATCGGATTTATTTTGAATATTAAAGGTCATTTTGTTTTGCCTGTATTCAGCGTGAGTTGATTTGTACGTAGCCAGGCACTTACAGAATTAAAACCTAATTAAGCACTAAGAAACGTATCTCTCCAATTCTGCCGCTCAAATAATACAACAGTAATTGGATATAACAATTTTATTTTAAATATCACATACGTTCTTTATAATCTGACAATTATAAATATGATAGTAAAAACTGCGTAATGAATAAATAATCCTATTGCCTAAACAGTGGTAAAATACACAAAATAATCTATATAAAGAGGTAATGTTTGTTACGTTGTTGTCTGGATCTATTAAACCGATTTTGAAAGTATATATAAATTATACCTATAGATAGCCATGCTATTTGTGAAAACTAATAAATAAACTAATAAATAATAAACTAATAATAACTAATAAATAAATTAACCCGAAAAATGCAAAGATTTTTTTGTGGAAGTCGGATTTGCAGAGTAAATCGGAGAAAAAACGGTAGAACGAACACGTTTCTTACGAACGCTGCCTTAACGATGAGAGATATATGATGGAGTTCCAGAGAAAAGTTGTAGAGCTTGATAATGTCTACAAAAAAGTCAACGACAGCATATGTCTAACTTTTATATTTACTTCGTTTTTATTACTTTTTACCGCCCAACGAAGTGGGTACGGGTCAGCTAGTTTCAAATAAAACTCTTCTAATTTCAGAGTAACTCAATTTAGTTTTTATTTAATTATTCCGAAACAACACATTACATTTATGGCGATAATGGTATTCATAAACAGGGACACACACATAGCGCATTCAAAGTGTTCAAAAGCATTAATATTCTATTTAATACGAAAATCTAAAGCTGTACCTAATATGCTAAATACACGTCTAGCGTCAAATGCAGATATACGACATATGCGACCGGTACAATTTACAAGCGACATACACAAGCTACTTTTTTATTTTATTTGGGCACTTTTTTTAACCAATTTTCTAGATTATTATCGTCATTGTCGACTAGGTGATAATATTATAGTGTTTTGCGATAATTTCAATGTTCAAACAAAATGGTGGCCCCTTGTAAGGACTTTCCAGGGAGTTTTTCTGGCACCTCAGAATTCATGTTCCGTGGTATTATTTTCCATCCACTTCATGTGTACACAATAACCTAATTAATAATGATTGTGGTTTTAACGGTGGTAGAGCCACGCTGACGCTATTACTGGTTTTAGTATGAATGGGTCGTCTCGCCCGGGGTAGTACCACCCTCTCACAGAACACCGACGTGAAGTAACAGTCCTTGCATTGTTGTGTTTCGTTCAGTCAGTGAAAGCACCGGGAGCCCACCTTCCCTCCCCTTAGTCCCCTTCTCCACCAAGACAAGTTGGCAACGCACTTGCGACTACCCTGGCGTTGCTGGTGTCTATGCACGGTGGTGATCACTTAACGCCAGGTGACCCACCTGTCGGTTTGATTCCTATGATATAAAAAAAGGGTGGTAAACACGCTAAACCCAGAGAAGGACTGGCTCTCAAGCGAAGCTACCGAAACACATCTACATATATGCTTGGCGGCAGATTTCCAACTTGAGAGAGGTAGACTCCCAGGTGGGCTTAAAAAAAGCCCTACTACCATGCTAGGTTTCGTCGCGATGTCTTCCTTCACCGAAATTTCTCGCTCATTAGCATAGGATTCGAACTTACGTCCATCAACGTGGTATCCAAACACACTAAAAAAATAAAAATATCTCACTACTAATCCAGAGAAGCCGCATTTGTCAAGAAATTACAGGAGCCAGGTATAAAACGGGGTGTATCGTTTTTTGTATTACAGGCAAAACTATATTTTTTTTAAAATTCAACAAAGAAACAATTGGTTGTCTGTAAAGTTTAACGGACGATGGAGTAGAAGAGAGACTGACGCGGAACGTGACAATGAGTCGTGTGTTTTCATGCATGCAGCCGGCGTTCATCGATTTATAAGACGTTATCACGTCAAACACCAGCGTCACGCGGTGTTCCCAGACCGTCACCCATCCAAGTACTAACCACGCTCGACGTTTCTTAACTTAGGTGATCGGACGAGAATCGGTGTTCCTAACACTGTATCCAACACAGTAACCCAACGTGACGCGGTCTTCCCAGTCGGTCACCCATCCAAGTACTGACCGCGCCCGACTTTGCGTATCTTCGGTGATCGGATGGGAACCGGTGTTTCCAACGCTCTGCCCGACACAGGCTTGCCCCCACAACTTTTTGTCAGACAAAGAGGTCGCCGATCAGAATTTCAAAGCCCTCCCATTAAAAACCCTCTTGGAAAAGAATTAGATATAGTCTCTCCGCTTATGACTTAGGCCGTAGCCTTATGTGTTTGTCGGCGTACATATTGGTATGTTAATAATCCAGCGTGGACCGACAAGGAGTGATATTTTAACGGGAGCTTACTACGAATCGTTTCTCCGTCCGTACGGATCTAATAGGATTTATAGAAAATCTTCAAGTAAATAGAGGAAAGTGACCAAATATGGAATACCATTTTGTTTTTTACGCATAATTTGCACAAATGTTATAAATAAAAAACTTTTTGTAGTATTATAGATCTACAAAGAAGTCTCCGAGGGCATATATCTATCACATATAATAAAACAATGTATGTCGGGATATTCCCTTATTATAGATCTACAAAGAAGTCTCCGAGGGCATATATCTATCACATATAATAAAACAATGTATGTCGGGATATTCCCTTATTATAGATCTACAAAGAAGTCTCCGAGGGCATATATCTATCACATATAATAAAACAATGTATGTCGGGATATTCCCTTATTATAGATCTACAAAGAAGTCTCCGAGGGCATATATCTATCACGTAAGGATAGCCCACTATACTTATCATATGTTCTAAGACATTCTAAATGTACAATTCGAAAGTAATTTAAACGGATATAGTATTAATAATTATCGGTAACCTTTTTGCTAATGATTCTATGTAGCCGAAAAGACATTCAGAATTCAGACATTCAGACTTCAGTATGGCGCTCTTTGAGTTCTTTCTAGGGGTAGGAAAACGGATTTAGTTGCTCCTCCCCAAGACGGAATGCAGTAAAGAAGAAGTGACTGGCATAAAGAGAAGTATATAATTTTCACACTGTTACTGTATGCGACGGGTCTAATGATAATAATGATGAAATATGATATTGGAAAGTTAGTTTATGGTCTACAACAATAGCGAAATATTTGATGTTTTCAACTTTCTCTCTTTACTAATTTTATAGCTTCCATCCTCTTCGCTTTGTCTTTAAATTGGTACCCGCCATACTGATGAAACATGAAAAATATATAATTAAGAAAATCTTCAAGTCAGCTGATACATATGAGTGCAACTACAATAATTAAAGTCAGTCATTCGGACACGATAATCTCACATCATCGTAGCTTGAATCGGATTTATTTTGAATATTAAAGGTCATTTTGTTTTGCCTGTATTCAGCGTGAGTTGATTTATTCGTAGCCAGGCACTTACAGAATTAAAACCTAATTAAGCACCATTCATATTTTAATATATAAAAAACTAATACAATCAAACACCTCTAAAACCTACAAAAGGACATCTAAACGATCTTTAGGAACTAGGAAAAACAATACATGTCCAGTTTTTGTACCAAAAATATGTATTTTCTACATACCTCAGAAAGTAATGCGGTAGCGACAAACAAAACATTCTCACAATGAGGAAAGAGCCTCACTCAACTGACATGCTACAATTTGTACGCACAAATGGGGATAGGAAAATAGAGATAATTAAGCACTAAGAAACGTATCTCTCCAATTCTGCCACTCTAATAATACAACAGTAATTGGATATAACAATTTTATTTTAAATATCACATACGTTCTTTATAATCTGACAATTATAAATATGATAGTAAAAACTGCGTAATGAATAAATAATCCTATTGCCTAAACAGTGGTAAAATACACAAAATAATCTATATAAAGAGGTAATGTTTGTTACGTTGTTGTCCAATTTGTACGCACAAATGGGGATAGGAAAATAGAGACAATAATTATTTATTGCGTGTGTGATTTTCAGAGAAATACTGGTATTCCATATTAGGGACACATGTCAAATCTAAATTTATTAAAATTATTTACTTTATAAAAATGGTTTTTGAAGCGATGGCAACTTACGGTTAGCGTTTTTGGATACTACGTAGATTTAAGTTCGCATCTTTACAAATGAGCCCATGATTTCGGTGAATGAAAAGATCGCGGTAAAGACATAATATTTAGTTAGGGAGTTTTCTTATCAATAAATATTATAAAACAATCTCTCCACCGCGTTTGTCTGTCTGTTTACAATAAACTCAAAAACTACTGAATGGATTTTCATGCCGTGTTCATTAATATATAGAATGACTCACGAGCAAAGTTTAGTTGTATAACTTTTCAAGATTTTGTGTAAATTGGTTGAAATATAACGATAATTATTGGAAGTGTCGCGTCACGACGAAGTCACGCTACCTCGGCTTTCGTCGAAAACGCTGAGATATAAAAAAAAAATATTAAGATAATAAACGACTCAGACGAAGTAGCGGGTACCAGCTAGTTATCTAATGAGATAGAGGAACATAAAAACCATTAAATTGATTTTTACGGGAAGGAGGAGTTAAATTTCTCATTTCAAATATTAAACAGAAATAGAACTAAATAAGGCTCTAGGTTTTATTGCATTATGCTTTCCCGTAGTTGTTAGGCAGTGTCAATAAAATTTTAATCAATACTTATAAAACACAGCTGTCTCCTACCGCAGCCGAGATAATTAGTTCTCATGGAAAAGGAAGTGCATTTTCAATTCCGTGAGAGACAAGTTGCAGTGCCATAAGCCTTTTCTCGAATGAAGATATCAACATAATCACCACGCCAGCATACGATGTACTGGGGAATCAAACACTGGGAATCCACAGTTCTATCTTCCTCACATACAGTAGTACTACAAAACTATTCTGTAGGTGGTAGAGCTACGCTAAAGCTATTACTGGTTTCAGTATGAATGGGTCGGCTCGCCCGGGGTAGTACCACCCTCTCATAGAACACCGACGTGAAGCAACAGTGCTTGCATTGTTGCGTTTCGTTCGGTCAGTGAGAGCCATATTTAAAAAAAAATCAACAAAGAAAGAATTGCTCGTCTGTAAAGTTTAACGGCCGATGGAGTGGAAGAGAAACAGACGCGGAACGTGACAATAAGTCATGCGTTTTCATGCATACAGCCGGCGTTCATCGATTTATAAGACGTTATCACGTCAAACACCAGCATCACGCGGTGTTCCCAGACGGTCACCCATCCTTGTACTAACCGTGCTCGACGTCGCTTAACCTCGATGATCGGACGAGAATCGGTGTTCCCAACACTCTATCCAAACACAGTAACCCAACGTGACGCGGTGTTCCCAAGCGGGCACCCATGCAAGTACTGACCGCGCCCGACTTTGCGTATCTTCGGTGATCGGATGGGAACCGGTGTTTCCAACACTCTGCCCGACACAGTGCTTGCCCCCACAACTTTTTGTCAAACAAAGCCCTCCCATTAAAAACCCTCTTGGAAAAGAATTAGATATAGTCTCTCCGCTTATGACTTAGGCCGTAGCCTTATGTGTTTGTCGGCGTACATATTGGTATGTTAATAACCCAGCGTGGACCGACAAGGAGTGATATTTTAACGGGAGCTTACTACGAATCGTTTCTCCGTCCGTACGGATCTAATAGGATTTATAGAAAATCTTCAAGTAAATAGAGGAAAGTGACCAAATACCATTTTGTTTTTTATGCATAATTTGCACAAATGTTATAAATAAAAAACTTTTTGTAGTAATTATTGACAATCATATATTTGAACTTTATTTTGTAACAATTGTTGGTTATATTGATTAGTTATATATTTTTTTAAATGTCTAAAACTAAATAATAAAGGTACCTAAATATGGAATAGGTACCCCAAATACACAATACTATAGATACTATCGAAAATTAAACTCAACTTATATGAGACTCTTTTAAGACTTCTTATAATATACAAAGGAACACAAATTATTTGCAAAAGTCATAAATCCAGGTATCAAACTTTGGCCAAAACAGTGCAATTTTTATGTGCCCAGGACCTACATGTGAGGAATCTGATTCATGTTTCCCCATGAGTATCATTCGAAACCAATATACCACAGAAAATACTCTTCTTCTGGGGATCATTCGTCTTTCTGGCATAATCGAAGCAAGGTAGACTTTGGTACATCAAAGTGTTTTGCAGGTCTTTAATAACCCATTTTCTCTCTCTTACTAATTTTATAGCTTCCGGCATATTTTCTGAATTCCATTCTTTTCGCTTTGTCTTGAAATTGGTGCCCGCCATTCTGATGAAACATGAAAAATGTATAAATAACAAAAATTTCAAGTCAGCTGATACATATGAGAGCTAATTATGGAATGACTGTTATGAGCTTATAATTGGATTGGATTGGATATAATTGGATACTGTGGTCCGTCCATATTTGGATTTTCCAACGACTCCAAACTAACATTCATATTTTTATATTTAAAAAGTAATGCAATCAAACACTTACAAAAGAACATCTAAACATACTGTGGTCCGTCCATATTTGGATTTTCCAACGACTCCAAACTAACATTCATATTTTTATATTTAAAAAGTAATGCAATCAAACACTTACAAAAGAACATCTAAACGATCTTTAAAAGCTCGGAAAAACAATACTACGAGTATGTGCAGTTTTTGTACCAAAAATATGTATTTTTTACATACCTCAGAAAGTTATGCGGTAGCGACAAACAAAACATTCTCACAATGAGGAAAGGGCTCACTCAACTGACATGCTACAACTTGTACGCACAAATGGGGATAGGAAAATAGAGACAATAATTATTTATTGCGTGTGTGATTTTCAGTTTTAGAGAAATGCTTGATATTCCATATTAGGGACACTACCCCATATTTATTTACTTTCCTATACCAATGTCAAGTCTATATTTATTAAAATTATTTACTTTATAAAAATGCCTTTTGAAGCGATGACAGCTTTATTTTTTATTTTTTTAACGTGGGGAATCTCTTATGGATTCGCCACCCTCCCGGGGGAGAGGGTGGGTTATGTCCGAGTCGCACGGACTAAAACCCCACGGTGTACGTCTGCCGCTATAGTTGGGGCGGCACGAGATCTCCTATTGACTTCATCGTGCCGCCCCAGCGGTTGGCCCAGCAGCGAAAACGCCGCCGCCGGGCCCCGTCTTGTTAGGAGACAGCCAGGTACACACCGGCCGTCTCCTCCGTCCACCGGACCTGTGCAATGGGAAGATGGGTCCCCCGACCCATCCTCTCCGATCCAGCTACGGTGGGAGGAGGCGATCAAACTGCCGCCTCCTCCTGCCTGTCCTCCGTTTATAGGTACACCGATGTCGGGCTATATACATATATATTAGCAAAATCCACACCGTTTTTCCATATTGGTGCAACAATTATATGGTCATATAGTTGAGTATATTATATCCCATATCAGTGAGTCATATAACCTATAATAAGGTTTTCATCAACCCAATCAGCCTTGAAAAAAATATTTGTAGATTATTTATGGCATTCTAATACATATAATTTCCTTAAGTTAACATAATATTTACCATTTATCCATTTAAGAGACTGGTAGTGTTTACAATAGTAATAAAGATGTTCATCTTCTTTAGCAGGTCCAAACACAATGAAATGACTACCATCAATACAGCTAATCACAGCATTTACAATGATAATGTATATTTTAGATCTAACATTTTAAACATATATCCATAGTTATTTCTGTGTATTTGTTTATTTAAAAATGTATATACATATGGTATATTCAAAAGTTACTGTAATAAATAAATCTAGTTACAATTTGTTTCAAATTGATATCTTTAAACAGACAACTTATGAGCAAGGTGACATAATTTTTACTAAATAATATAACTACTATATTCCAATTTAAACAAAATTATATATCTATAATTGGCACATATATGTCCTAACATACAGATGAATATATTTATTAATTCTTTCAGGTTTCATTGTAAATGCTGCGATTAGCTGTATTGATGGTAGTCATTTCATTGTGTTTGGACCTGCTAAAGAAGATGAACATCTTTATTACTATTGTAAACACTACCAGTCTCTTAAATGGATAAATGGTAAATATTATGTTAACTTAAGGAAATTATATGTATTAGAATGCCATAAATAATCTACAAATATTTTTTTCACGGCTGATTGGGTTGATGAAAACCTTATTATAGGTTATATGACTCACTGATATGACACTGGGAAATCCACAGTTCTGTTTCCCACATACAGTGGTACTACAAGACCATTCTGTATTATATATTATTATTATAAAGCTATTACTGGTTTCAGCATGAATGGGTCGGCTCGCCCGGGGTTGTACCACCCTTTCATAGAACACCGACGTGAAGCAACAGTGCTTGCATTGTTGCGTTTCGTTAGGTCAATGAGAGCGCCGGAGGCCCACCTCCTTTCTCCTCTCCCTCCCCACCCTTTCCCTCAAACACAGGCTGGCAATGCACTTTCGACTCCCTTAGTGTTGTTAGTGTCTATGGACGGTGGTGATCATTTAACATCAGATGACCCACCTGTTCGTTTGCCTGCTATGACATAAAAAAACCCATTTCTAAGCATCAGGTTTCCTCAAGATACTTTTCTTCACGGTTAGCCGATTAACAATTAAAAAAGTAAATTTACGCGAATTACGAGAAATTCGTTGATACACGCCGAGTTACGAACCTGTGTATATCGAATTGATATTCCAATATTGACGGTTTTTCACTTAAATCACAAACATTAGTTGTATTTCAAAACCCTATATATAGTGAAAACATCGTATCCAGAGCGACTATTTTAATACCAGTGTGCTTAGTGTGAGTTTGCAAAACATCAATCTGTAAAAAGTACACTAAAAGCTAAACCCTGTAATAAATAACATCGAGTAGTGATTACTGGAGCATGTAAATAGTATTTTGTATGGAAGCATATGTACCTGAATCATTTTTAATACACATAAAGTACACCCTTGAGATGGTTGCTAAATAAAATCGGCTGAGTGCGTTGAGCGCTCGCCTTAGTAATCCGGTGAAGCGGTAAAAGCCTGTCTGGCCAATAACGCAGTCAGTTCGTAAAAATAAATTCAAAGCCCTATAAGAAAATTCACTACAAAAATTAATAGTTCGTTTTCAATAAGTTTTCATATTAAAAACTAATCTCTGAAATATATTTCGCAAACGAACAGTACGCGTCCATACGCGAGCACGCTTTGCAAAAACCAATTCGTATATTATTTATCAACCTCGCATTTATTTTCATCAAAGCCATCATATTCAATGAATTAATACTCGAATCGTGATCCGTTATTGGATTTTTTTGGAAACCTACTACTATAATACTACTGTCGAGTAAGTAATCATTTTACAAGTCTCCTGCTTCCTCCACTTTACCCGATATTCGGCATTCTTTTGTGCGAGGTTCTCCTTTATGTCCGCGTTTACCAGGTCTAGACAGCGTTTTTGGGTCTGCCGCGAGAGCAAGAGCATTGTACGGTGATGTTGAAACATCTATTTCCGATGTAGTTTGGAGGCATGCCACTTATGTAGCCATACCAGAGGAAACGACTCTCCTGTCTGCAGCTTCTCTGCGATGTCACGGAATCCAAGGTTACCACAGATGTGTTCGTTCGTTCGTACGTTCGCCTCACATCCACTATATAATAATATTACAAGTGTCATGACAATTTCAATTTCTAACAAGACAGTGGCCCCATTATTAGAACATTCCAGAGAGTTTTCGTGGCATCTCAGAATATATGCTCCATACTATTATTTCCCATCCATTTCATTTGTGTACAGTAACCGAATTATATTACGTAAAATGCCACAAATATTAAAAATATAGAGTCAAATAACACATGATTATGAATAAAGTATAAAAGCCATTACATGGTAGACTAAAATCCTTGCACAAGTTACAATATGCCTGAATACTACGATTTGTGTTAGTCTTTCGGTGCATTATTTCTATCGCATCTACTACTGTTAGAGCCTCAATACAAGCAATCTCTGTACTATACTGAGACGGCAATATTAAACGTATGGACGCGAAATGATTTTACAGGTTTTAGCGTGTAACTACAATCTAATCTGATATTAAATGTCAATGTGGTCTAAAATGGTAATCACACTAAACCTAAAGGGCACTGGCTGGGAAGTGTACCTGCCATAACACACCAACAGGTGCTTGATGACAGACTTTCACACTGACGGTAGTAGCTAACCAGACGAACTAAGAAAAAGGCCTAACACCTTGCTATGTTGTCATCATGATATCTTCTTTCCTTTGTTGACTCAGTTGCAAGGATTCGAATGTACGTCAATCGTATATATTGTTAATTATTTTCGTAAAACCGACTACCCGTTATATGTTCTTTTTTATTTTTATTTTTTTAACAGGTATGCGCTTGGCCTCAATCTCACCTGATGG
>MU158857.1:14926-31393 GCA_015888305.1 Antheraea pernyi
CAAAAGTAGTTATTTGTTTATTGATTAGTGTTACATTTTCATTGCATTTCAATCTTTTTTGTCGTCATGTATACGTTAAAAATTCGAGTAATTATTGAATATGAGTACCGTCGTGGCAGCAACGCGGCAGAAGCGGCACGCAACATCAACGACGTTTACGGAGCTAACACTACAAAACAACGCACCACCTGTTGTTATTGGTTTGCTCGCTTCCGTTCTGGGAATTTCGACCTGAAAAATGAACCTCGCGGTCGTCCGAAGACTTTGGTCGACAATGACGAATTAAAGGCGATTGTGGAAGCTGATGACATACAATCTACGGCTGAATTAGCAGCAGCTTTCGACGTTAGCGTCAAAACAATATTGGTCCATTTGCGTCAAATTGGCAAGGTAAAAAAGCTTGACAAATGGGTGCCCCACGAACTCAATGATCGCCAGTATCATAATATATATATAGTAAAGGAGGTAAGGTACTTTTCATCCTAAAAAGACTACTGTACCCGAAGGATAGATCATATCTTTATTAACACGAACGAAACCGCGAAGAAAACTAGTTTATTATCTGTACATTTAGGAATATGTTCAGTAAATTGCCTCGCTCCTTTTTATATTTTAAACAAACCGATAGTTTTTTTGTCTTTGTGTCGCGGTTTTGATGGCATAAAATGTCGGACGCCTTATCTATAAATCTATATCTTAGATATCTTATCTTATCTATAAATCCATATATATATAAAAGAAAAGAAAATGTAATTTTACGAAACCACAGTGCAAGTGAAACTTTTTTTCGGATTGTAGGCATTTAACTGATAATTTTCGGAAAAATATTTAATTTAGGGTGTTAAAATCGTGTTTGTAATCTTAACTTGATAATTAAATTATTAAGGTTAATAACAAAAATATTTTTTGCTTTTCCGTTTTTTCATCAGTTTAATTTTTTTATTAAAAAGTTTTTATATTATAATTTTTTTTTGTGGCTATAATCAACTAATTGATTGCTTTTATAAAAAAGTTATGCGTGGTCATACATATAAATAGTGAGTGAAAAATCAAACATACCTTGTTTTCGTACCATTAGGGTTGGATTTTTTTCCCAAATTGATACGGGACCAACATTCGGGTATACTCTTTCCAATAAAAGTTTTATTTTCGTCGGTTACAAATGGGAATGAAAATATAAAATCAAAAGTAGCCAAGATACCCCCACTATAAATTTTAAATCTGCGTATTAGAGTACGGATTATATAATAAATACATTCATTTAGATGGTAGACGGCAGTTATAGACAGAGCACTATATTTATTAAAATTATTGAATCATTTTGAATTGAGCCACGGGTGACGTCGTATTGGCTTTGGCTGCACTGCTGAGCGACTTTCACTCTACCCTTACTCCGCGGCCGGCTGTAAGGCGACATGCGATAAACGGACGAAAAAATTAGAGGCAAATAAAAATAAGCTTCACTTTAATAACTGACTGACACAGGACTGTAGCTAGAGTCGAATTTGAGATATAGCAGCATTGATTACAGGTAGGGTGGAAGTAAAAAAATATCATAATTTATATGCCCTCGTATGTCACATACTGTGGTATATTCGGAAGGTTTAGATACCAATCGCTACAATTTTTTAAATCTCAAACTAGGAACAAACAATTTAACTATAATATTTTATCATAGTTTTTGGTATTTTCAAGGTAGGGTATTGTGATTTCAAGGTATGTCATTGCCCCATAATTGCCCCATAAGCTACGGCCCTAGACTGACATATTAAAGTACAATCCAGTCTACCTGATCTAGGGCAATAAAATGCATGTGAATTCCTTTTACACCGTATGTAAGCATTACGGAAGGATTTTCGGAAATTCAACCTCTAATATGGTCAAAAAGTGCATGAAAGTTTGTACTAATCCCGTGATTTCTCCATCAGTTAATCCATTATTGTTTTATATATGTACTAGCGGTCCTTGCACACGTTATCCTGCCAGCGCCTCCTACTGGGTCCAATTCTGAATCTAAACCATTCTCGGATCCACTGGAACATGCACACAAAATTTCATCAAAATCTGTCCAGCTGTTTCGGAAGAGTTCAGTGACATAAACGTATAGAAGAAATTTATATATAAAGATATAGATATAAAATAAAGGGTTGAAAATATTTAATGAGCAGAACACGAGGTAAATTGCTAGTAAGCTACAAAATACATTTTTATTGTATATATTTTGTTGTATATTCGTAGGACGATAGTTCTCGCTTTTAAATCTCATATAATTACGGTTCTCTTCATATAGACTTGGCAATAATAATCAAATATCAAAAAATAAAAATGTTAACATTTTAAAAGTTAATTGGGCATTTCTAGAGAAAACTGGAATGCAGTATTTCGAGCTGTTATATATAAATTGCATTTTTATTGACCATCGCTGTAATTGTTTGAAGCAAAAATATCTTTTGTGTAATTTTCTTCTCTGCATTTCGCGTAAAACTACACTGAAATAGTAATAAAAATAAATTGTATAATTCTGTAGATTATTTAATTAAAATCAGAAGTTAACGTGTTATGGTTAAAAATAAAACAATTTTTGCATATAATAGCTGAAACTGACATGTTATTTGAGTCGTGACATTTCAAAATTAACCAAATCTATTTTTTATTGTTCATATAACATGTTTCTTTTTGTTTTCTGTGTTTTTTCTTGTTCTTATAAACAAAGAACGAAACGTAACGATTTTACGTGTACAAAATATGAAGATTTTGAAAAATAACGTAAAATATTAGGAAAGGCTAAAATTAGATTTAGCTAATTTTGTAATGCCAAGACTCATTTTAGATTTCAATAATATTATACCAAACGACTGAACCAATTTTATGGAAACTTTCACTGATATATAAATAACGTTTCTAAGCTGCATATCATTACGCTTTTCCACAGAGTATTAGCAGTATTGACAACGTACATATAAAAAGGATTACAATTAAAACCGTATGTGTAGGAACTTCGGGCTCACTACTATAAGAGTTTAGACTGACATGGACATCGTAATAATAATACCCGGAATGCGTAAAATAGACTGTTTATTTACAACTCCATATATGGTATTTATACAGAGACGCGATTGTTCATTTGTTTGAACGACATTCTATTTACAATATTATACAAAAGTATCGTAAGGGGTGTCGAATAATATCATAAGACTTGAGAAACCCAAGCCATCCTCACCTGCACGTGGTGCACCCAATAACAAACGAGGCAATGGCGAAAGCGGGGTGGTAGGGTTTAACAGCCTGACTGGGTCGCAACCACCATGTTATATCGCGAAAAAGTCCGTCATAGTGATTCGCTTCTGCGGTTCGCGTTTCGGGATCAGCCTATACATATCCATCTTTTCGCAGGCCGGCATGACAGCGGCGACCGGTGATGAATAGTGTAACACTCGGTGGTCGCCATTGTTTTTAGATTGTACCGTGCTTACCATCAGGCATAGTTCAGTCATTTTGCCGTGCTACAATGAAAAAAAATATTAAAAAAAGATACAGCCAGTCTGCCAAAGAGGATGACATACTCGGTAGCTATATATGCATACATGCATGCAGGGATCATGGGACTACCTTCAGGAAAGATGTTACAGTAAGCTAATATCTATATATTATAATACGTGGAATGAAAACTTGGTAATCCTTTTTAAGCGAATTGCGAGAATAGATGAACGTGAAATTTGGCATAGTCAAAGTTTATATGGAGGAGAAATGCACAATGCTATTTTTTAATATAAAATTAATTAAAAACACATTAAATTAATTAAAAAATACATTACGCACACTACTGCCTGAATAACACACAACAAAAATACACTTATAAATGAAAAAGACGCTTTGTCTTCCGTCTTTTCCTCTTACGTTCCAATCTTTCGCAGGCCGCCATGACAGCGGTGACCGGCGATGGATAGTGTATCACTCGGTGGTCGCCGTTGTTTTTGGATTGTACTGTGCTTACCATCAAGTACAGTGCAGTCATTTTGCCGTGCGACAATAAAAAAAAAATTGAGCTTTTTTCATACTACATTCAATATTTTTAATGTGACGTACGTTCCAAACCTTACATGCTCTTTGAAATTAACCGGTCAAATTGTAGGTTAATTTTATAATAATACAATATGTAAATTCATGAGATACATTAATAATTTAATAATAAATGGTTTATCTTTAGTAAATTTATGAAACCACTAAGATAATTTTCATTCTCCTTGGTCTTATGGAAGGTCAAATGAATTATGGTCGAATCGCGAATACTAGCCGACCACTAGTTAAAAAATACATTAACAATTCGCTGTAACAAATTAAATATAATTTAGAAATTTAAGTTATTTCGAAAACTGTAAACCCATAATATAATTCCTAGGTATTTTGTAATTACACTTACCTAAAAATAATTTTTAAAAAAGTCGAGGAAGTCATAATGTCTGCCAACAGATTATAATCTGAATGATTGAAACTCCACGACTTATATGATAAATTGATATTATTAACATTAGTATGGTTTGTACATCTATTGGTACTCCGACCAATAATTATATACATTATTATACAGTTTACAGGGTGGATGAAATGGCGAAAGGTGTCTGGTGTAGCTTGTGACCCACGAATGCCCTTGAAACTCAAGGTGTATATGTATAAAACTATTATAAGACCAGTAATGTTGTACGCATCTGAGTGCTGGGCGACTAGAGAGACGGATGAGAGAAAACTACATGTGGCAGAGATGCGAATGTTAAGGTGGATGTGTGGTGTAACTAGAATGGATAAGATTAGGAATGAATATATCAGAGGAAGTTTGAAAATAGCACCAGTAACAGATAAGTTAAGGAGTAATAGGTTAGCATGGTATGGGCATGTTATGAGGAGAGATGAAGACCATGTAACTAGAAAAGCTTTGAGTATGACGGTCGATGGATATAAGAGTACAGGAAGACCGATAAAAGGATGGATGGATTGTGTGAAAAATGATATGTGTGTAAAAGGTGTGTTGACTGAGATGACATCTGATAGGCGAGCGTGGAAAAGGAAAACATGTTGTGCCGACCCTACTTAGGTGGGATAAGGGTAAGAAGATGATGATTATTATACAGTTTACCTATACATATCGACGGGAGCAAGCCAATATGTCGTAACTTGTATTTTTGACTGGTGGTCCCATGTTTCAGACTTAGAAAAACCAGTAATAGTTTTTTAGGTAATAGTGTTAGGTTCTACAATAAAGTCCCAAAGCATGTTACCGATTTGCCGGACTGTAAATTTTAGCGCCATGTCAAACGGGTTTTAGTTTCAAAAGGATATTATAGAGTGGATCAGTATGTGAATGATAGTGATGTCTGGAATTGACTCCTCTCTGTGCAGCCACTAAAAGCATTGTATAATGTATTGGAAATATATGTTTCAAAAATGTACCCGATCGAGTTTCTTGCTGGTTCTTCTCGATGACTGGGTTGTTTTCCGAACCGGTAGTAGTCTTTGACGTTCATAAGTGCCTTATTAGGACCTAAACTGAATAAAGTATTTTTGATTTGATTTGGCTAAATCACTTTTTACCATATTTTTGTATAAAAAAATACCACTTCGAATGGTGTGGGGCTCGCTTTCCTACGATTAAATTTTCCATCGATACGACCTCAGTTTTTTGCCTAGTTTTAAAACTATACATAAAAGAAATGTAATTTTTGAAATAGTTTTTTGTCTATGGTGTAAAGTTGAATTTTTCAAGTTACGACAATTCCGCTTTTATCCGTCGATATGATAAGAATGTGGAATCTAACGTGTCTATTCTTTTTAGATTTTCGTGATATTACTTTATTATTCACCGTTTTTTTACATTAGGTTGCACGCAAACGGAGTCGCGTTAGTTAGTACACAGTTAGTATTAAATAAAAGTGACATTATTATTAAAAAGTACTAGGACACTATAAAGAAAAGTAATATTTTATAACTCTCTACTATAAAGAATATAACAGTATTTATTTCTTCCCACTTCAAGGGAATATTTTTATCTCACGTTTTTGCGTACTAGACTTATCAAATGTACTAGATTGGAGATGAAACAATTATTTTATAATAAATTCTCTATCGTTATTTGAAAGGTTAGCAACACACTTTGCGACTCCCCTGGTGTTGTTAGCGTATATGGACGGTGGTGACCACTTAAAATTAGGTGATCCACCTGTTCGTTTGCCTCCTATGATATAAAAAAAACAGTTTGAATTAGAATGAAATTTAAGTTAATTTTATATATTTCTTATATCTTCTTTCGTTACGTAAAGAGTTTGTTTTTCCCTCTAAATATAAACCAGGTATAATGGTCCACATTCAATCAATTACTATATCCTATTTTATATATTTATTATTATGTGTCTACCAAATAATATTTGCTCTCATTCTTGGTATTTATCGGTGTTATCTATAATTTATAATAAAAAACGTTGTCTGCAACGAATTTTTATACAGTAATTTGGTACATGTTTCTCGGAATTAATTTTACTTTATTTCTGAAAGTCTCTGGCATTATTGAATAAAAACTGTTAAAATCAGCTGGTACACTTTAATAATTCAATATAAAACTACTATCATGAGAATTTATTTAGCTTATATCAATGGAATTATTTATGTAAGGTACTTACTTGATTGAATGAGAGAGCTGTCGTTAGTATTTTTCACACCATGTGTAGAAAACCTTCATTTTAATAATACTGAAATGTTTCAAATGAAATTATACTGACTGGTTACTCGTTAGCAATATTTTTACGTGATACTTGGTACTCGATTCTCGTTGTAAAATAATTAAAAAAATAAGTGTTTAACATTAGACTTAATTGTCTAGAGAATACAAAGATTATAGTCAATCGTCTACCCGTCTATGTTAAAGCACAGTGTCAATGACCGTCGGGTGTAGTAAAAGTGAAATGAAAGTGAACCCAACCAACTATCAAAGGATAATTTTTCGAAGTTTGAACAAACATAAAGGTTTATTGTCCGTTTTATTATCAAACGGTATAAACTCCGGGTCGCCGCTCGCAGGTTATGTCACCGGTCGTTCACCCTAGGTTTATTTAAACTTGTACCCATACTTTTGAGAATCTTAAAACAAATTTTAACTAAGGTTCTTGTCGTTGTTTATTAATATTCTTTTAATATTATTATTTTATATGTTAAATGTGATCATGAATTATCACACGATTGAAAGTTGTCACTCTTTAAACAGTCACTGTGTATAATATTGTTATTTCCAAAGAGTTATGGTAGAACTAAGGGACCATTCATAAATAATGTTACAATAATTCCATAAGTTTTGTGACACCCTTTTGTCTTTGTTACATTTGTGTGATCACCACTATAGATCTGACGTCACATATGTTGCAATTTTAAGCATCACTGTCTAAATTATTTATTTATTTATTTTTAACGATATTAATTGTAGTGCTTTTGTGATTGAATATAAACGCAGTCATACTTATATCAGACAACCATGGCATGCTTCAACAATAAATTAAAGTTTAATACTGCATTTTATGAATGGACTGATATGACTCTACCGTTATTTTGTTTTTTTTTTTTAATTTAGTTTAGTTTAGAAATTGTCACATGTTTTATGCAATGGCGTTATGATTTATATATTTAAATTTTAAATGGTTTCACAGAATCGACACTGAATCAAATATTTTATATTTTTGTTATAACTGATTTATAGAGTTTTATTTAATGAAACCTTATAGATGTGAAGGGATGTAAACCCCTCTTGTTAACGTTAATAGTTTTTTTTACCTTCCCTCGTTTTTTTATAAAAGTAAAGCTTGTCAGGACGTGTCCACAAAAATATAATTATTAACGACCAGTCTAATGTATATGTAAATATAGGTAAATTGATGTCGCATTTGTATCTATTTGTGCTGAGTTAATGTTATAATTATTTTCTTTATTTTACCTCGCACTATATACAATCATATATTTTCTGCTAAATACCGGTTAACTTAGGTTAGTTTTAGCGAATTTAAGTTCACTAGTATACGGAGTAAAAAATACAATAAAGAAATCATTGTAACATATTAATTATGTGACATAAACTAACATAAATATGGTAACACATTATTTATGGGCGACACTTGCGCAACAATCTCAAGTTACATCGAGTGTACGATCTGGATGACTTATTCAGTCATCAAATTATAAACATGTTCACATAAAGCGATAATATAGAATCGGATACATAATTTGAAATACCATGAGGCATTTAATTTACTCTGGTCGAATTTCGATAGAGTGGAATTACAAATTCATTTGAACAAGTGGCACTTCTATTTAAAAACGTGAAGAAAAATGTACAAAATGAGCACTGTATATTGTTATATTATATCTTTTGTATATCTTGTACATGGTTTCGATTGGTTTGATTTCGACAATCATAATTTTTTACACGAAGAGAAAAGTTTAGACGCTTTAAAACGTCACGGGGTTTTGTCTTACTTTGACCAAGGCATAAAGGCAGTTATTAGCGGACGAGGTATAACGAAGAGGGATAGACCTGATGAATTTGACGATATAAAGGTGCTTTTGGAAGAGAAATACAAATTTCGTAATAACGAGACTACTAGAAGAAGATTTCAAATAGAGGCCGGAGGTAAATATATAATTGTTTAAAATTTGTTATTCTATTTTTGGTAACCAATCTTCTAGTAGATTATTACTGCAATTGTCGAATAAGTGATGATATTACAAGTTTCTTATTATATCAATATTATATAATATATATTACATCAATTAACTAACAAGATGGTGGTCGTCTTGTTAGAACTTTCCAGTGAGTTTTTGTGGCGAGTCAGAATCCATGCTCCTTGGTATTATTCCCTATAAACTTTACCTGTGTGTGTTTTTTTTTATAGTAGCACGGCAAAATGACTTTACTGTGCCTGATGGTAAGCACAGTACAATCCAAAAACAATGGCGACCACCGAATGACACACTATCCATCGCCGGTCGCCACTGTCATGCCGGCCTGCGAAATGCTGGATATGCACAGGCTGATCCCGAAACGCAACCCGCAGAAGCGAATCATTATGACGGGCTTTCTCGCCATATACATGGTGGTTGCGACCCAGTCAGGCTGTAAAACCCTACCACCCCGCTTTCGCCATTGCCTCGTTTGTTATTCAGCAGGGTGCACCACGTGCAGGTGAGGTTAGGTATACGTAAATAACCACCAATATTACAAAATATAGAGCCAAGAAACAATAGATTACGAATAAAATATAAAAACCACTACATAACATTCCGAGATACCGCCAAAAACCCCTAAAAAAGGTTAGTTTGTGAGATCTAGTTAAGGAGTTTCATTTATTAATTTGAAAATGTTAGCCAAATTTAAATTGTTGTAATTTAAAATATATGATTAATTTAATATATTCACTATTTATAATTTCATGTATTTTTGCATTTTTAAAGTTACTCTATTCAGTACTAGCCGACCCGTGCCCACTTCGTTGGGCGGTAATAGGCATTATCAAGCTACAACTTTTGTCTAGAACTCAATCATATATATCTCATAATTAAGGCAGCGTTCGTAAGAAATGTTTTCGTTCGACCATTTTTCTCCGACTCCCCAGATATTACACACTACAACCTCACAAACTTTACCTCTTTATAATATTACTAGCCGACCCGTGTCCACTTCGTTGGGCGGTAATAGGCATTATCAAGCTACAACTTTTGTCTAGAACTCAATCATATATATCTCATAATTAAGGCAGCGTTCGTAAGAAATGTTTTCGTTCGACCATTTTTCTCCGACTCCCCAGATATTACACACTACAACCTCACAAACTTTACCTCTTTATAATATTACTAGCCGACCCGTGTCCACTTCGTTGGGCGGTAATAGGCATTATCAAGCTACAACTTTTGTCTAGAACTCAATCATATATATCTCATAATTAAGGCAGCGTTCGTAAGAAATGTTTTCGTTCGACCATTTTTCTCCGACTCCCCAGATATTACACACTACAACCTCACAAACTTTACCTCTTTATAATATTACTAGCCGACCCGTGTCCACTTCGTTGGGCGGTAATAGGCATTATCAAGCTACAACTTTTGTCTAGAACTCAATCATATATATCTCATAATTAAGGCAGCGTTCGTAAGAAATGTTTTCGTTCGACCATTTTTCTCCGACTCCCCAGATATTACACACTACAACCTCACAAACTTTACCTCTTTATAATATTACTAGCCGACCCGTGTCCACTTCGTTGGGCGGTAATAGGCATTATCAAGCTACAACTTTTGTCTAGAACTCAATCATATATATCTCATAATTAAGGCAGCGTTCGTAAGAAATGTTTTCGTTCGACCATTTTTCTCCGACTCCCCAGATATTACACACTACAACCTCACAAACTTTACCTCTTTATAATATTACTAGCCGACCCGTGTCCACTTCGTTGGGCGGTAATAGGCATTATCAAGCTACAACTTTTGTCTAGAACTCAATCATATATATCTCATAATTAAGGCAGCGTTCGTAAGAAATGTTTTCGTTCGACCATTTTTCTCCGACTCCCCAGATATAACATCCTGGTAGATGCAGAAGACACTGGTGATCAATACATGGCTTGGGCGAAAGATAACACTTATATTTCCTTTTTTTTATAACATCCTGGTAGATGCAGAAGGCACTGGTGATCAATACATGGCTTGGGCGGTCCGTTCAGACGCCGTCCGCAGGATCGTCGGGGGAATGGAGACCAGTATAGACATGTACCCATATAATGTAGCAATATCAAGATACGGGATACACTATTGCGGTGGTTCGATCATTGATGAGCAGTGGGTACTCACCGCTGGCCATTGCTTGGACATGTATGTAGTGTTTTCTTTTCAAACTGACTATGCTATTGGCCTAGCAACGCCTTTACTTTACTAAGGCGAGCGATTAAGGCATTCAGCCGATTTTATTTTGACAAGTAGCTCAAGGGTGCAAGGCACACATAGGCTTGGGCTGTTTTCTACCCTAAATCTGATTAGCTAAACTATGCTAAGTTATTTATACGTACTAGTGGGCGCCCAGAGGTCGACATTCGACCATAGTTCATTGATTTTTTAAAGTTTGAATTTTATTAGGGTTCTTTTGTCAAAGGGTATTATTATGTTATAATAATATCATTGTAGAATGTAGAATGAAAAAGGGTGATTGGAACGTAAGAGTAAAATAATACATACAGTCGAGCATAGCAACCTCCTTCGCAACCTTTTTTGAAGTTTATTATTGACGGATGTCAAAATGTCTTTTTTATTTACATGTGTGTATCTGTTGTGTAAAATTGAAGCAGTAGTGTGAGTAATGCATATTTTAATTAATTTAATGTACTTCTAATGCATTTTATATAAAATAAATAGCTTTCTGCACTTCTCCTCCATATAAACTTTCACTATGCCAAATTCCACGTACATCCGTTCGCCCAATTCCGTTAAAAAGGGGTACAAAGTTTAGGCTTCACGTATTAAATACATATGATATACGTTTGTGAATCATACATTAAAATTGTATGATTCACAAACGTTTACATGTGTATTTCGGATGTTAAAAGGAACTAAATTAACCGATTCAGTTTGAATAAATGAAAAAAAAGAAAACCCTTCTACCATATGTGTAATGTGTACACGTATTCGAGGGTAAACGACGGATATGTAGTGATTTTACGTGTAAGTAAGGGCATTTCATGTGAAGCGAACAACGTTGATAATAAAAAAAATCTTGACAAATTATATACATAAACCTTCTTCATGAATCAATTTATCTCCTGGTGAAAACCGCATGAAAATCCGTTTAGTAATTTTTGAGTTCATCGCGAACAGTCTGTCTGTCAGACGCGGTAGGGGGCTTTAATGTTTAGTAAGGATGCAATGTTTCAGATAATAATTGATTTGTTATGTACTTCGAAACTTGAAACTTGAAACCTTATGTAAAAAAACAGGGATTAATAAAATCACCTGAGTGTATTAAGTTCATTTACTTATCTCAGGACTACGCCGTCTACTTTTTCCTCGTAGTTAAGTCGGATCGACATTAAAAGTACAATAACTTTTAATAGAGAGAACCGATTTTAATTAAACAAATACTAAATGTTAGTCTTTAGATTTACATTCTTATTATATATATAGCTATAGATAAATAGTACGATAGTAATAGATATTTTATAATAGTGGTCGGAAAACACAACAAGCTAGCCGCATGTGGCACTTTCTTTCCTTCACTGTGACTCTTTAAAAAAATGTTTACTGCAGATATGGAATAATATTTATCAATTTGCCATGTAAAAGACAAGTTGTATTAGAAACGCAAACCTACAGAAAAGAGGCAAATTTTTAGAAAGCATCAATAGCACAGCTAGTCGCTCGCAAAATATACATATTTAGTAGTTTTAAACCTAATCTAATATATAAAAATCTCGTGCCTCGGTATTTGTGTTCAGGCCATAGGCCACCATAGATTTTCGAATTTTTTTTTTTTTATATTCCATATGGTCCCTTAGGAACTCAAAAATGATGTCCCAGAAGATTATGGCCGGGAAAAACCTTTAGGTACTCGGTTTTCGAATTTCAGTACAAGGCCATCTGGTCCGCAGCGAGCTCCTTTTGTGAGCGCTAGGGAGAAGGTATGTTAGGGGACTAGAGCAGGTATGCGGCAGATGCTATTGAAAATATTTATTTCCTGACTAGTGTAGACGAGTTTATCCTTGTCGAACGTCTCTTTTAGTTAGTTGGGCACAGCCAAGCATTTGAGAAGGACGCTAGTCGACGAACACTTGTTTTCCTCGATATTTCTGTGAACTTCCATTTCTTTTTCCCTGTATAATTATTGAGTTTTTATAATGAGTGATAAAGTAGTGTATAGTGCGAAGAAAGGAATAAAGTCGTCATTTTGCAATAGAAAGAGACCAAAAATATCTCGAAGAAGACCATTGAATCGCCATGAGCTAGAAGCACCAGACGACTTGAATGCCAGTACATCGGCAAAAAAACTAAAGCAATCGGAATATTTATATGATATTGAAGTGGATATTGTATCCAGCGTTTGGATATTGTATAATTAACTTTATCGCAGTATTTTCAGCTATTTCGAACGCTGTCGTTTGTAAGATATGCCAATCGGAAGTGAAATTTACTGAAAGCAGTAAGCGTGGTTTGGGATTCAAACTAGTAATGTCCTGTGAGAATTGTGAAAAGACTGAGATACCGAGTTGTCCATTTGTTGAGAAAGGCTACGAAATCAACCGTAGAATCGTAATTGCCATGCGATTGCTTGGAGTTGGTTGGCAAGGAATAAGAAAATTCGGTGCATTTATGGAATTACCGGCCTACTTTTCATTCATTTTACGATAAGATTGACAAAAAAATGAGCTCTGCAACCAATCTAGTTTGCAAGAACAGTATGATGAGAGCTGCGGAAGAAGAGAAAACCGTATCTATTGTATCTATCGTATCTGTGTGGGAATTGGCCCCGAAATCTATTTCAAGTCGTAAAACAATCTTGGATGTAGCCACGGATATTGCAGTTTGTGTGTTCAATGACGGGTTTGTTTCAATTTTACACATAATCAAAGCAATGAACTTGGAAATCGGCCCGAACAGCTACGAAATGTGCCTGGAGATCGACAAACTGCGCATAAAGCTTGCAGAAAGATCGCTGTCCGACCGGGTAAAAGAGGCAAGAATCGCTTCAAGATCAAGCAGAAAAGAAATGCAAGAGCAGGAACATAATCTGGAAGGCCAATTGTATGGTGCAGGCATCGCAGATTTAAGGTACTGTGAAATTATTCATGATTTTCTACTACTCAAAACTTTAAACGCGTTTATCTCAATACTGTATTTTTCAAGTTGGCTGGACTCGTAACTCAAGCAATTTTCAACCGAATAACTTGAAATTTTGAAAATATCTTGAAATATACATTGTCTATGGAAGTACGTAGGATTTTTTGTATATTGCGTAGTTCATTTGTTATTAATCTGACAATTTTTCAGACAAGTTTGTCACTTTTCACTTTAGAAGGGCGCTATTTGGCCAACAATCAATATATCGCAAAAATCCTACGTCCCTCTATAGCAATTACTATATATAATCGGGAAATTCATTTGCTCATTATTATTTTAAAAATTACAGGAGCTGTTAGTCCGGTGTAGACCCCGAAAAAAAAAGACGTCGTCGAAAAACGCTGCACAGACGCCATTTTGTAATGAATCGCTTCAAAAAATATTGTAAACAGTCACTGATATAGATAATAAAATCACGTTTCTGTTATCTTAATTTATTTTGTAGTTTTTCTGAAAAAAAATCGCCAAAAAGCCTATTTTTTTCAGCTTCTAGGGCCATCAAACTACTCCGAAACTGCTCGACCGATTTTTATGACATTTTAAATGTATATTTGGTAGGTATGAGAATAGGTCGTAAAGTATATTTTATATCTGTAGGTGATCATGATGTCCGAATCCAGATTTTTTTTTTAAAATTTACAATTTTTATTTGCCCTCTAAAAATAATAATAATCCCATTTTTTTTCTTAACCACACCCTTCCATTTTTTATACGCGAGTTTAGTATTTTTGTATGAACAATATCCAAAAGATTCAACAGTCGTTCGTATTTCAAGCAAAACATAATTACTGATGTTGCTGAATAGCAGATGGCGCTACGTACGCCTCATCGAAATTTCTTCTACACATATCCAGATTTTTTAAATTTTTTTTACAATTTTTATTTGCCCTCTAAAAGTAATAATAATCCCAAATTTTGTATTTTCCTAACCACACCCTTCCATTTTTTATACGCGAGTTTAGTATTTTTGTATGAGCAATATCCAAAAGATTCAACGGTTGTTCGTATTTCAAGCAAAACAAAATTACTGATGTTGCTGAATAGCAGATGGCGCTACGTACGCCTCATCAAAATTTCTTCTACACATACGTAAGTCATTCGCTAAACCAACTAGGTATGTGTTCGAGTGAGTCCCTGAATTGTTTGGTTTCACAATTGGAAACGGTGGGAGTCACCCAGTTTTTTTTTGGTTTTTCGTGTTTGGAAATACAATTGGAACCGGTGGATAAGCGATTTGGCGCAGGCGAAGTTGCGCGGGTCAGCTAGTTATTTCCATAAAATGTCTCTACTAAAGTTAATCCTTTAAAAAAAAAGGATCTTTGAATAAACCTGTGTTGTATTGTTTATATTTAGTTCTTTTGGATAAATTTATGTTTCTTTTGTATTGTAGCACGGCAAAATAACTGCACTGTGCCTGATGGTAAGCACAGCACAGTCCAAAAACAATGGCGACCACCGAGTGACAAACAATCCATCGCCGGTCGCCGCTGTTATGCCGGCGCGCGAATAACTGGATATGCACAAGCTGATCGCGAAACGCGACCCGCAGAACCTAATCACTATGATGGGCTTTTTCGCCATATACATGTTGGTTGCGATTCAGTCAGGCTGTAAAGCCCTACCACCCCGCTTTCGCCATTGCCTCGTTCGTTATTCAGCAAGGTGCACCACGTGCAGGTGAGATTGGCTTGGGTGTCTCAAGTCTTAGATGTTATTCGACATCCCCAATTCCTACAGATATTATAAGCAAAATAACAAATGTTTAACTTTTAAATTTTATGACTTGTTTAATATTTACAAGAAGATAAAATTCCAATAAGTGTTTTTAAAATTATGTATGTATATGTAAAATGGCATGCAATTGAAATAAATAATACGACATTTCCAATTTTATGGTATTTATTATAAATAGAAAAGAAAAATGGCTACGTATATATAATTGTAATTTCCGATAATAAGTAACCGTGAAACTTGTATACATTTGATTTGTTTTGAAGCGATAACTTCTTTAGGAGCATTGGATATTTATTTATTTTTATTGAATTACATTATTGCTTAAACTATTGACTACGATGTACAATTTCTTAAGTAAACGCAACTTGTCTAATATATCTTAAATATTAGGTCTTTACCTATTAAATTGCCGTTTTGTGTGACAAAATTTAAACGAGTTTTTTCATGTATTTTTTATTTGTATTAATCGAAGTAATCACCCATGCAATCAATGTATCTTTGCCAACGCAGTGGCAGTTTATTGATGCCCTTCTTAAAGAGATCAGCTGTTTAAACCGCATTGTTACCTGCGATGAAAAATGGATTCTGTTTGATAACCGCAAGCGCTCAGCAAGTTGGTTGGATCCTGGTTCAGCACCTAAACAATGCCCTAAACGAAAACTTACCCCTAGAAAAGTGATGGTCACTGTTTGGTGATCTAGCGCCGGTGTGATTCATCACAGCTTCTTACCAAACGGGGTGAGCATCACTGCAGATGTGTATTGTGAAGAACAGAACACAATGATTGAAAAGCTGGCACATCTCCAACCAGCATTAGTCAAT
>MU158857.1:32096-42416 GCA_015888305.1 Antheraea pernyi
GACGTGAAGTAACAGTGCTTGCATTGTTGCGTTTCGTTCGGTCAGTGAGAGCGCCGGATAATCCCCTTCCCCACTCCCCGTCCCCCAAACACAGGGTGGCAACGCACTTGCGACTCTTCTGGTGTTACAAGTGTCTATGTATGGTGATCACTTAACATCAGGTGACCCACCTGTTCGTTTGCCTCCTATGATATAAAAAAAATGAAAGTTGGCATTTATGTATAACTAGCTGTGACCGCGACTCCGTTCGCGTGAAACCTTACGTAAAAAAAGCAGTGATTAATAAAATCACCTGAATGTAATAAATCCATTTTATCTACTTATCTCTTGTATTTAGGTCACGTCGATATTAAAATTCTATAACTTTTGATAGAGTACACCGATTTTAATGAAACAAAGACTAAAAGTTAATCGAGAATACACTTTATTTACTTTCTAGTACATTAGCAGTGATGCGTGTTAAAGCAAACCGACAGACAGACATTTCTAAAAACGTTTGAAATTCATTTAATTATTATTATTAATTACTTGCAATAATTTTTTACCCAAAAGTCTGGAAAGTATAGAAATGTAGAATTTACATTTTTGTTATACGTGTATATGACTTTTTGAAGTGAACACTTCTTTAGGCGCTTCTTTGGGCGGTATTATTGACAGAAGATTAGTTTATAATTTCGCGTCATGGCATGCTACATAAGCATGACCGGCCGTATTGTGCACGGTTTGCGTCAGACTAGCGACGCGTAGAGGGAATAAAAAAAAATAAAGTTGGCATTTATGTATAACTAGCTATGCCCGCGACACCGTCCGCGTGAATGACTAATATATATGACTAATAAAATCACCTGGATGTAATAAATTCATTTTATCTACTTTTCTCTCGTACTTAGGTCACGTCGACATTAAAATTACAATAACTTTTGATAGATTACACCGATTTTAATGAAACAAAGACTAAAAGTTAATCGAGAATACACTTTATTTACTTTCTAGTACATTAGCAGTGATGCGTGTTAAAGCAAACCGACAGACAGACATTTCTAAAAACGTTTGAAATTAATTTAATTATTATTATTAATTACTTGCAATAATTTTTTACCCAAAAATCTGGAAAGTATAGAAATGTAGAATTTACATTTTTGTTATACGTGTATATGACTTTTTGAAGTGAACACTTCTTTAGGCGCTTCTTTGGGCGGTATTATTGACAGAAGATTAGTTTATAATTTCGCGTCATGGCATGCTACATAAGCATGACCGGCCGTATTGTGCACGGTTTGCGTCAGACTAGCGACGCGTAGAGGGATTTGTGTACATGTAATATTGATATTTTGCAGCTCATCATACCTTTGATTGATTAATAGAATTTATAAAAATGTATATAATTATTGCTCCGAGTGCCGATACATATGAAAACCACACTAATGTTAATAATTTCAATAAACAAATTCTGAAATTTAAATATTATCATTCAGGCTATATTAATATGTAAATTCAAGAGAGAACACGTTAGCTCATTGTTTTGTGTTTTCACCTCTGTCGGCAGTCGTTATGACTGCCTCGAGTTGTTTATACATAGTACACCCGCTTCTATGTTTGCAGGGCCTATAGCGGAGACGTCAGACAGTTAGAACCGTATATGGTACGAGCTGGCAGTTCATACAATAATAGAGGTGGTTTCCAGGCTAGAATAAACAAGGTAATTACTTTTTTGATATCCCTTCTCATAAGTGGTTTTAATCGTTTATCAAATGAAATGAAAGTTTAGTAAGTGGTAAAGCAATTAAGTAAAATGTCACAAATACGACAAAATATAGAGTCAACACAAGTCTATGAATAAAATATAGAAGCCACTACTTGAAACACTAAAATCCTGCCAAAAACTCCACTTGCGTAATGAATTTAAATTCGACCGTTTGACAATGTAAAAAGTTTTAAAAGTAAGCTCGTTTTTGCCGTTTAGATTTCCTACAGTTAAACTGTATAGCATATCGAATGTTCTTACTGTAAGACAACTTTTTCTCCAAAAAACTATCCTTGCCATACACCGTCGAATAAAGTATGATCCTAATATTCAAAGAATAAACAAGGTAATTACTTTTTTGACAACCCTTTTCATAAGTGGTTTTTGACAACCTTTTTATAAGTAGTTTTAATTGTTTATCGAATGAAATGAAAATTTAGTAGGTGGTAGAGCCACGCTGAAGCTATTACTGGTTTCAAAATGAATGGGTCGGCTCAAAGTAGCTTTAATATCTATGAGGCGTTATTATAAGGTGGATCAATACGTGAACGATGGTGACGTCTAGAAATGACGGCCCTTCCCGTGCATATACCAAAAAATAATGTAATTATCTAAATACCAGCACTTAGTATTGGAGATTGTAGCGTATGGTGCGAGAATACTTTGGTTGTTGGCGGTCGAACACTCACGAGCGTAATTTATTTATTTTATTATATTTTTGGCAACCAACCTTCCAGATTATTACTGTCATTGTCCAGTATATAATAATATTACAAGTGTATTGGTATAATTTCAATTTTCTAACAAGACGTTGGCCTCTCTTGTTAAAACTTTCCAGGGAGTTTTTTTGGCATCTCAGAATTCATGCTCCGTGGTATTATTTTCCATCCACTTCCCTTATACACAATAACTTAACTATATAACGTAAAATGCCACAAATACGATATAATATGGAGTCAACACAAGATTATGAATAAATATAGAAGCCATTACTTGAAATCCTGCCAAAAACTCCACGTGATTATTGAATTTTAATTTTAAGGACGTGCCCTATTGCGTTCGTTCTGTACTGCTTTCTGTTCTATTAGTTCAGTTTGTGAATTTGCATTGTTACTGAAAGCAAGCAACAAGAAGTACGTCCGGGCATTAAGCATAAGCAGATAAGCAAAAATACAAGATAGTTACGCTTTTCTGCAAAAAAAAAACCATGACAAAATAATACTTATAGAATTTTTAATTTATATTTCCAGGTATTCTTCCCTAGTGCGTACGCGCCTGGCATGTCCGACTTCGACTTCTCTTTGTTACGATTGGACAGACCTTTGCCGATTGGTCGGAACATCGCCGTCCTCAACCTGCCCTCCAAGGATTACGTCATCAAACCTCATGACATCCTGGTCATCACTGGATGGGGCAGTACCGATGTAAGCTGTGCCTGTTTCTTTTTAAAGTGAAACTTTTTGACGCGATAACATCTTATAAATCGATGAACGCCGGCTACACGCACGAAAAATCGTGACTCATTGTCACGTTCCGCCTGAGGCGAGTGTGCAAAAGAGAGTGAGGGATAAGCAATAGGCCTAAGCGTTCGGCTTGTGACGCATCTATCTATATATAGAATAATTCATAAAACTATGCAATTTTTCATTATTGTTTTTTATGACGTTATCGCGTACAATTATCGTCCATGAACCGATTTTACAGACAACCAATTTTTTCGCCTCGCGAACTGTAGTAGTGTTTGTAAACTCTGTACATTATCTTCTTTAGTGACCTATCGTGAATTACTTATTTAGTGATAAAGTTTTGCCGAAGTATCAGGCCGGCATGACAGCGGTAACCGGCGATGGATAGTATGTCTCTCGGTGGTCGCTATTGTTTTTGGACAGTACTGTGCTTACTATCAGGCACAGTCATTATGCCAAGCTAGTCAAAACTCGGTATACTTCAAGGAGCTTTTTAAAAAGAAAGTACAATTTATTAGGTTGTCCAATACAACTCACAGCTCTTACAAGACTAACTTAAAAACTAAATACACTATATCATCGACTGTGTTATGCAGACCGGACGACCACCCAGTTATGCCGATGTAGTAATTCCTTATCTTTGTTCAGACGCGTATGTCGTGAATTACTTATTTAGTGATAAAGTTTTGCCGAAGTATCAGGCCGGCATGACAGCGGTAACCGGCGATGGATAGTATTCTCTCGGTGGTCGCTATTGTTTTTGGACAGTACTGTGCTTACCATCAGGCACAGTCATTATGCCGAGCTACAATAAAAAAAAAAGAAAACATAGGCCTATATATAGAATTCGTGGTCATCCTATGTGCCAATCCAGTAGTAATTCAATGTAATATTTATGTTAATACACCGGCTACACATCCGTAGATTGCTATGACCCATACCACCCATGTTGTATTGCAGCAAGAAGCTGAATGGGATGTGCTGTTGTTGGGCATTTTTAATGAATATGTATGTTCATATATATATATACGAGTATATGTTTCCTTTATTTACTTTGCATGTTTATACCTAGGTTCTAACAATAAAATCATTTTTCTTTCTCTCCTTCCTTCTTCTTTCTTTTATATAAATCCGTTTATTGGGGAGAACGATACATGCAGGCCACTGAGCGAAAGTCACTGGCTGACAATGTACATGATTGTCAACTAAGCGTTATAAATAATCTATTTATTAACATGGTAAGCGTCGCATGTAATTTAGTAAATTAATAAATTGAACATACTGTTTACATCATCTGATCTTTGAGCTAGTGCGCAATATTTTGAAAATGATTTTTAATTCCGTAGTTTCGTGAAATCATTGTAAATTACTTATCGTATATAGGCAGTACTGGATTACATTATTAAGGACATGTATAATATTAATTTGAAATCATTATGTAAGTGCGTTCGAGTGTTTGCAATTTCGTCCATCTATTAATTAGTATACAGTAGGCTTCGACTGAAAACTAGCGCTGCAACGCTTGCACTTGCAAGCCGCTTGTTCTGAGACCTTTTTCACTCCATACAACATTTACCCCACTTTAATTTTTATGTATATACTTGTAAATATGTGTTGTATGTGCTGAATAAACATATCTTTCTCTGTTATATGATACCCCACAATACTGTTAATTTTTGTATATCTCGCGATGAGGTACCTATAAGCTGTGCTATGTTGTTATTTAATGCAAAGGAAATTAAAAAGAATTTTTCAAATAAGACGTGTTGATTTAAAGATTATGTTCTGGCGTCTGCAATAACCTCTAATTTCACTCCACGTGCTCCCTGGGTGCTGCTAAAGAGTAACCAGTTCCACATAAATTGAACTTCTCAGCGACAAATACAGTAATTAATGAATCGATGATAATAAAGAATGGATACTTTATCTAAAAGACTATGGTATTCAAACAAACCAGAAAATATCTCTATAATTTTGTACTGTTAGTACATATCTATATATTAATACGAGTAGCGAAAAAATTGTACCTTTTTTAAACGAATTGCGTGAACGGATGAACGTGAAATTTGGCATAGTTAAAGTTTATATAGAGGAGAAGTACATAAAGCTATTTTTTTATATAAAATGCATTACAAATACATTCAATTAGGTAAAATAAATATTACATACAACATTGCTCGATTGACACACAACATATACACACAAGTAAATGGAAAAGACGTTTCGCCAGCTTTCCTTTTTCTTTTTCTTTTTTTTCGTCTCTCTTACTCTAATCACAATAATATTTTAATCATCTCTTCCGTGGTATTTCATTCCACTTCTATTTATTCTTTCACTCCTATTGTGCTATTCTATTGTCTTCTCACTCTTACGTGCCAATTACCTTTATTCATCTTACATTCAATATTTTTAACATGACAAATTCGATATCTTACAATCCCCTTGAAATTAACTGCTCAAACTGTAGCTTAATTTTATAATAATACAATATATAATATGTAAATTAATAATATACATTAATAAATACTTAGATAAGTCGTTGATAAATAATATATCTTTAATAAATTTATAAAACCACCGAAATAATTATTATTCACTTTGGTCTTATTGAATGTAAAATATTAATGTAAAAATTAACTAGTAATTATAAAACTATGAATTGCCTTCTAGCCTTTTGGATATGGTCACATACCAGACCGCCTTCGGTTTGTTCCCGTGCCGGTAATGACGATGGAGAGCTGCAGGAAGGCTTATAACTTATATATCACACCGAGAATGCTGTGCGCTGGCTACGCAACGGGTGGCAAAGACGCTTGTAATGTATGTAATTTTGCTCTGTTTATGCTGAGTTTTTTTTTTCTCTGAATTTCATTTTTCAAACGGACATTGATTTTTTTTGTATTTTTACTCAATTTTGCCACTGGATTCACTCACGTAGATGTATGTTAGACCTATTACACGGTAACAGTACTTGCTTTTTTTAGGTAAAAAATGAACGATATGTAAAATTTAATGATGGTTGATTGAATAGTTAATACGAATGTGTGCTTGAGGTTTCATTTAACTATTCAATCAACCATCATTAAATTTTACATATCGTTCATTTTTTACCTAAAAAAAGCAAGTACTGTTACCGTGTAATAGGTCTAACATACATCTACGTGAGTGAATCCAGTGGCAAAATTGAGTAAAAATACAAAAAAAATCAATGTCCGTTTGAAAAATGAAATTCAGAGAAAAAAAAAACTCAGCATAAACAGAGCAAAATTACATACATTACAAGCGTCTTTGCCACCCGTTGCGTAGCCAGCGCACAGCATTCTCGGTGTGATATATAAGTTATAAGCCTTCCTGCAGCTCTCCATCGTCATTACCGGCACGGGAACAAACCGAAGGCGGTCTGGTATGTGACCATATCCAAAAGGCTAGAAGGCAATTCATAGTTTTATAATTACTAGTTAATTTTTACATTAATATTTTACATTCAATAAGACCAAAGTGAATAATAATTATTTCGGTGGTTTTATAAATTTATTAAAGATATATTATTTATCAACGACTTATCTAAGTATTTATTAATGTATATTATTAATTTACATATTATATATTGTATTATTATAAAATTAAGCTACAGTTTGAGCAGTTAATTTCAAGGGGATTGTAAGATATCGAATTTGTCATGTTAAAAATATTGAATGTAAGATGAATAAAGGTAATTGGCACGTAAGAGTGAGAAGACAATAGAATAGCACAATAGGAGTGAAAGAATAAATAGAAGTGGAATGAAATACCACGGAAGAGATGATTAAAATATTATTGTGATTAGAGTAAGAGAGACGAAAAAAAAGAAAAAGAAAAAGGAAAGCTGGCGAAACGTCTTTTCCATTTACTTGTGTGTATATGTTGTGTGTCAATCGAGCAATGTTGTATGTAATATTTATTTTACCTAATTGAATGTATTTGTAATGCATTTTATATAAAAAAATAGCTTTATGTACTTCTCCTCTATATAAACTTTAACTATGCCAAATTTCACGTTCATCCGTTCACGCAATTCGTTTAAAAAGGAGTACAAAGTTTAGGCTTCACGTATTAATATATATGATGTGTCTCAGTAACGTATACAGGTATGATTATTTAAGTGAAGGTGGTAGAGTCACGCTGTAGCTATTACGTTTCAGCATGAATGTGTCGGCTCGCCCGCGGTACTACCACCCGACCCACAGACACACCGACGTGAAGTAACAGTGCTTGCATTGTTGCGGTTCGTTCGGTCAGTGAGAGCGCCGGAGGTGCTTGGACTTTTACACATTTTAATATAGGTGTTATTGAAACTCTTCCTACTTCAAATGTGATAAACCGAAAAATCACTATGGCTATGACCATGTTTACGTTGGCCGTAACCCAGTCTAGTCTGGTACAGATCGCTGCATTCCCAACCACTTCCCTTGAAAGTAACAACGACTGATCCCGAAAACAATCAAACACTATGTCGGAGATTACAGTGCATCAAATTAAAAAACAAAACACTTTATACAATTTAGGTCCCAAGAAGGTACTTATGAACGTCAAAGCTACTATATATGAAACTGGATCTGGTTTATCTTTTTCTCATTTATGTTTAAAATATATTACACACTTCACAATCGTTTTTAGTGGAGATGAGTCAATTGTTTTATGTCATTGAAGGTAAACGAACAGGGGGGTCACCTGATGTTAAGTGATCACCATCGTCCACAGACACTAACAACACCAGGGGAGTAAGTAAGTGCGTTGCCAGCCTGTGTTTGGGAGAAGAGGGACGGGGAGGGGAAGTGGGCCTCCGGCGCTCTCACTGACCGAACGAAACGCAATAATGCAAGCACTGTTACTTCACGTCGGTGTTTACGCGATCGGCCCTTAGCGTTCGTCTTGTGACGCATCTATCTATATATAGAATAATTCAATTCAATTCGTTAAAGTATAGAATTTTTCAACAATATTTTCTTATGACGTTATCACGTTAAATTATCGTCCGTAAACCGACATTACAAATAACCATTTTTTTTTTGATCTACCCTATAATAACCTTTTGACACCACAATCCGCTTGATATGGTGCTTGAACTCACAAACAGACAAGTCGGTAATATGCTTTGGGACTTTGTTATAAAACCTAACACTATTCCCTAATTTTAAGGAATAGTGTTGCTGGTTTGATTACGTCTGAAACATGGAGCAACCAGTTTGTCACAGTTTCTAGCATTTAGATCATTCCGGTTCTTTACGAAATATAGCTTTACAAAGTTCTTACGGACATACATTAAATTATCAAGAATCGTCGACTTGTAACTTAAAGTAATTTTTGTTGCAGCACGACTCTGGTGGACCTGCAGTTCATAATGGAGTCCTAATAGGAGTAGTGTCCTTTGGAGGAAAACAGTGTGGTGACCCACGAGTTCCCGGAGTCTACAGCCGCGTTTCCGAAATCACTGATTGGGTTCAGACTACTATTGCAGCTAATGAAGCGTTCATAGAACCAGAGCTATCTCCCAAGATTAAAAGAGCTCATCAAATGCAGCATGAGTTAAATCAGTGAGTACAATATACAATCAGTTTTAGAGAGTGATCCAAAAGGAGCTGAATCAAACGAGAGAAATATCCATTTGCAATTCTCTTATCGTGGTGGTATAGTGGTTCGACTGGTGCAATATAATTTCGATGTCCGCAGGTTCGAACCCCGGCCGTACCAATGAATTTTTCGGAATTCGCGTACGTTTACCAATTTAAATTAGTAACACTATCGGCTGACGGCGAAGGAAAACATCATGAGGAAACCTGAACCTGAGAAATGTTCTTGTAGTACTATTTATTATATGTGGGGAAAATCATAGAACTGTGGATTTTTCAGAGTTTGAAATCACCAATACGTCGTGGGCTGGCGTGGTGATTATGCCCATACCTTCCTTCGAGAAGAGGCCTATGACCCTGCAGTGGGTCTCTAACAGGCTGATGATGATGATTCTGTTGTACTGGACACAAATCGTTATTAATTTATCATGTTGTCAAGATATTTTAAATTTGATTAAAACTATTTTTTGTATATCATAGGAGGGAAACGAACAGGTGGGTCACCTGATGTTAAGTGATCATCACCATCCATAACCATTTGCAATACCATGGGAGACACAAACACGTTGCCAGCATGTGTTGGAGGGGGAAAGAAAGGGAAGGGGGGGAGGTAAAGGGGTGAAGGGTAAGGGGGTACTACTACTATATAAGGACCTATTCAATACTCGTGACTTAGTGGCTCTCGAGTTCGATTGGGCTCTCGTCCGAGACGCACGCGTTCCGCACCGCTCTCCTAACGGTTTTTTCGTAATTCGATGCAAGTATTTCGCGAGTGTTTCGTGTGTGCTATCATCTTCACGCGTCGCTCCGCGGTATTGTTTCCGTTTCGAAAGTGTTTTCGCGAGCCCGATCAGGTCCTGTTAGTGACAGGGCAGTAGTGGAAATCGTGAGGCGCTCTTTTTAGAGCGTAGCGCACCGCCCTTTTCGGGGCGACCCGGGCGTCGTAAGAAGTCCAATCTTTTGGCCGCACGTGGATACCTCCCGGTGCTCAACGAAGCGTGTGGAGCGTCCTGCCCGCTCGCCGGAGGCCCCGCGGCCTACGGCAAGGTAGACGGGCCTGGGTAGCTTGGCCTTGGCGGTGATCGCCTAGTCAAGTCCAGGTGTCTCCCTCCCACCCTCCTGATCCTCCCATTCCATCCCTGAGTGTCTGTTTGGGCGTAGCCCGGTTTACCGGTCTGCGTTCTCGGCCTCAGGCTTGTTAGGGACTCCCCCTAGGCGAGTTAGGCGCGACTGTGAGGCATTGCACTTCGCCCACAGCTCTTTTGGTCCGGACTCGGGATAGTCCCGTAAAAACCGTTAAGGCGTGCCCCCCTGCCCCTCAGGCAGGGAGGTTGTTTCGCGACCCCCCCGCACCCTCCGGCCTCGGGATGGCCGACGTCGAACTTTTAATGCAGTACACTAGGTACTTGGAAGATCAGGGACCAAATGTAAATTTAAATGCGTCATTCGAAGCCTTCGTGGCTATATACACGAGAGGAAAAAACGCGGCCAAAGTAGCGCT
>MU158857.1:54152-65974 GCA_015888305.1 Antheraea pernyi
GAGTCGGACATAACTCACCCTCTCCCCCGGGAGGGTGGCGTATCCATAAGGGATTTCCCCAAAAAAAAAAAAAAAAAAAAAAAAAACTCGTGACTTAGTTATGAAAATGGTTTTCTTGTTCAATGGGAACTACATGTTTTGTCTGGATTAATTGTGGGTTTCGTTTTATTTGTTCATTTTTTTAATCTGTCATTACTGCTTAATCCTAATAATTACTTGACAAATGTTAAGTTATATAGGGACACAATGTAGGCATGTAAGGCAGAGTGCAAGGTAAGCAAATAATTATATGAGAGCGCGACGTATGAACGGTGAGCCAGTTTCTGCGCGCTGGCCCGCACGATAGTTCGTAGATACGGGGGACATCAGCATAAAAACTATGCAAGCGAACATAGTCAATTGGAGTACATTCACACACTACACGCACCTAAACCCATCAACTCTAAAGTTACTTTTGTTGAATTTTTTTTCGAAGAGATTTCTCACTATTGCCCTGAAAGGCTTTTACAGCTATAACGAGCTCGGTGACAAGCGCAGAAGACACTCAGTCGGAGTGTCAATTTGGATAAGGATGCTAAACTACTCGAAACGTGAAATGGGTGTTACCCTCATATGGAGATTCTGTGATTCCAAATCTGACTGATATAACCACCAGCTAAATAAAACACATATATATATATGCTTTTATGCAAATATAATAATATATATATGCGTGTATGCATACTTGATACACGTACTGTAACAATTTTGGCTAAATCAAAGAACGTAGAATTGATTGTCTTATAGAGCATGCGTATTTTCACTTTTTTATCATTATTGCCTGGATTCTATAGAAAAGTCTATTGAGAATAATCTGCATCTGCTGTAATTCTCACCAAAACTCAATTTGATTTAGATATATTTGAGAATTTGCTATACTCGTATACTCGCACGTGTATTTTAGTATTTGCTGCTATTGCTATTTAACTTTCTTTATTTAACTATACTTGGTAAACGTGTGCTCTTTATGGGCTTATACTATCTAGTAATTTAATACAAACATGTGATTTACAGGTTTGAAGCTCGAATCGAAAACAAAAAGAACAGCATGTTAAACTGGCTTCGGGATACATTCTATTCAACAAAGTTCATAGAGTTAGCTAAAAGGGGGCTAAAACAATCAGGATTTAGTAGAAGTAAAGCATATCATGATATAAACATAAGTACACTGGATGACAAAACTATAGATGAAATTAATCTATCTAATATGATCAGTGATATAATTGTCGGACAAGGTGAGAATAATCAAGTGGAGATGATTCTTAAAACCCTTGCTTTACATGAAGTTATGAAGTCTAAGCCTTTTGATGAATTAGTATATCGTAAGAGCAATATTGATATTAAGACCAATAGCATTAACTCTCCCATGTTTCGTAAAAATTATTGTTGAACTGTTTAAATTGCTTCCCTCATGCATACAGAGAGTTTCGTGTATGTCGCCTTCTGTTTGAGATTTCGTTTCTATTTTTTCAACTTTTACTGTCAATGGTACAATTTATTCCACATTTATTACTGTCATTATAAATTAGTTCACTAAGCTTATTATTCACTTATTAATTGCGTGTGTAGAAATTTTATTTGATTATTTTATATTTCTCTTATTTGTATTCATAACATTTCGTGTTTTCGGTAATCATAAATAAAGAATTAATTAATTAATTGTGTTTTTATTATATACTTAGCTTTAAAACCGTCTTCATTAAAAAATGCTTAGTCATGCTAATTTCATGGTGATCTGTAAAACGCTGTTGCAGTTTATTATTCTTGTATTATACCACTATATCCATTTATTAAATTTAAATATAAAAACAGTTTATTCAAGTTAATCATTTTAAACATCGTAACTCTAGCACTACTACAGAAAACAATCTATTCGTTGAGGAGAACTAGCAACAAATTGGATTTGGTTTATGCTTTTATGATATATGTCGGCGGAGATTCACGTTCTACCGTCAAAAAGTATTTGTACTGCCATAAATATTACTCGCTACACTCTAATACGAAGCGAAAATGGAAGGGCAATCATTCAGGCGCAGAACGCTGGACCGTTGACATCTCTAAAAATAAAACGTAACTATATTCAATAGTATATTACTGCATCATTCTACTGTTTAATGTAAACGCTTTTATTATTTCTTGATTGGCCTTGAATGACTGATCGATTAAATGCCAAGAAGGAGGTCACCTATGATAAACGTCATTATCTTATATCTGTCGCGTCAACGTACTCCCCGGCATATATATTATTACTAGCTGACCCGTGCAACTTCGTCTGCATCAAATCGGTTATCACCGGTTTCAATTGTATTTTTAAACGTGAAAAATTTTAATAAACCTAAAACCCGATTGCAATCACACCTACCGTTTCTAATTGGGGTGTCAAATAATATCTAACACTTGAGACATCCAACCAAACCTCACCTGCACGTGGCGCACCCTGCTGAATAACGAACGAGGCAATGGCGAAAGCGGGGTGGTAGGGTTTTACAGCCTGACTGGGTCGCAACCACCATGTATATGGCGAAAAACTTTTCCCTAAATTTAAAACCCTACTAAAACATGAAATTATTATTGCCAGACATTTTTACTATTAACACTAATGTGTCAGATGTTATTTTATTAAATAAAAAAAGTATGTTCAAATCATCTTAAGATAGCTGTAATTTAATTTCCATTATATTTAGACATAAAAGAGGGTAAATTAAAAATAATATGTATAGAATAACTTAGCTATACCTATAGTTTGGCCCAACACTGGCTGTATGAAAGAGGGAAAATTATAAATAATATGCTTAGAATAACTTAGCTATAGATACAGTTCGGCGCAACACTGGCTGTATCATAAAGATTGCGATAATTGTGGTAGCGCCTGTTGTAGACGCATGTATTCAAGATGGCGTCAGTTCCAAGTCAAACGTTTACGGTGAAATCTTAATATCATATTGGTTATTAAAATGAAATATGTTCTTTGCAATGGAAAAATTAAAATGGATTATTTTTATTTATAAAGAATATTATCGGGCACATTATTGTCAATAATAATATATTGTTGTTATTGAATTGAATTGAATTGTCTGGCATTGATAAATTCATGTTTTCAATAACGTTTAAAAGGAAAGTCTTAATGAAAAAAAAAAAACCTAATCTCTATTTTTACCTGTAAATGTATGATCCGCATTAATAAAGACAACGTTTAGCGGCTATCAGGTATCCTGAACTTTGTTTGGAAGAGCATAAAAAAAGATATATTAAACAACTAAGGTGTACTAAGGTGTTCCAAAAAGTCTTTTTACACTTTTGTCGGTCTAGCTCCCATCCGCTCAAAGCGCAATAAGGAACTTCGTTCTAATATAACTTAAATTTATAGCTAATCTGTCTACTATATATAGTACAAAGAAAATTTACCAAAATCCTTCAAGAATTTCACTAACTATAGTTCGTAGATACGGGGGACATCAGCATAAAAACTATGCAAGCGAACATAGTCAATTGGAGTACATTCACACACTACACGCACCTAAACCCATCAACTCTAAAGTTACTTTTGTTGAATTTTTTTTCGAAGAGATTTCTCACTATTGCCCTGAAAGGCTTTTACAGCTATAACGAGCTCGGTGACAAGCGCAGAAGACACTCAGTCGGAGTGTCAATTTGGATAAGGATGCTAAACTACTCGAAACGTGAAATGGGTGTTACCCTCATATGGAGATTCTGTGATTCCAAATCTGACTGATATAACCACCAGCTAAATAAAACACATATATATATATGCTTTTATGCAAATATAATAATATATATATGCGTGTATGCATACTTGATACACGTACTGTAACAATTTTGGCTAAATCAAAGAACGTAGAATTGATTGTCTTATAGAGCATGCGTATTTTCACTTTTTTATCATTATTGCCTGGATTCTATAGAAAAGTCTATTGAGAATAATCTGCATCTGCTGTAATTCTCACCAAAACTCAATTTGATTTAGATATATTTGAGAATTTGCTATACTCGTATACTCGCACGTGTATTTTAGTATTTGCTGCTATTGCTATTTAACTTTCTTTATTTAACTATACTTGGTAAACGTGTGCTCTTTATGGGCTTATACTATCTAGTAATTTAATACAAACATGTGATTTACAGGTTTGAAGCTCGAATCGAAAACAAAAAGAACAGCATGTTAAACTGGCTTCGGGATACATTCTATTCAACAAAGTTCATAGAGTTAGCTAAAAGGGGGCTAAAACAATCAGGATTTAGTAGAAGTAAAGCATATCATGATATAAACATAAGTACACTGGATGACAAAACTATAGATGAAATTAATCTATCTAATATGATCAGTGATATAATTGTCGGACAAGGTGAGAATAATCAAGTGGAGATGATTCTTAAAACCCTTGCTTTACATGAAGTTATGAAGTCTAAGCCTTTTGATGAATTAGTATATCGTAAGAGCAATATTGATATTAAGACCAATAGCATTAACTCTCCCATGTTTCGTTAAAATTATTGTTGAACTATTTAAATTGCTTTCCTCATTCATACAGAGGTATTTTCGTGTATCTCGTCTTCTGTTTGAGATTTCGTTTCTTTTCTTTCAACTTTGACTGTCAATCATACAGTTTATTCCACGTTTATTACTGTCATTATAAATGTTACAATTAGTTCACTAAGCTTATTATTATTCACTTATTAATTGCGTGTTTTTATTATTTGTATTCATAACATTTCGAATTTTCGGTAATCATAAATAAAGAATAATTAATTAATTGTGTTTTTATTATATACTTAGCTTTAAAACCTTCTTCATGAAAAAATGCTTAGTCGTGCTAATTTCCTGGTGATACATAAAACGCTGTTGCAGTTTATTATTCTTGTATTATACCACTATATCCATTTATTAAATTTAAATTTAAAAACAGTTTATTCAAGTTAATCATTTTAAACATCGTAACTCTAGCACTACTACAGAAAACAATCTATTCGTTGAGGAGAACTAGCAACAAATTGGATTTGGTTTATGCTTTTATGATATATGTCGGCGGAGATTCACGTTCTACCGTCAAAAAGTATTTGTACTGCCATAAATATTACTCGCTACACTCTAATACGAAGCGAAAATGGAAGGGCAATCATTCGCGCGCAGAACGCTGGACCGTTGACATCTCTAAAAATAAAACGTAACTATATTCAATAGTATATTACAGCATCATTCTACTGTTTAATGTAAACGCTTTTATTATTAGTTGATTGGCCTTGAATGACTGATCGATTAAATGCCAAGAAGAAGGTCACCTATGATAAATGTCATTATCTTATAACTGTCGCCTCAACATACTCCCCGGCATATATATTATTACTAGCTGACCCGTGCAACTTCGTCTGCATCAAATCGGTTATCACCGGTTTCAATTGTATTTTTAAACGTGAAAAATTTTAATAAACCTAAAACCCGATTGCAATCACACCTACCGTTTCCAATTGGGGTGTCAAATAACATCTAACACTTGAGACATCCAAACAAACCTCACCTGCACGTGGCGCACCCTGCTGAATAACGAACGAGGCAATGGCGAAAGCGGGGTGGTAGGGTTTTACAGCCTGACTGGGTCGCAACCACCATGTATATGGCGAAAAACTTTTCCCTAAATTTAAAACCCTACTAAAACATTAAATTATTATTGCCAGACATTTTTACTATTAACACTAATGTGTCAGATGTTATTTTATTAAATAAAAAAGTATGTTCAAATCATGTTAAGATAGCTGTAATTTAATTTTATTATATTTAGACATAAAAGAGGGTAAATTAAAAATAATATGTATAGAATAACTTGGCTATACCTATAGTTTGGCCCAACACTGGCTGTATGGAAGAGGGAAAATTATAAATAATATGTTTAGAATAACTTAGCTATAGCTGTAGTTCTGCGCAACACTGACTGTATCATAAAGATTGCGATAATTGTGGTAGCGCCTGTTGTAGACGCATGTATTCAAGATGGCGTCAGTCCCAAGTCAAACGTTTACGTTTATTGTTGTCTTTCATTGTTTACGGTGAAATCTTAATATCATATTGGTCATTAAAATGAAATATGTTCTTTGCAATGGAAAAATTAAAATGGTTTGAAATGGATTATTTTTATTTATAAGGAATATTATCGGGCACATTATTGTCAATAATAATATATTGTCCATAACAAAATTGTCTGGCATTGATAAATTCATGTTTTCAATAACGTTTAAAAGGAAAGTTTTAATAAAAGAAAAAGGTAACCTAATCAATATTTTTACCTGTAAATGTGTGATCCGCATTAATAAAGACAACGTTTAGCGGCAATCAGGTATCCTGAACTTTGTTTGGAAGAGCATAAAGAAAGATATATTAAACAACCAGCTTTTCAAAAATTTTTGTTGTTCCAACGTTACCGACTCTTGTACTAAGGTGTCGCAAAAAGTCTTTTTACACTTTTGTCGCTCTAGGTCCCATCCGCTCATAGCGCAATAAGGAACTTAGTACTAATATAACTTAAATTTATAACTAATCTGTCTACTATATATAGTACAAAGAAAATTTACCAAAATCCTTCAAGAATTTCACTAACTACAAATTTTTTACTTTCGTCCGTTATTCTGGAGAACCCCTTGCGTTTTATAGAACAAAAGAATTTTATGTAACCTTGTAATATTAGTTATCCCTGTGTCAAGTTTCGTCAAAATCGGTCCAGTACTTTCAGAATTATGCGTATTCACAGGAACAGACCGACAGACAGACAAAAATTGTAAAAGAATAATCTTTGGCTTCTATAATAACAAAGTCTACCCCGATTATAATTTTCAAAAAATATTTATTGTACAGATTTGATCTTGTTACAGTAAGCTGAAGAGTTTGTTTACTTGAACGCTCTTATCTCAGGGATTACTGTTCCGATTTGAAGAATGTTAGATAGCTCATTTATCGAGGTAGGCTATATACTATATAGCATTAAGCTAAGACCAATGGGGGTGGAGCATCAATGAAGAATGTTCCAAAAGAGAGGTTTTTCTCGGATTCGGGGGCCAAAAGTAACTATTCCACGCGAAGTCGAGGCCAGAAGCTAGTATATTACATCGATGTATAAACTACTACCTCACAAAATTTCGTGAAAATCTGTCTAGTAGTTTTTGCGTGAATCCTGTACAAACGACAGACATACAAAAATTTAAAAAACTATAGCAATGTGTTCTGTCATTGATAGTAAGCCCTCCCAAAGTATTTTTTTTTTAAAATATTTAATGTACAGATTTCATCCCGTTAGCCTTTTATTATATGTATGATATATATGAAAAGGTACATATAATTATTACAACTAGTGGGCGCCCAGAGGTCGACATTCGACCATAGTTCATTGATTTTTTAAAGTTTGAATTTTATTAGGGTTCTTTTGTCGTCTAAGCCTTTTGATGAATTAGTATATCGTAAGAGCAATATTGATATTAAGAACAATAGCATTAACTCTCCCATGTTTCGTTAAAATTATTGTTGAACTATTTAAATTGCTTTCCTCATTCATACAGAGGTATTTTCGTGTATCTCGTCTTCTGTTTGAGATTTCGTTTCTTTTCTTTCAACTTTGACTGTCAATCATACAGTTTATTCCACGTTTATTACTGTCATTATAAATGTTACAATTAGTTCACTAAGCTTATTATTATTCACTTATTAATTGCGTGTTTTTATTATTTGTATTCATAACATTTCGAATTTTCGGTAATCATAAATAAAGAATAATTAATTAATTGTGTTTTTATTATATACTTAGCTTTAAAACCTTCTTCATGAAAAAATGCTTAGTCGTGCTAATTTCCTGGTGATACATAAAACGCTGTTGCAGTTTATTATTCTTGTATTATACCACTATATCCATTTATTAAATTTAAATTTAAAAACAGTTTATTCAAGTTAATCATTTTAAACATCGTAACTCTAGCACTACTACAGAAAACAATCTATTCGTTGAGGAGAACTAGCAACAAATTGGATTTGGTTTATGCTTTTATGATATATGTCGGCGGAGATTCACGTTCTACCGTCAAAAAGTATTTGTACTGCCATAAATATTACTCGCTACACTCTAATACGAAGCGAAAATGGAAGGGCAATCATTCAGGCGCAGAACGCTGGACCGTTGACATCTCTAAAAATAAAACCTATAGCTAAGTTATTCTAAACATATTATTTATAATTTTCCCTCTTCCATACAGCCAGTGTTGGGCCAAACTATAGGTATAGCCAAGTTATTCTATACATATTATTTTTAATTTACCCTCTTTTATGTCTAAATATAATAAAATTAAATTACAGCTATCTTAACATGATTTGAACATACTTTTTTATTTAATAAAATAACATCTGACACATTAGTGTTAATAGTAAAAATGTCTGGCAATAATAATTTAATGTTTTAGTAGGGTTTTAAATTTAGGGAAAAGTTTTTCGCCATATACATGGTGGTTGCGACCCAGTCAGGCTGTAAAACCCTACCACCCCGCTTTCGCCATTGCCTCGTTCGTTATTCAGCAGGGTGCGCCACGTGCAGGTGAGGTTTGTTTGGATGTCTCAAGTGTTAGATGTTATTTGACACCCCAATTGGAAACGGTAGGTGTGATTGCAATCGGGTTTTAGGTTTATTAAAATTTTTCACGTTTAAAAATACAATTGAAACCGGTGATAACCGATTTGATGCAGACGAAGTTGCACGGGTCAGCTAGTAATAATATATATGCCGGGGAGTATGTTGAGGCGACAGTTATAAGATAATGACATTTATCATAGGTGACCTTCTTCTTGGCATTTAATCGATCAGTCATTCAAGGCCAATCAAGAAATAATAAAAGCGTTTACATTAAACAGTAGAATGATGCAGTAATATACTATTGAATATAGTTACGTTTTATTTTTAGAGATGTCAACGGTCCAGCGTTCTGCGCCTGAATGATTGCCCTTCCATTTTCGCTTCGTATTAGAGTGTAGCGAGTAATATTTATGGCAGTACAAATACTTTTTGACGGTAGAACGTGAATCTCCGCCGACATATATCATAAAAGCATAAACCAAATCCAATTTGTTGCTAGTTCTCCTCAACGAATAGATTGTTTTCTGTAGTAGTGCTAGAGTTACGATGTTTAAAATGATTAACTTGAATAAACTGTTTTTAAATTTAAATTTAATAAATGGATATAGTGGTATAATACAAGAATAATAAACTGCAACAGCGTTTTACAGATCACCATGAAATTAGCATGACTAAGCATTTTTTAATGAAGACGGTTTTAAAGCTAAGTATATAATAAAAACACAATTAATTAATTAATTCTTTATTTATGATTACCGAAAACACGAAATGTTATGAATACAAATAAGAGAAATATAAAATAATCAAATAAAATTTCTACACACGCAATTAATAAGTGAATAATAAGCTTAGTGAACTAATTTATAATGACAGTAATAAATGTGGAATAAATTGTACCATTGACAGTAAAAGTTGAAAAAATAGAAACGAAATCTCAAACAGAAGGCGACATACACGAAACTCTCTGTATGCATGAGGGAAGCAATTTAAACAGTTCAACAATAATTTTAACGAAACATGGGAGAGTTAATGCTATTGGTCTTAATATCAATATTGCTCTTACGATATACTAATTCATCAAAAGGCTTAGACTTCATAACTTCATGTAAAGCAAGGGTTTTAAGAATCATCTCCACTTGATTATTCTCACCTTGTCCGACAATTATATCACTGATCATATTAGATAGATTAATTTCATCTATAGTTTTGTCATCCAGTGTACTTATGTTTATATCATGATATGCTTTACTTCTACTAAATCCTGATTGTTTTAGCCCCCTTTTAGCTAACTCTATGAACTTTGTTGAATAGAATGTATCCCGAAGCCAGTTTAACATGCTGTTCTTTTTGTTTTCGATTCGAGCTTCAAACCTGTAAATCACATGTTTGTATTAAATTACTAGATAGTATAAGCCCATAAAGAGCACACGTTTACCAAGTATAGTTAAATAAAGAAAGTTAAATAGCAATAGCAGCAAATACTAAAATACACGTGCGAGTATACGAGTATAGCAAATTCTCAAATATATCTAAATCAAATTGAGTTTTGGTGAGAATTACAGCAGATGCAGATTATTCTCAATAGACTTTTCTATAGAATCCAGGCAATAATGATAAAAAAGTGAAAATACGCATGCTCTATAAGACAATCAATTCTACGTTCTTACATTCGACCATAGTTCATTGATTTTTTAAAGTTTGAATTTTATTAGGGTTCTTTTGTCAAAGGGTATTATTATTATAATATCATTGTAGAATGTAGAATGAAAAAGGGTAATTGGAACGTAAGAGTAAAATAATACATACAGTGGAGCATAGCAACCTCCTTCGCAACCTTTTTTGAAGTTTATTATTGACGGATGTCAAGCTGTCTTTTTTATTTACATGTGTGTATATGTTGTGTAAAATTGAACACTAGTGTGAGTAATGCATATTTTAATTAATTTAATGTACTTCTAATGCATTTTATATAAAATAAATAGCTTTCTGCATTTCTCCTCCATATAAACTTTAACTATGCCAAGTTTCACGTTCATCCGTTCGCCCAATTCCGTTAAAAAGGGATACAAAGATTAGGCTTCACGTATAAAACGTATATAATATTTCTTAACGGATTTACAGAGAAATGTCTCATTTTTAGACATTACTATCTTTCATTACTCGTTAATGGCCTTTTGAAACTAAAATTTTATTGACGTGATGCTAGAACTTATCGCCCGTCAAATCGGTAATGTGTTTTCTGTAATATACCCTGTTATGAAACCTGATACTTACGTGAGAAACTTTTATCTACCATCTATAAATTACATAGAATCAGTTGAAATTAAAAATATAGTGACGCAAGATTATGGTATAACTGTGTAATAAAATAGAAAGCTCTAGAATCTTGACCATGGCAAGTCAAACATATAAAAGTTGAAAGTTTTGCACAATCAAGTCCTAATACTTTCACTGCTAGAAATCTGAGTCTCGTCGATTTGAAAAGAAGTATTTCCCTACTTAGTCCTTCAATAAATATATTGCCTCTATAATAATTTCATAAAAGTATATTTGATACCTATAACTCCATCATATTGTTGCAGCAATGGGTAAATGAAACGCAGTTTTCATTGACCATAAATATTACTCGCTACACTCTAATACGAAGCGAAAATGGAAGGGCAATCATTCAGGCGCAGAACGCTGGACCGTTGACATCTCTAAAAATAAAACGTAACTATATTCAATAGTATATTACTGCATCATTCTACTGTTTAATGTAAACGCTTTTATTATTTCTTGATTGGCCTTGAATGACTGATCGATTAAATGCCAAGAAGGAGGTCACCTATGATAAACGTCATTATCTTATATCTGTCGCGTCAACGTACTCCCCGGCATATATATTATTACTAGCTGACCCGTGCAACTTCGTCTGCATCAAATCGGTTATCACCGGTTTCAATTGTATTTTTAAACGTGAAAAATTTTAATAAACCTAAAACCCGATTGCAATCACACCTACCGTTTCTAATTGGGGTGTCAAATAATATCTAACACTTGAGACATCCAAACAAACCTCACCTGCACGTGGCGCACCCTGCTGAATAACGAACGAGGCAATGGCGAAAGCGGGGTGGTAGGGTTTTACAGCCTGACTGGGTCGCAACCACCATGTATATGGCG
>MU158857.1:79570-96599 GCA_015888305.1 Antheraea pernyi
TATATTTACGTAATATAGTTTGACTGTGGGGCATAAGTGAAGTGGTTCGGAAATAATATAATACCGCGGGTTTTAATATCTAAAGGCTATTATAGGGTGGATCAATACGTGAACGATTGTGACGTTTGGAAATGACGCCCCTCTCTGTGCATCCACTAATAACGAATGTGAATATTTATGTTATTATACAAATATATGACATGAAAAAATAAACCAGATCGAGTTTCTTGCCGGTTCTTCTCGATGACTGGGCTGTTTTCCGAACCGGTAGTAGCTTTGACGTTCATAAGCGCCTTCTCAGGGCCTAAATTGAATAAAGGATATTTTGATTTTGATTGATTTTGATTTTGACTCTATCAAAATTTATTGTAAATTTATTGACGACGCGACTTAAGTACCACAGAAGGTGGAAGGTGGTAGAGCCACGCTGTAGCTATTACTAGTTTCAGCATGAATGGGTCGGTTCACCCGCGGTAGTACCACCCGACCCACAGAACACCGAAGTAAAGTAACAGTGCTTGCATTGTTGCGTTTCGCTCGATCAGTGAGAGCGCCGGAGGCCCACCTCTTTCCCCCCTTTCCCTTCCCCTTTCTCCTTTCCCCTCCCCAACCCTATACACAGGCTGGCAACGTTGTGACTCCGCTGGTGTTGCTAGTGCCTATGGACGGTGGTGATCATTTAATATCAGGTGACACATATGTTCGTTTGCCTGCTTTTGACATTAAAAAATAAAAAAGTGAATAAGTAAATGGACTTAATACATTCAGATGATATTATTAATAACTGTTTTTATATTAGGTTCCAAGCATACGCAGTGGTGGGCACAGCTAGTTGTAAATAAATTATTTTCAAGTTTTTACTTTAAAAAAAACAACGCCTTTTGACAGTATCCTTAGTGGATTATAATTATTAGTGTACTTATTTAAAACCTTTGATATCTACATTTTACAAAGTTGAAAATTATATACATATATTCTATATAGGAATATATATGTATATGGAATCGCTGGCCTGCACAACTAACTACCACCTCCGGCAAACTCGTCTCAATGTTTAAAATGCAAAACAAAGCGGAATTTGATTATATTTTTTTCGAAACTAACTCGAAATTTCACGTCCCTATTGGAATGTGTCAATACGGCCATCATGGCGTGCCGCTATTGTAGGATCAGTATAATTATAACAGACATAAAATCCTGTTCTAATACCTTAAATTTAATACAAAAGGTCATTATAATAATGTCTCAATAAGAATATTTGCAGGTTTTCTTCCCTAAACAATACACGCCGGGTAACGCTGATTTCGACTACTCCTTGTTACGGCTGGACAGGCCATTACCGATTGGTCGGAACATCGCCGTTCTCAACCTACCGTCAAAGGATTATGTCGTCAAAGACCATGATATCCTGATCGTCACCGGATGGGGTAGTACTGATGTAAGCCGTTTTTAATAGTACTTTTGTAGTCTAAGTTGATTTTAATTTGTTTAACGATATCTAATACCAGTGACAGCCTACCTCGTTCGTTATCCTAAAACACATGTTATGTATAGAGGAAAAAATATAAGAGCACTAAGCTGCTTACCCCACTTCTGCACGACAGGAAAAGATGTATAGACGTTTACGCGCAATGCTTTAAAAAATCATAGTTTATTAATAGTGCGTCATAGTGGATTAGTTATTTTGGGCTGACGCTACCTTTAACTCGCGACTTGGATTAACGTAAAAGGTGAAAATATTTTTAAAAATATGTTCGTTGACCCCGATTTTGAAATATTCTTCATCGGTGCTCCACCACTATTAGTCTTAGCGTGATGATTATTGCCAATAGCCTTATACCAGACTAGGCCCCCCTCAGCAACGGCTCAAGCCTAGGTCCGTTCCCTCGGCGTGGAGCCCTTGAGTTCGTTGCACGCACGATACAGTGACACAAAATCTTACATCACTGCGACAACATTACACATATCACCTCTACACACGTGCACGCATACACGCATACACAGGCAAGTGGAAGGGTTTTATTTTTTTCCCTTATCAAACTGAAATAGTTTAGAATATTATCCGATACGAAATATATATAAGGGTTGTTGAGGTATGTATGCTTGGTACACATATATGTTTCAACAACTAGCTTAGCTTAGGTTAGCTCAGATAGATCGCGAATTGCATGTATCAGGCAACAGCCAAAGCCGAGGTGTGCCGTGCACCCTTGAGCTAGTTGTCAAAACAAAATCGGCTGAGTGCCTTAAGCGCTCGCCTTAGTAGCCCGGTGAAGCTGTTAAAACCTCGCTGGGTCAATAGCGTAGTCAAAAAAAAAAGCCAATAGCCTTCCTCGATAAATGAGTTATCTTACACTGAAAGAATTTTTCAAATCGGAATTGTAGTTTCTGAGATTAGCGCGTTCAAGCAAACTCATCAGCTTTATAATATTAAGTAAAGACAAAGATGTCTAAAGGCGTATAAAGATATCTAAAGGATGATAAAGGTGGTCTAAAAAATAGAACAAAAAACTATTCAAATCGATCCAGTAGTTTTTGTATGTTGCGCGTACGTCGACATATCTTTTTAATTTTATTTATTTGTTTCGTTTATTAAGATTACAAGTTTAGCGGTAAAAATACATTGTTAATTGCTTAAGGAATGCGTAGTTGAGTCAGACCAATCAAGTAGTTAGTTCATAACACGTATTAACAGACAAACTAAATCACTACCAAATATTATAAAATACTATCGGGCTCGGCGGACGTTGTCCCACGCTGGTAATAAAAAAACCTTGACAAATTATGCACCTCAAGCTTCCTCGTGAATCACATTATCTAATAGTGAAAACCGCATGAAAATCCGTTTAATCGTTTTTATGTTTATCGCGTATAGACAGACAGACAGGCGTGGCAGAGAACTTTGTTTTTATGTAGTGATTTGGATTCTTTAAAGCTTTGCTGAATTATGTTTATAATACGTAGTCCGGTGAAGCTGTTAAGACCTTGCATGGTCAATAGCGTAGCTAGTTCGAAAAAAAAAAATGTTTATAATAAATGCGCCTTACATTTTTCAGTACAAACGTTACGTTACACAGTTGGAACATGCGATTTTTATACTACATGATTATTATTTTTGGAAGTATGATCTTTTTTTTTTCTGGTAGGAATCTGGTTACGGAAACATACCAGATCGCGTCCGGTTCGTTCCCGTGCCAGTCATGGAGATGGACGAATGTCAGAAGTCTTATAGATTCTATATCACGCAGAGAATGTTGTGCGCCGGATACGCGACCGGCGGGAAGGATGCTTGTAATGTTTGTATTTTAATTTTTTTTTCACAGACCTTTTGTATTATTTGTATAAGAGTGTTCATAATTATAAATAAACGAGCTACCCACCCCGACTTCGCATTAGTGCAGTATATGAATATTTAATTTAGATTTAAAAATACTTTTATCCTTTAAGCCCCCGAGAAGACGCTTACGAGCATCAAAACTGCCACCAGTTCGGACAAACAACCCAACCATCGAGAAAAATCGGCAAAGAACTCGATCTGGTTTATCTTTTCATTAAACATATAGTTACATTCGTTGTTGGTGGGTGCACAGAGAGGGACGTCAATTCCAGACGTCATCACCGTCCACATATTGATCCACCTTATAATAGCCGTTAGATATTAGAACTTGACGCTTGATGACTGAAATCACTATCCACATACCCACAAAACACCGACGAGAAGTAATGCATTGTTGAACGCATCATTCGATCAGTAAGAGCGCCTGTTACTCACCTACCCTCCCCCTCCCCTGTCTATGGACGGTGGGGATCACTTAACATAAGGTGACCCATCTGTTCGTTTGCCTTCAATGATATAAAAAAAAGTTTGAAAATAACACATGTGACAGTGAACTTAAGGAGTAATAGGTTAGTATGGTACGGGCATATTATGGGAAGAGGTGAAAGTCATGTGGATTGATTGTGTGAAAAATGACAAGTGTATAAAAGGTGTGAATACTGAAGTGACATCTGACAGGGTACACTAGAAGAGGAAAACCTGTTTCGCCGACCCTAATTAGGTGGGATAATTGTATTGATTGATCTCTTATATTCCTCTCTGGTTTTTACTGGACAAATACTTATTGTCATTTTCATTGTAAACCGAGCAGATAAATTTTTTGTCTTAAAATTCGATCATGAAATAACGCCCAAAGAAATTTTGCTTTGAAAATCGAACAACTGCTTGCTATTTCTGTTTTCCGATCAGCATGATTCAGGCGGTCCCGCAGTACGTGACGGAGTGCTCATAGGAGTCGTATCGTTTGGTGGCAAGCGTTGCGGTGATCCACGCTCTCCCGGGGTCTACAGCCGTGTGTCGGAGATAACTGACTGGGTCGAGGACAGTATAAAGAAAAACGAAGCCAACACCGTCGCAGAATTGATCCCGAATATACAGAAAGCGAGAGAAAGAAACCTGCAATTCCAAAAGCAAGTATCTCATTTTCGGATCTATATAACAAGCAAAGTCAAAATTTTTTACCGGATCCTAGTCTGTCATGTATAATAATAATAATAAGCCTTATTTATTTCCATGACATGACATGACAAAAAAGTATTTACAAAAATTTTAAAAATATATAAAAACGATTATACAAAGCGAAAAAAAAAGTATGTAATGTATTTAAGATATGCATTTGACATCGATGTATATGTCATGGCCCCTTCCGTGTATAGGCCTCCTCCATTTGCCTCCATTTTTCCCTGTCGTTGGCTGTTTTTATCCAATCACTTCCTGCCAATTGATGTATGTCATCTATTCATCGGGCGTTTGGTCTGTCATGTATCCATGTCATGTCATGTGTCATCCTATGCTCATGTAAAGATTGGAAAAATATTATCAAATTATGTCACAACTTTAATAAGTATTTCAAAAATAATATGCAAAGTTAATAAGCCATTTTTGCTGATGTAATCCGCAAATCACAACGCTCCGTTCTCCCAGGTCATTAAAAATAAGCAAAGTATATACTCGCCACTCACTTCGGGCTTATAAAATATACATAAATATCAGCCCCAAAATCTAGAAGAGCTGGATTTGGAATCTAGCTGACGAAACATACTTATGAAAGTGCTTGGTCATAGATTTTTATCTTTGAAATATATAAAGCTATGACTTAAAAAAAAATCACGGAACATAGATTCTGAGATGCTACAAGATACTCACTAAAACTGAACTGAGTTCTAATAAGACGGCTACCATCTTATAAGAATATTCTAATTCTAAGAAACTTCTAATATTGTTACCTACTCGACAATGGCAGTTTCGGTTCGGCCATTCGGTTCGACTACGGCAGGATCGGTTGACAAAAATAAAATTAATAACAGTACCAAAGACATATAGAAGGTAACGGTGAAGACAGCTGAAGAGTTTTTGAGAGGAGGTCATACGCTGGAAGACGCAGAATCAGTAGATTATTCATAAAATGGACTGCCGATGAGGAAAAGGTTGCATGGACCAGCTGGGTGTGAGGAGCGTAAGACTGACGTCCTTATATCGATCTTGGGTATTGGCCAATTTTATCTGACTGAAGAGTAAAGCTTCTGATAACACTGTAACAATGACATTGTAACTTAAATTATTACCATATTTTATATAATTATTAGTATGTATGTCATTGTATTATTACTTTGATCACGATCTTTGTCGGATGCAAAGTCTCTCACCCATACTATGCTCATGTAAAGATTGGAAAAATATTATCAAACTATCTCGCAACTTTAATAAGTATTTCAAAAATAATATGCAAAGTTAATAAGCCATTTTTGCTGATGTAATCCGCAAATCACAACGCTCCGTTCTCCCAGGTCATTAAAAATAAGCAAAGTATATACTCGCCACTCACTTCGGGCTTATAAAATATACATAAATATCAGCCCCAAAATCTAGAAGAGCTGGATTTGGAATCTAGCTGACGAAACATACTTATGAAAGTGCTTGGTCATAGATTTTTATCTTTGAAATAATAGCTAATTTTGTATACTGAATGCCACAGCAACATGCAAGCTTGCACGTACAGTATGGCCTTCCCTGTATGTATCGCATTATGCAAGTATGGCATTCGGTGACTGGAACTATTTTGTTTTTACAGTTATCGATATACCTTATCAGATAAATCGGGAAACTTTTTTAGAGTATTGCGCCATCTATATAAATTCTTTGTAACAACTTGTATAATTAGTTAAAAACTGTGAACATTAAATAATTAAAAAACATTGCAGATTTAAAGCTCGTGTGGAAAGCAAAAAGAACAAAATCAAATCCTGGCTTCGTGAAACTCTAAAATCTCCTAAATTTATAGAAATAGCAAAGAAGAAACTGGCGCAGTTTGGATTTCAAACGCGTAGGCGTTATAAATACAAGGTGACGAACTCCAGTACATTAGATGACTCAAACATGGATGAAATTAATCTATCTAATCTTATAAACGAGAAAATAATCAACGGTGATAAAGACAATGCCAACGAATCAGAGAAGCTATTGAACACTCTAGCGCTAAATGAAATTATTTATAAAGAGAATAATGAAGAATTTTTAGCTGTAAATGCTCTAAAAGATAATTTCAGTATTGAAACTTTTTTATCTAATATTTCCCGGGTATGAATTTATTTATTAGATTGATAAATTAAAATTAACGCTATCTATGGACTATTTTATAAACTTCTAAGATCATTCAAAAAGTTTGTTATGATATTAGTTTAGTTATTCGACAATAGATGTCGCGTTTTTCAATAAATATTTACTAAAACTAAACAATTTAGAAGTAGGATAATTTTTCTAGCAACTTCTTTAAGTCATACGAATTGTAATAAAATATAATGTTATTAATCGCATCAATGACTATTATTTTAATTTGAAGGCGAGGGACTAAGGTTATATTTTGTGACCTGACATTATAGTAATACCTAAGTTAAACCCTAAATCTAAAATCGTAAATAATATGTTTTTTTTTTATTGTAACACGGCAAAATGACAGCACTGTGCCTGATGGTAAGCACAGTACAATCCAGAAATAATGGCGACCACCGAGTGACACTATCCATCGCCGGTCGCCGCTATCATGCCGGCCTGCAAAAAGCTGGATATGCATAGGCTGATCCCGAAATGCAACCCGCAGAAACGAATCGCTATGACGGGCTTTTTCGCCATATACATGGTGGTTGCGACCCAGTCAGGCTGTAAAACCCTACCACCCCGCTATCGCCATTGCCTCGTTCGTTATTCAGCAGGGTGCAGCACGGGTGTCTCAAGTCTTATGATGTTATTCGACACCCCTTACACCCCATTATTTATTTTGCATGATTTAAAGAATTTAAAATTATTGTTTTAGCGGTTTAAGCTTATTTGATGATCAATGACGATATTGTGCTGATAAACACGCTAAAACTAGATATTTTGTTGAGGCGGACGTAGCGCCATCTGTCATTCGTAAAGTCAATAATTACGTTTTGTTTGAAATACGAAGAACGGCCCTTGAATCATTTGGATATTATTCATATAAAAATACTGGAATCGTGATTAAAAAAGGGTTAGGAAGGTAAAATTTGTGGTCATAGGTATTTTTGATGGCAAATATAAATTTAAAAGAAACAAAAGTAGTCAAAAACACTACGCACCCTAATCACCTAGGGGTTAAAATATACTTTACGGCCTATTCTCATACGTACCAAATACACATTTAAAATTTCATATAAATTGGTCCAGCCGTTTCCGAGCAGTTCGAGAAGCTCTTAAGACCTTGACTGATCAATAGCGTAGTGAGATCGAAAAAAAAAACTGGAATCGTGATTAAAAAAAGGTGGGGTTAGAAAGGTAAAATGTGGTCATAGATATTTTTGATGGCAAATAAAAAATATAAAAGAAACAAAAGTCGTCAAAAACACTACGCACCCTAATCACCTAGGGGTTAAAATATACTTTACGGCCTATTCTCATACGTACCAAACACACATTAAAAATTTCATAAAAATTGGTCCAGCCGTTTCCGAGCAGTTCGACTACAAACACCGTGACACGAGATTTTTATATATTAAAGGTTATATAAAAAATTAACGACTCTGGGAATATTAAATCGTAAAGTTCTTTCGTGAGCTGAAGATACATAAATGTTATTTTTTAGCTTTTGATTTAAATCGTCTAACATTTCAATTATTGAAGTTAAAATTTCTTCAGGTGCGTTGTTCTACTATTTAGCTCATGCCGGTCTTTTACGAAATCCAACTTTTCAACGTTTTTACGTACGTACATTAAATTACTAAGACTATTGCTCTATACATCTGACAACGTGTAAGTAAAATTTCATGATAAACGGTTTAGTAACTCAAACAAGAACAAAAAATGATATTAATATGGAAGTAATAATAATCCTCACCTCGGAGTGAGGTGCGACTGGTCAGGATATTCTGATATTTGAATATGAAGGAGGCAAACTAACAGGTCACCTGATGTTAAGTAATCACCGCCAACCATAGACACTAGCAACACCAGGGCGATAGCGACTCGCAAATACGTTGCTGTATGGTGAGGGGGAGGGGGAAGGCAAAGGGGGGAGGGGGGATGTGGAGGTTGGCCTTCGAACGAAACGCAACAATGCAAGCAATGTTACTTCACGTCGGTTTTCTGTAAGAGGGTGGTTGTACCCCGAGCGAGCCGACCCATTCATGCTGAAAACAGTAATAGGTTCAGCGTGGCTCTACCACCTATAAACCATCAATTTACTGTTAAAAAACGAAGCGTTATAATGAATACACGGTCTACGTTTGTCATAAGTAGAGCATAACGGTTATGACGTTTTGCCAAAAATCCAATTAAGTTATGTAAAAGTTGCGAAATCGCGGACGACATCGCATTGAAGTGAACAATTCTTCTGAATAATTTGTTCTTATGTAATTGCGTCATCGTTATTGAAATATAACTAATTCCTGGGACGAATTTATTTCGATTGTGAATTAAGTGTTCATACAACTTATGGATTGGAGTTTCTAGTTTAATTGAAGTCTAATTATGAAAGTAAGCTTAGGCAAGTATAATATTTTAGAATAAGTCATTTTCGTCAAATAACTAAGATAGGTGGATACATAAAAAAATTAATAGAAATTATTAGATAGTGTTACGAGTTTCATTTAGGATATGTTTCGTTACATGTGAGTAATCCAAAAATAGGTAATAACCCTTTTTTGATACAAAAGTTTTAAAATGAGAAAAAAAAGGGATTTTTTAATCAGCGCCACCTACCGGATTCAAAGATAACTAAGAGCCGTCTATCTCGTTCCAGCAATTGTAGTCCGGTGAAGCTGTTAAGACCTGGCGAGGTCAATAGCGTAGCAAGTTCGAAAACAAAATCATTCCAGCAATTTGGAACGTGAATTATGTACACACGGACAACGGAATTTTATATATAAAAATATGATGTAAATTGGCATATAAAAACCCACAGTCTCGAATTAAAGTAGCTCTCAAAACCGTCCCGCAAAACTCTCCAATATATGTGGTATAGTTATGGCATAAACTTATGATTTTGCATAATCCAAAATTATGCACTCATTTTTGTGTGCCGGCTGCGAGACGTTAAGTGTTCGTCATGTGTTTTTGTAATACCCTCTTTATTATAACCCACCACCAGTTGGCGCTAGGCTAGGCTATATTGTTATTAAGTTCTGTATCGTAATTAAAGGCGGACGAAGTCACGAGCTATTGCTTAGCCTAGCCGCTGTAACAACGCTGCGTTTTTTTTAAATATGGATATTGTAGCATAGCGACAATGACGACTGTAAAACACCAAAAAAATATTAACTTCCGATATATAATTCATTTTTAAATGCTAAAAGTTAAACATGTGATTCTGTACAATATCTTCACACTCTGAGGCAAAGGATCTGACAGTATTTAATTACAAATACCTACACGTCCATAAACTGAGTAATTTAAATCATTCCTGATACTTTAATACTGAACACGTTCCATTAAAATATGGTACACTATCTGAACCACACCATGTACCAATGGTGGCCAATCCCTCACCCAATGTTGATCTATAATGCACCAGTTGCAAGATTTCCGAAACGGTAATTTAAAAATACAATTTATTTAAATGTATGTTGTGGTATGATATCCAACTAATACAAAAAAAAACCGCGTCTGCCGCGCTGTAAAAATTCTTTATTACGTACTTGCTTTGGAAAAGTTTGGCTAACACTGCCTTATACTGTGCGATTATATGATGATCTTTTCAGTACTACCAGCAGCCCCTGCGGACGTTGTCCCACCCTGATAGTAAAAAAAACGATGACAAATTATATACATAAACCTTCCTCATGAATCACTTTATCTCCTGGTGAAAGCCGCATGAAATCATGAAATTAAGTAGTCCGGTGAAGCTGTTAAGACCTTGCTAGGTCAATAGCGTAGTCAGTTCGAGGAAAAGAAACACGAAATTCTGTTCAGAAGTTTTTGAGTTTATTGCGATTTTTTTAAGTCGTAACAGGCAAACGAACAGGTGGGTCTCCTGATTTTAAGTGATCACCACCGTCCATAGACACTAACAACACCAGGGTAATCGAAAGTGCGTTGCCAGCTTGTGTTTGGGGGAAAAGGAGGGTGAGGAGGAGACGGGAGGTGGGCCTCCGTCGCTCTCATTGACCTAACGAAACGCAACAATGCAAGCATTGTTACTTCACGTCGGTTTTATATGAGAGGGTGGTAGTCCCCGGGCGAGCCGACCCATTCATACTGAAATAGCTTCAGCGTGGTTCTACCGCTTACCAAATGTATGTGCCTTGAGCGAAGTCGCAGAGCTATTATGAAGAGTCAAGGTACGGACCTCGCCAATCTTGTTGGCCGTTCTGAATATTCGTAATTTTGGGCTCAGTTAATTGATAGATAACGTGTTCGGACACAGCGTCGATGGACGTAGGTTCGAATGATGAGACCATAGCATGGTGGTAGTGTTTATTGTAAGACCGCCTGGTTAACTATCATCCTCGAGTTGAAAATCTGTCGCCAAGCGTCTGTTGTTGTATGCTGTGCTGTATGTAGACTTCACTTGAGAGCCTGTTCCCCTTTTTGTTATTTACATAGGGAAATCCCTTATGGATACGCAATCCTCCCGGGGAGAGGGTGGGTTATGTCCGACTCGCACGGACTAAAACCCCACGGTGTACCGCCAGACCTTAATTGTTGGGGCGGCAAGGGATCTCGCTACTCTAAAGCCTGTCCCCCATTAGACCACGTCGTAATTTAACATCAAATGAGATTGTGTTCAAACGCTAAATCCTATAAAATATATTAAGGAAATTACTCTTGACTCCATGTTATACCTAAATTTGTGTGAAATGCAACTACATTCAGAATCAGAAAGGATGGCGCGGACTGTACTTAAATTTTTTTGATTTATCCACGGAAAATAAAAGTGTGATTGTGTTTGTAAGAGCTTATACCCTATTTCTTTTTCTAACGATCTTTAAAATACACCTCCCACATATATTTACCAGAAGAAAATATGACTTCAGACAAATACTCAGTATCCAACGGAGTGAAACACCCTAGGTTGTAAGTTTAAATCTCACATACGGAATTTAGGGTGTAAGGGGTGTTGAATACCATCACAAGACCTTGAGACATCAAAGCTAATCTCACCTGCATGTGGTGCTCCCTGCTGAATAACGAACTAGGCAATGGCGAAATCGGGATGTTAGGGTTTTACAGCCTGACTGGGTCGCAACCACCATGTATATAGCGAAAAAGCCCGTCATAGTGATTCGCTTCTCCGGGTCGCGTTTCGGGATCAGTCTGTGCATATCCAGCTTTTCGCAGGCCGGCATGACAGCGGCGACCGGCGATGGATAGTGTTTCACTCTGAGGTCGCCATTGTTTTTGGATTGTGCTGTGCTAACCATCAGGCCTTGTGCCGAGACTTTTCCGTGCTACAATAAAAAAATAATCCGTGATCCGTGAGTGAATAATCATCGCGGTAGTACTCTTTAGAACATGACAGCGGCAACCGGCGATGGATAGTGTGTCACTCGGTGGTCGCCATTGTTTTTGAATTGTGCTGTGCTAACCATCAGGCATTGTGCAGTCATTTTTCCGTGCTACAATAAAAAATAAAAAAATAAAAATTCCGTGATCCGTGAGTGTATAATCATCGCGGTAGCACTCTTTAGATAAATATTATAAGATTTGGTACAAAAAGTCAGATATAAATTATTTCGACAAAACGACGCTTAACAACATTTGGTATAAACTCGTTCTTCTTACATAAGTTAATCTGAATTTTATACGGTCGAAGTTTCACACTATTTATACCAATTTAAGCATATAATGTATACCTTTATATTAGAATTAGTTTTTATAAAAATGATTTAAATAGGAGCCAGTGGAATTTAAATTCATTTAAAAATGATTTAACTTAATTTCACATATAAAAAAAATCATCTAGTTTTTAGTTAATTTTTTGACTTTGTGTGTTTTTAATTCATGAAATGTGATGACTTTCGATTCTAGAACTTAGTCTTTTATATAGGTATTTATAAACTTTGGTATTTTTATAAAAGACTAGCAGTGCCCGCGACTCCGTCCGCGTGGAATCTAATGTAAAAAAAACAGTGTCTAATAAAACCATCCGAATGTATTAAGTCCATTTACTTATTTACTTGTCGCTCGTACTTAATTCGCGTCGTTATTAAAATTACAATAACTTTTGATAGAGTGAACCGATTTTAATGAAACCAACACTAAATGTTACTCGAGGATATGTTTTATGAGAGGTTTCTTTTGTGAGGTTTTATCGTGAAGGCGGTACTTTAGCAGCAATCCGTGTTCATACAGACAGACAGACAGACATTTCTAAAAATGATTGTAATATATTTTGAAGGCGGTAGAGCCACGCTGTAGCTATTACTAGATTCAGCATGAATGGGTCGGCTCGCCCGGGGTACTACCACCCGACCCACAGAACACCGACGTGAAGTAACTATGCTTGCATTGTTGCGTTTCGTTCGGTCAGTGAGAGTGCCGGAGGCCCACCTCCTTTCCCCCTTTCCCTTCCCCTTTCTCCTTTCCCTACCCCACAGGCTGGCAAAACACTTGCGACTCCCCTGATGTTGCTAGTGTCTATGGACGGTGGTGATCTCTTAACATCAGGTGACCCACATGTTCGGTTGCGGCCTTTGGAAATAAAAAAAAAATATTACTAGACACGTAAAATTTTTTTTCACAAAAATCTAAACAGTACCGATGCCTTAGAGTTATGTACTTATTATATGTATAGATGAGCTTTTGCTGCGGCTTTACTCGGAATAATGTAAATTTGATTTACCTATACAATAAACAATACTATTTTTTTAAATAAAAATTACCCTATCTCCTTTTCTGTGCTCCTGGTGACGTGTGTGCAAAATGTAAGGTATGAAAGCGTAGCAAACAAACAAATTCACACTCGTATACATCTCATTAGTTAGGATTAGATATGAGTGTCACCTTATTATAAGTTGGTCGGGGTTCTATTTAAAACATTTGATAAAGAACTTATTATATCTCTTTAGTGAGGCGGATTTACGTAACATTTCTGTTCCGATCGACACAGTATCATAAAGACCTTTCTAATTGCACGGATATATGACGCGGTTTCCGTCGTGGCTGTGAGAAAAATTATTCAAAAATTATGTGACGTAACCGTTTCTGACCTATCAAGATGGCGGCGACATATAATACATTACTGGAGTTATTTGGCGGGTCTTAATCTCACATGTAGTGAACTTTATGTTTCATTCATAGCCTTGTGTGGCTTGACGATATGTTTTGTAATATTGGTGGAGTTTTACGTAAATAGCTCAGTTATTGGGCCGAAGTGAAGTGGGTGTGAATAGAAGTGAAGGATAGGTCCCTTGTTAGAACATTGAAATTATCACAAGCCTCAGTATTAGTACCTCCTTCATGATACCAATAATAATCTAGAAGACTGGTTGCCAAAAAATATATTACTGCAAGCAAAGACAAACTGATATATTGTTTATCGTTCATTCATTCGTTCATTTCATTCAGGATATACGTTGATTAATTCTTTTAGTTATGTCGTAGAAAACAATATTTAAAAATAGATGAGTAAAAAAGTTAATAATAATTTCATTTAAAATAAAATTATTAAAGTTTTAGATTACCATTTTTATAAGGACTACGCGTTCAGCGATGTATGAAGTGGGGTAAACGGAGTGGTGTATATAAACATTTAGAATGCAATTTTGTAAGCAAGATAAATTTTTGCTATGATTTTTTTTCCTCAGCACATAAATATAATAATTTCTACCAATTTGATATACGGGAAGTGTGCACCGATTAAAAAATGATGCGACATAAGCATTATCCATATTACGTATACATTTTATAAGATAAAATAATTCTTAATAATCTTAGAATTCCAATAATGTTGATATCTCATATATACTGTCAGTATAATGTATAATTCATTAGAAAAATAATGCAAATACATATTCCCTTATAAAGAAAAACATAATAATGTTATAAAAATAAATAATTAATTTGTATTCATATATCGTAATGACTGTTTGTCAGTTCTTTTGTTTACTACAGAAATGAAACATTATAAAGTTTTCACACTGTATTTTAGTAATATTTGTGCTCGGTAGATTCACTCGCTGGTTTTTAAAATGTTCTCAAATTCAACTTAGTTGGCAGTAAGTTGTAATGCGTGAAAATGATTCTGGGATTGCACTGGTAGTCTAGTATTCTTTGTAGGTAAACAAACAATTTTTGGAGCTTTATAATGTACTGACTGTGTCTGAGAATTCGTCCGCATGTAACTTTATGTAAAAATCAGCGATTAATAATGTCAACTGAATGTATTAAGTCCATTTACTTATCTACTTTTCTCTCATACTTAAGTTGCGTCGTCATTCAAGGTACAATAATAACTTATAGATATTGTAACTGTTTTAATGAAACAAAAACTTACTAGAAGATATGCTTTATAATTCTCTTGAAAATATTTTATCATGGGCACAGTGTTTTAACAGTGATTGAAATGTATTTTATAACTTAATTCTAGACACAATATTGTTTAGACACTAGACCCAATATTGTTTAGACACTAGACACAATATTGTTTAGACACTAGACACAATTTTGTTACAAAAATCTAAAAAGTACAGATACGATAGATTTACATTCCTTTTATATCGATACATAATTTTATTAGGTTGGTCCGTATTTAGGGTATGTTCGATTTTTCTTCGAGACAGTTCTAAATGGGTTCTAAATATATATTAAAAAAAATTGTGCATAATTACAGCTCTGAATTTTATAATCAACCATTGCTCCACAACAGCCAATGTTTGAAACGGAAATAACGAGGGAAAAGTAGTGGTATTATTTCAGATGTTTTTAATCCATTAAGTAATAAATGGATTATATCGACACCTGAATATTCTTGTAGTAAATTTAACGCTCTACAAAAAAGGTCAGTTGTGATTTTATACTAACTTGACTGTTTTAAAAGTTATTCGAGGTGAGAATAAAAGTTTTAGTCAATTGCATGGCTTTTCTAGTTTCACCGTGTTTCTTTTATTCAAACTTGTTCTTTTATTTATTTATTTATACATTATGCCTTAAATACGCAATGGCGGACTTAATGCCGAAGGCATATTCTCTACCAGTCAACCATTAGGTGATGCAGAGATAAATGTTGGTAGGTTTTAGGCACAGCGATCAATTGAAATTGGCAATATAAAGGGAGAGAGGAGTGATCGCAATTTGATACAGTTCACTATTCACTCCCTTGACTTGTTGCATGGCCATAATATTAAAGTCACCAATATTTGTTAGTCCTGTTATAGATACAAGTCGGAGAGTCGTGGTAATTTCAGTTTTACTGTATTTGCGTACTTAGTGGATCGTTATCCTAATCCTTGCAAATGAACTGGGAGCTTTTGGTGAAGGATAACATCTTCACGAAGCCATGGAGTCGTAGAGTTTTTTCTAAGCTGGTCTGGCTAGCTACCGTCGAGTTGAAAATCTGTCTCTAAGCAACTATTAGTGTGCTTCGGCTGTATAGAGAGCCAGTCTCTCTCTAAATCTAAAGTGTTTGCCATCATAGACTACACCATCATATAATATCAGATGTAGGTTAGACTTTTAAATAAATAATTTATAGAGAAGGAATTGTTTTTGATGAATTAAGCATATATGTATTCCCAAACTACGCCCAAGTTATTTATGTAAAACCCATAAACATTCCTTTAGATATTTTGTTAATTCACGTTACACATACAAACAGACGAAGATTTTCAACAGATTGTTATTGAATTTTGTTCTGTTAATTATTACATTTATTCGTAACTTTTTATACAAATAATTTCAATGTACTGTATATGTCGGATTTATAACTTAATTATTGAATAGATTTTTGAATAAATCAGCGACAATTTCATAAACGTAAATGAATTAATTATTCGTGAAATAAAATAAAAAACAGGGAATTTATAAAAATATAAATAAATAGATATATTAAAATAATATTATCAGGCAAACATAATCACTAACGACATTACTCGCTTATTAAGTTATTCATATTATAAATATCATCGACGTGTTCTCATAATTACATGTGAACGCCGTTAATAATTGCTATTAGTAGGTTATGAGAGCCTGGTAATTAATACATTCTGTTATTACCAAGACTAGTTTCGACTAGCGGCTGTACATTTTATTTATTGATGACAGTGGTAAACTTTATCGGTGACAGTCGAGCGATAGACCTCTTAACAGTCACCGTTGATAAATCTACATTTAAATGAGATAGCTACGTCCCAAGTATAAATTATGTAATTGGATATAAAAACATCAAGTAAAAGATGTACTGAGACCTTTTTTTTTTTTTCTACATGGGGGAATCCCTAACGGATATCCATCTCACCGGGCAGCAGAGGATGGATATGCCCGAGTCGCACGGACTAAAACCCCATGGTACCTTCTTACACC
>MU158857.1:98083-108811 GCA_015888305.1 Antheraea pernyi
TCGGCAGCGAACAGGCTTGGCGAGCGATGGCCTCCTTCTGCGAGGAGGTCGTCTCGCAGAAGGAGGTGGCGGAGAGGGCCCGCGAGGCAGACCCTGAAAGTGGCCGTCTCCGCCAAAGGAGGACAGGCAGGAGGAGAAGGAGCTTCGCCCAACTCCTCCTGCCACCGTAGCCGGACCTGAGGGGATGGGCCGGGGGGTATCCACTCGAACCTACCAAATCTTTTCTAATACTTATTGTCCTGTAGGTATATACAAAAAAACAATTCTATATAATACACCATTGAAAATATGTCCATATTAATACGTCTATAAAAATAGTGAGGGTAGAAGAAAAAAATAAATGAAGGTAAGTGAATAAAAATCGGTAACAGAAAAGTGTTTTGGGAAGCCTCTAGTGTGTCCAAACTACATTTCACAATTAGCTTACAAGTACTAATTTGAATTATTAAAGCTACAAATTAAACGAATAAGGAATCATGAACACTTGATACGTTTTTCTGTTTACACCATCGAGTACTAACAACATACAAAAAATATAAATCTCTGGTTGATATTTTGCAAAGAGCACTTCACTCAACAATGGCTTTTAAAGACTGGTATAACTTATTTGAACATTTTTTTATATCACATCAACATCTGTCAATTTCGAATCGTGGACCTCCTGCACAAGGTCAGCGAGCTCGCTGGCTCCGTAACCTAACAGCTGACGGAGATCGCAGACGAATTTGTAAACGAATCTGCAAAAAAACATCTACATTGTACTACAGAAGAGCCTAAAATCATCACAATCATTAGAAAGATCGAAACTCCTTCATCAGCAGAAAAGCAAATGTCAAATAAGTTAACTAAGCATTAAAAAGACAAGAGTTAGATTGTACTTTATTCAGATTAAAGTATGTTTAAAGTTAACATAACTCTCAATAAATTCTTTACACTTTGAAATATGGCTCGAAGGACCAAAATGTAGAATCAATATAATGATTCGTCGACATATCTTCGGATATATTTTACGTCAACAACATTCGTCGTCGCAGAAAGAGACAGATAACGAGAGAAAGCATGAATCGGCATGAATCGGTCGGCTCGTCCGGGGTAGTAAACCGACATGAAGTAACAGTGCTTGCATTGTTGCGTTTCTTTCGGCCAGTGGGGTCCACCGGAGGACCACCTCCCCTCCTTTCCCCTTCCCCCTCCCTTCCTTTCCCCCAAATACAGGCCGGAAACTCACTTTCAACTCTCCTGTTGTTGTTAGTGTCTATGGATGGTGGTTATCACTTAACATCAGGTGACTCACTTGTTCGTTTGCAAAAAAGCAAAAGTTCGAAGTATGCAACTAATACTAAACACACTGCAGTTCTTTGGCTGTCCAGTGAAATTTAAAAAGTAAAGAGAAACATATCTTTATTAGATACATATACTATGAACAAAGTATTTTTAGCATGCCATATTTTTTTACGTAAATCATTATTCTAGGGAACGGTGCGAATGAATCAGGATGAGCGCGTGTGCGCGGCCCTATGTTGCAATCCCTTTATATAGGTCGAGCAGACACTAATAGAAAGAACCAGGGCCGGCGTCACGACGTAATTTTATCAATTTTTTTTCTAACTAATTGTTACGCTTGACTTTTCCCGTGTTATTTCATATAGTAAATGATGTATCGGTAATTGGATTGATTGTTCACTGACGATATGATTAGCGAGGTCTACCTCTGGTTTGAGAGTGAAAATAAAAATGCGAAATATTCGTTATTAAGGCTTCAGTTATTAATGTAAGTTCATGTTATATAGACTATTTTAAACTGAATCGCAATTTTATAACTTGTTAATATTAGAAAATAATTGATTTTGCTTGAAAGTAACTTAAACAATTATGTAAGATTCTACTGTGGTGGATATGTTTTAATTTTTCTATACTTTATTGGTTTTAGAATTTGACCACAATACCCAGATCATGTTACATGACAATATTGCCTAGAATTGTATCACGCTAAGCCTAGAAGGACTACTGGATCTCAAATGCAGTAGCCGGAACAGATGAGTGATTGATTTCTACTTGAGATTGATTAGCTAGTGGGTATTAGAAAAAATTTCATCACCATACTACAGATTCATCACGATATTTTCCTCCACCGAAAGCTTCAGCTTATAGCAGGATTCGAACTTACGGCCATCGCTTAATTTCGAAATACGTCTCCACTGAGCTATCATCAAAACTACGATACAGCGATGTGATGATAGCTCAGTGGAGACGTATTTCGAAATTAAGCGATGGCCGTAAGTTCGAATCCTGCTATAAGCTGAAGCTTTCGGTGGAGGAAAATATCGTGATGAATCTGTAGTATGGTGATGAAATTTTTTCTAATACCCACTAGCTAATCAATCTCAAGTAGAAATCAATCACTCATCTGTTCCGGCTACTGCATTTGAGATCCAGTAGTCCTTCTAGGCTTAGCGTGATACAATTCTAGGCAATATTGTCATGTAACATGATCTGGGTATTGTGGTCAAATTCTAAAACCAATAAAGTATAGAAAAATTAAAACATATCCACCACAGTAGAATCTTACATAATTGTTTAAGTTACTTTCAAGCAAAATCAATTATTTTCTAATATTAACAAGTTATAAAATTGCGATTCAGTTTAAAATAGTCTATATAACATGAACTTACATTAATAACTGAAGCCTTAATAACGAATATTTCGCATTTTTATTTTCACTCTCAAACCAGAGGTAGACCTCGCTAATCATATCGTCAGTGAACAATCAATCCAATTACCGATACATCATTTACTATATGAAATAACACGGGAAAAGTCAAGCGTAACAATTAGTTAGAAAAAAAATTGATAAAATTACGTCGTGACGCCGGCCCTGGTTCTTTCTATTAGTGTCTGCTCGACCTATATAAAGGGATTGCAACATAGGGCCGCGCACACGCGCTCATCCTGTGTGTGCTCTATCCGTGTGCTAGAGCGGCTATGATGATTACATTTGCTTGGATTTTCCTATCAATTTTTTGACAACCTTTTAGTTTTTTTATATTTTATAGCGTTTGACCACAATTTCATCTGATGTTAAATGACGTTCTTTTATGTCATAATAGACAAACACACATCTGGACCAGATGGGGATGGTGCACCCATTATATATATACACATTTACTTTACATTTCTTCTGTACTGTCTGATAGAAAGAGCATACGAATAACTTCAAATGAGAAGATGATCGAGTAGCATTTGTTTTGTTTGTTAAGGCGTATGCGGTAATTATAGCATGGTATCAATTTTATTCTGTTCTAAAATGAGTGCTCGGACGATTAGTGCCCTTTTTATTTCTTATAAAACTAATCAACAGCTAATGTGAGTTTATGAACGTGTAGATCCAATAATGTTTATTAGAATATATATCTAATAATACACTTTGATTGAAACTCGACAATAAGCACATTATGATACTATAACTGTTAATTTAACTGGACATTGGAATAAAGCTTTATAAATACGTTTAACTGTTTACAAATAAAAGCATATGTGAAAGAAATAATATGATAAACAGGCATGAAGTTCACATGACAGTAATCTATACTAATATTATAAAGCTGAAGAGTTTGTTTGTTTGAACGTGCTAATTTCAGGAACTACTAATCTCTTTGAAAAGTTCTTTCAATGTTAGATAGCTTATTTATCAAGAAAGACTATAGGCTATATATCATCAAGCTAAGACTAATAGGAGCGGAGCACCGATGAAGAATGTTTCAAAATCGGGGTATGTTTTCCTTTTGAGAGTTTCCACTGCGTGTTAGCGTTAGCCCAAAGTAACTATTCCACGCGAACAAAGTCGCGGGGAGATGCTATATTGGTCAATATGGCTGTTAGCTACCAGGTTTTATTTAAATTCATAAATGAGTAGTCACCATTCTCAAGCTGGAAATCTGTCGCCGAACATCTATATATGTACTAGCAAGTGTACTTGAGAAACTGTCCTCCTAGGTTTAGTATGATACCATCAAAGGGCACAACATATCTGACAAGAATGTGGTTAAACTTTGAATCCTATGAAGTATTAAAAATTTTTACAAAAAAAAATAAACCGGCTTCGATGTTTAATATTTCAGTTATTTTTCACTTTTTGTGCCTTATTAGTTTTTCACAATGAAGGCGGTTTATTTTTTTTTGTTAATTTTTTTAATTTTTTTATTTAGTGTGCATTAATATTTCTGGTTTCTAATGGGTATAATAAATCAGTTCCAATTTCAAGAAAATACGTAAAGACGAAGTGGGTGAAAATCAAATAAACGATTTTTCACCACCTTAGGGGTTGAATACTTTCTTCAAAATTATATGGAACCATCTCTAAATATAACCGATTCAAATAAAAAAAGAATCATTAAAATCGGTTTATAATTGACGGAGATATCGATTAACATACATAAAAAAATAAAATACACACAACCGAACGTAGTAACCGCCTCCTTTTTCGAAGTTGGTTAAAAATTATGTCAAACGGAATTGCATATCTTAATAAAGTCGATTGCTAGTGATAATAAATCAGTTGCAAATGTCATTGCTTATCAATGCTTAGAATGTTAGTAACGCTCTACAGATTTCGAACAGCGATGAGAGGTACTGTTGTTGAGAGGAAGGATGCAGTGGTAATGGTGCTACAGAAAGTGAACTTTAAATACGTTGTCGAGTGAAGTAAGTTCAAATCGCTCACTCAAAAACGACTGGACAAGTTTCGATCGTTCTTTTCTTCTTTTCCTTATTAGATTTCCTAAATGAATAATAATAGATTAATCTATACATATAAAAACATTTACTAACGTGTGTGTACTTTTTATATTTCTGCAAAAAAAAATTGTTGCTGTCTAGGAATAAGTAATAAAATACATTTCAATAATATTTAGAAATGTCTGTTTGTCTGTTTGTTTGAATACCACTGCAAAATTTTTGAATTCATGAGAAAAAAATTTCAAAATAATCAAAAGCATATTTTCGAGTAACATTTAATTTTGGTTTCATTCATATCGGTTCACTCTATCAAAAGTTATTGTAATTTTAATGACGACGCGACTTAAGTACGAGAGAGAACTAAATAAGTAAATGTACATAGTACATTCAGATAAGTTTATTAGTCACTTTTTTTTACATTCGGTTCCACGCGGATGGAGTCGCGGGCACAGCTAGTTTAATATGCTTACGTTTTTCTTCTGAAAAAAAAAGTTAGGCTTTAGCGCTTGAACACAATTCTCATCTTTAAATAACGATATGGTCTAAAATGGTAAACATGAAAACCTACAGGGTACTGGCTTTCAATTCTTAGCGCTTGAACCCAAATCTTATGTTAAATAACGATATGGTCTAAAATGGTAAACATGAAAACCTACAGGGTACTGGCTTTCAATTCCAGCTGCCGGAATACACCAACAGGTGCTTGATGACAGATTATCAACGTGAGGGTGGTGGATAACTAAACAAGGCTTCATTGAGATATATTCCTTCACCGAAAACTCGAACTAAGTTGCAAGAATTGGAACCTATGTCGATCGACACGGTGTTCGAATAGGCTACCAAGTAAACCATTATCGTTTCAAAAACGAAGACGGACTCACGTTTTTTTTTATGCCATAGGGTAGTAGGTAGACGCCTCATGAGATGGCTATCATCACCTATAGATAACTGCAATACCAGGGGTATCGCTGTTGCGTTGTTGACCTTGAAAAGCGTGTTTCGATCCCTTTTTGAAGAGACCCATATCATAACTCTGGAGGAATACCGTGCTGGGTAACCTATTCCACAACACCAGCGTACGCATAGTGAAGGTTCTGAAGAACTTTACAGTTGCTGCTATTTTATAAGGTTTTATAGTGTGTGGATGAGCAACCAGCCAGCGCCGGGAGGTGCGAATTTGGAATGTCGATGAGGGCACCATTTCAAAATATTCTTCAGCAGTATTAATAGTAACATATATTTATATTCTCTATTCATCACTTAACATACATATTTGCTACACATTTTGAACATAAAAATAAAATATATTACATAACAATAACCGAGTCCGTATCTGATATAAAAACTTAAAGAGATTGTTTGCATCTTTTAGTAACAATTTTTGGGTCACACTATATCTACATGTACGCGTGTAGACGTATCTATACGTATTATATAAACATATAATATTTGATAACTACATATTTTCTAGTATGTAATTTAATTCGATAGTGTTTTGCGTGTCGCTTGATAATAGAAAGAGATATATTGAGGATATCAAGTAATCCCTACATATTATAAAACAAAATCCCCTGCCGCGTCTGTTTGTCTGTTCGCGATAAACTAAAAAACTACTGAACGGATTTTCATGCGGTTTTCACCAGTAGAGAAAGTGACTCATGAGGAAGGTTTTGATATAATTTATCAATCTTTTCTTTATTCAAAATCAAACGAAAATCAAAAAATACTTTATTCAGCTTAGGCTTAGGCGCTTATGGACGTCAAAACTGCCATCGGTTCGGACAAACAACCCAGTTATCGAGAAGAACCGGCAACAAACTCGATCTGGTTTATCTTTTTAACATACATATATATATATAATATTTCGTATACATTACACCTCACAATAGTTTTTAGTGGATGCACAGAGATGAGTTAATTCAAGACATCACCATCGTTCACATATTATCAAGGCGAGACGACGTCCGCCGGGCTTGCTAGTAGAAAATATTTTATTATTTCTTTAGGCGCGTGAAGCGGTAGTTTTTTGGCAGAAGATAAATTAATAATTTCGCATCATAATATGCTAGTAAACGTGACCGACTGTATTGCGCTTGCGCGGCTTGCGTCAGCCGAGCGACATGTAGTATAAGAGCCTGTGTACATGTAAGATTGATATTTTGTATTGAGTTTATTCAGCGCATTATATGTTCTATGAATTAATAAACTGTATAAAAACGTATATAACTATTGCTCGGAATGCCAATAGATGTGAAAGAGGGACTAATGATAAGTTTTTCAATTTACAAAGTATTAAATTTAAATAATTTAGGCTATTATTAAAGATTCATAAAATATAACTAAGATATAACTAAATATTCATAAAATAAAACAGTTCAAATTCTATTGTTTTGAGTTTTCACTTCTGTCGGCAGTTCTTATCACAGCCTCGTTTTTTTTTTAATTCTATTAATTCTAATTTGATTGTTTTTGTTATTAGCAGGCGTTGAAAGATCTCTTAATATGTAATACCCAGTATGGAGTAACAAACAGGTATGCACACCAACTAATATTAAGTTATCCTTGCAGTCAGTACCTACTTACAACAAATTTCAAAAGAACTATTGTAGCACGGCAAAATGACTGCATTATGCCTGATGGTAAGGACAGTACAATCCTAAAACAATGACGACCACAGAGTGACACAGTGTCCATCGCCGGTCGCCGCTGTCATGCCGGCCTGCGAAAAGCTGGATATGCACAGGCTGATCCCGAAACGCGACCCGCAAAAGCGAATCACTATGACGGGCTTTTTCGCCATATATATCGACCCAGTCAGACTGAAAAACCCTACAACCCCGCTTTCGCCATTGCCTCGTTCGTTATTCAGCAGGGTGCACCAGGAGCAGGTTAGGTTGGCTTGGGTGTCTCAAGTCTTATGATGTTATTCGACATCCCTTACACACCAAAATTCATGTGTGGATGTATGTAAGGTAGCCACGACCTAGTTATTGACAATTAGTACTTTTGTAAGTTTTTTAGGTTTAAATGAGTATATTAATCAATTAAAAATATATTTTAAAAGATTTTAATATTTCTAACATTGATTTTAATTATTTTTTTCGTCAGACAGTACATTGCTCATTTTTTTGGAAACATTCTAAAGAGTTTTTAGCGGAATCTTAGTGTGTAATGTAGTAACTTTTATATTTTATTCAGAATCTTGTGTTCCTTGACTATGTTTTGTAATATTGAAGACATTTTACGTAATGTAGTTCGGCTATTATGCACATGTGAAGTGAATAGAAAATAATACCACGGAGCATGAACTCCTAGATGTTACAAAAACTCCTTGGAAAGCTATATAAGGGAGCCCCCCCCCCCTCCATCTTGTTAGAATATTGAAATCACCGCAAGACACTTGACAATAGCAGTAATAATCTAACAGACGGACATTATATATTCTCACTTTATATTTTACTTGTATTTTTTTTTATAGGAGGCAAACGAACAGGTAGGTCACCTGGTGTTAAGTGACTACCGTCCATAGAAACTTGCAACACCAGAGGAGTCGTTAGTGCTTTGCCAGCCTGCGTTTGGGTGAAGGGGAATGGGAGTTGGGTATCCGGTGTTCTCACTGACCGAACGAAACGCAACAATGCAAGCACTGTTACTTCACGTTGTTTTTCTGTGAGAGGGTGGTACTACCCCGGGAGAGCCAACCCATTCATGCTGAAACCAGTAATAGCTTCAGCGTGACTCTACCACTTACATAACTTGCAACAAACAACACTTATAAAAAAACCTTTTAATGGTTTATTTACACTGTGACTCAGCGTTCTATGAATTTATACTTAATAATTAGTTCGTTTGCTTGAAGGCGCTAATCTCAGGAACTACTTGTCCGATTTGAACAATTCTTTCATTGTTAGATAGCTCATTTATAAGGGAAGGCTATAGATTATATATCGTCACGGTAAGACCAATAAGAGCGGAGCACTAATGAGATGGATATATATGGATATTGTAGTTTGGATATATATTGTCGTCAGCATAATTAACCTCTGTGTTTGTTTAAAACAGAGAACGTGAGAGCTCTTTCTATTTATTATATCATACTGGTAGAGATGGCTTCAGTAATGATAGAATTAATTAATTTGGCATTCAGATAATTTCACGCATATCACTAATTTGCTGGATTGAGAGTTCAAGCACCATATCAAGCGTTTCTAATGTCTAAAGATTATATTATAGGGTGGATTAATATGTGAACTATGGTGACGTCTGGGAATGACTCACCTCTCTATGTATCAGCCAAAAACGAATGTAACTATCTATGTTTGTAAAATATGTATCATAAAAAGATAAACCAGATCTAGTTTCTTGTCGGTTCTACTCGATGACTGGGTTGTTTTCCGAACCGGTGGTAGCTTTGACGTTCATAAGTGCCTTCTCAAGCCGTAAATTAAATACATAATACATTTTTGCCTTTGATTGATTTTGAGCTGGACTATTTCGCCAATAAAATATCAGGTGAGGTTCTGGTTAAATAATCTCAATGGAAAGCAAATTAGAGTTTCATAAATGTAGCGTATAATTAAGGAATATAGTTAACATTGCCATGTCAAGCGTGGAAAATTTACGAAATATTTGGATCAATTTAAATCGATTTTGATGACTAAAAATACACTCATGATTAAGTAAAAATAATAGATGAGGTAGACAGTAAATCATTAGAATACAATGCGTACTCTATGTACTAGAGCAGTTGGTCAATCAGAGGCACAGTGACCCACGGCCCGTATTGTGATCGACCTTGGCACGCGCGCTAGTTCTTTTAACGCATTGGGCCCTTTGTTTTGCAGCTCCGAGTAACAGGATAGCAGGATTATGCATCTCAAAGTACCGGGAGAGAAGTTATACATCTTCAAGTACCAGAAGTGAAGGATTATGCAGCTACAAGTACAAGGATAGAAGGATTATCCAGCTCTGAGTATCAGTACAGAAGGATTTTTTTTTTTTTTTCGAACTGACTATGCTATTGACCTGGCAAGGTCTTTACAGCTTCACCGGACTACATATGTACAGAAGGACATACATCTCCAAGTACCAGGATGAGAGTTTTTGGCGGGATCTTAGTCTGTCATGTAGTGGATTTTATTTTTTATTCATAATCTTGTGTTACATGACTCTATATTGTGTAAAATTGGTGGTGTTTTATGTAATATAGTTTGTTTATTGTGCATAAGTGAAGTGAATAGAAAATACTACCACGGACCATGAATTCTGAGATGCCACAAAAACTCCATGGAAAGTTCTAACAAGGGAGCCACCATCTTGTTAGAATATTGAATTAATTACTCGACAATGGAAATCTGCATCTCCAAGTAACAGGATAGCAGGATTATGCAGCTCTGAGTATCAGGACAGAAGGATTATGCATCTCCAAGTACCAGGAGAGAAGGATTGTGCATCTCCAAGTACCAGGGATAGCAGGATTATGCAGCTCTGAGTATCAGGACAAAAGGACATACATCTCCAAGTACCAGGATAGCAGGATTATGCAACTCTGAGTATCAGGACAGAAGAACTATGCTTCTCCGAGTACCAGGAGAGAAGGATTATGCAGCTACAAGTACAAGGATAGAATGATTATCTTAGAGATAGGTACAACCGTTTTGATTACGTATGCCTTAGGTAAACCGGCACCTTCTTATTTTATAGCAGAAATTATTTCATTAGATTGCTTTAGATCATTACAGTGTAATATATATACTGCCCGTTAGGTCTAGGTTACAGGTCTTGTTAGTTCAACAACGCTTGCGCTTGCAAATCTGCAGCCTTAGGCTCTTAATTTTAATATATATTTATAACAATAGTAAAGATAAAATTATAATAACTTACTCGCAAACGAAGCAACATTCTATAAATATCTAATTTTAACCTTGAAAATTTTTACAGCAGTGGATTCATTAAAAATAAATTATAATACGCCTTTCTTATAGGACATTCGAT
>MU158857.1:108925-153910 GCA_015888305.1 Antheraea pernyi
CAGGATAGCAGGATTATGCAGCTCTGAGTATCAGGACAAAAGGACATACATCTCCAAGTACCAGGGATAGCAGGATTATGCAGCTCTGAGTATCAGGACAAAAGGACATACATCTCCAAGTACCAGGGATAGCAGGATTATGCAGCTCTGAGTATCAGGACAAAAGGACATACATCTCCAAGTACCAGGGATAGCAGGATTATGCAGCTCTGAGTATCAGGACAAAAGGACATACATCTCCAAGTACCAGGGATAGCAGGATTATGCAGCTCTGAGTATCAGGACAGAAGGATTATGCATCTCCAAGTACCAGGAGAGAAGGATTGTGCATCTCCAAGTACCAGGGATAGCAGGATTATGCAGCTCTGAGTATCAGGACAAAAGGACATACATCTCCAAGTACCAGGGATAGCAGGATTATGCAGCTCTGAGTATCAGGACAAAAGGACATACATCTCCAAGTACCAGGGATAGCAGGATTATGCAGCTCTGAGTATCAGGACAAAAGGACATACATCTCCCAAGTAACAGGATAGCAGGATTATGCAGCTCTGAGTATCAGGACAGAAGGATTATGCATCTCCAAGTACCAGGAGAGAAGGATTGTGCATCTCCAAGTACCAGGGATAGCAGGATTATGCAGCTCTGAGTATCAGGACAAAAGGACATACATCTCCAAGTACCAGGATAGCAGGATTATGCAACTCTGAGTATCAGGACAGAAGAACTATGCTTCTCCGAGTACCAGGAGAGAAGGATTATGCAGCTACAAGTACAAGGATAGAATGATTATCTTAGAGATAGGTACAACCGTTTTGATTACGTATGCCTTAGGTAAACCGGCACCTTCTTATTTTATAGCAGAAATTATTTCATTAGATTGCTTTAGATCATTACAGTGTAATATATATACTGCCCGTTAGGTCTAGGTTACAGGTCTTGTTAGTTCAACAACGCTTGCGCTTGCAAATCTGCAGCCTTAGGCTCTTAATTTTAATATATATTTATAATAATAGTAAAGATATAATTATAATAACTTACCCGCAAAAGAAGCAACAATTCAACATTCCATAAATATCTAATTTTAACCTTGAAAATTTTGACAGCAGTGGATTTATAAAAAAGAAATCATAATACACCTTTCTTATAAGACATTCGATTTCCTATAAGAATATAACTTGCAAGACATACATCTCCAAGTACCAGGATAGCAGGTTTATGCAGCGCTGAGTATCAGGAAGCACATATATCTCCAAGTACAAGGAGAGAAGGATTATGCAGTTACAAGTACAAGGAAGGATTAAAGGATTATCTTAGAGGTAGGTACAACCGTTTTGACTACGTATGCCTTAGGTAAACCTTCTTCTTATTTTATAGCAGAAATTATTGCATTAGATTGCTTTAAATCATTACAGTGTAATACTGCCCGTTAGGTCTAGGCTACAGCCCTTGTTAGTTCAACAACGCTTGCGCTTGCAAATCTGCAGCCTTAGGCTCTTAATTTTAATATATATTTATAATAATAGTAAAGATATAATTATAATAACTTACCCGCAAAAGAAGCAACAATTCAACATTCCATAAATATCTAATTTTAACCTTGAAAATTTTGACAGCAGTGGATTTATAAAAAAGAAATCATAATACACCTTTCTTATAAGACATTCGATTTCCTATAAGAATATAACTTGACTTTTTCACAACGATAATCCGAGTGTAAGTTAACAAAAACTCGAAGTTTAAAGAAATAATCCTGTGCTGATTAGTATTGTGAAATTAAAAATTCTACTCATGATAAAGGCCTCGGATTTTGAACGTATTTCTTCTAATATTGCTTGACAAAATTTCACCATCGTTTGAAGAATAAAAAGCCTTTTTCTGGTACTAACCTATATACAGTGGTGGTCGTACAATTAGAAACACTACCAATGGTCCTTGACATTATGTATGATACTTCACCGCAATCGTTTTTATTTTGAAATTAAACAATAAATAGGACAATAATATGTTCAACGATTTATTATTTATTAGATAAACAATATAAATCCCACTACACAAGTGCAGTTTCAATATTACATTACGGACAAACATTTAAATCAGTTTTAAGGTATGAACAACAATGGTCAACTTAGAAACAACAACAAAAAAAATATATAAAACAATCTTTTTTTAGGTATTAGTAATTAGTATTGTTATTTAAGACATAGCTACTATCCACAGCCTACCAATAGTTATAATTAATATTTAGTGGCGTATCCCTTGTTTTCAATAATATCACTGGAATGACGTACCAGGGATAGCAGGATTATGCAGCTCTGAGTATCAGGACAAAAGGACATACATCTCCAAGTACCAGAATAGCAGGATTATGCAGCACTGAAGTATCAGGACAAAAGAACATACATCTCCTAGTACCAGGATAGCAGGATTATGCTGCTCTGAGTATCAGGACAGAAGAACTATGCTTCTCCGAGTACCAGGAGAGAAGGATTATGCATCTTCAAGTACCAGGAGAGAAGGATTGTGCATCTCCAAGTAACAGGATAGCAGGATTATGCAGCTCTGAGTATCAGGACAGAAGGATTATGCATCTCCAAGTACCAGGAGAGAAGGATTGTGCATCTCCAAGTACCAGGGATAGCAGGATTATGCAGCTCTGAGTATCAGGACAAAAGGACATACATCTCCAAGTACCAGGATAGCAGGATTATGCAACTCTGAGTATCAGGACAGAAGAACTATGCTTCTCCGAGTACCAGGAGAGAAGGATTATGCATCTTCAAGTACCAGGAGAGAAGGATTGTGCATCTCCAAGTAACAGGATAGCAGGATTATGCAGCTCTGAGTATCAGGACAGAAGGATTATGCATCTCCAAGTACCAGGAGAGAAGGATTGTGCATCTCCAAGTACCAGGGATAGCAGGATTATGCAGCTCTGAGTATCAGGACAAAAGGACATACATCTCCAAGTACCAGGATAGCAGGATTATGCAACTCTGAGTATCAGGACAGAAGAACTATGCTTCTCCGAGTACCAGGAGAGAAGGATTATGCATCTTCAAGTACCAGGAGAGAAGGATTGTGCATCTCCAAGTAACAGGATAGCAGGATTATGCAGCTCTGAGTATCAGGACAGAAGGATTATGCATCTCCAAGTACCAGGAGAGAAGGATTGTGCATCTCCAAGTACCAGGGATAGCAGGATTATGCAGCTCTGAGTATCAGGACAAAAGGACATACATCTCCAAGTACCAGGATAGCAGGATTATGCAACTCTGAGTATCAGGACAGAAGAACTATGCTTCTCCGAGTACCAGGAGAGAAGGATTATGCAGCTACAAGTACAAGGATAGAATGATTATCTTAGAGATAGGTACAACCGTTTTGATTACGTATGCCTTAGGTAAACCGGCACCTTCTTATTTTATAGCAGAAATTATTTCATTAGATTGCTTTAGATCATTACAGTGTAATATATATACTGCCCGTTAGGTCTAGGTTACAGGTCTTGTTAGTTCAACAACGCTTGCGCTTGCAAATCTGCAGCCTTAGGCTCTTAATTTTAATATATATTTATAACAATAGTAAAGATAAAATTATAATAACTTACTCGCAAACGAAGCAACATTCTATAAATATCTAATTTTAACCTTGAAAATTTTTACAGCAGTGGATTCATTAAAAATAAATTATAATACGCCTTTCTTATAGGACATTCGATTTCCTATAAGAATGTAATTTAACTTTTTCACAAGAATAATCCGAGTGTAAGTTAACAAAAACTCGAAGTTTAAAGAAATGTTGTTACTGTGTTGATTAGTATTGTGAAATTGAAAATTCTACTCATGATAAAACGGCTCGGATTTTGAACGTCTTTGTTCTAATATTGCTTGACAAAATTTCACCATCGTTTGAAGAATAAAAAGCCTTTTTCTGGTACTAACCTATATACAGTGGTGGTCGTATAATTAGAAACACTACCAATGGTCCTTGACATTATGTAAGATACTTCACCGCAATCGTTTTTATTTTGAAATTAAACAATAAATAGGACAATAATATGTTCAACGATTTATTATTTATTAGATAAACAATATAAATCCCACTACACAAGTGCAGTTTCAATATTACATTACGGACAAACATTTAAATCAGTTTTAAGGTATGAACAACAATGGTCAACTTAGAAACAACAACAAAAAATATATATAAAACAATCTTTTTTTAGGTATTAGTAATTAGTATTGTTATTTAAGACATAGCTACTATCCACAGCCTACCAATAGTTATAATTAATATTTAGTGGCGTATCCCTTGTTTTCAATAATATCACTGGAATGACGTGGCATTGATTCAATCAATTTCATACATTTTTCTATGGGGATTGAATTCCATGCTTCAAACAAATGCTTCATATAGTTCGTTTTGACTGATGTTAGGTTTGTTTGAGACTTTCTTTTTAACAATATACCAGAGATTTTCTATCGGATTTGCTATCTATTTTAAATCCGGACTATCTGCTTGCCAGTCTAAAACGGATATACGCTGTTCGCTAAGGAAACCTTTGACGCTATTGACCGTGTGATTACTGATTGATCCAGATTGATCTATTGATCCAGGTTACAGGCAAATGATCGTCCAAGTAGGGAATCATTGTGTGTCCTAAGATATTTTTGTATTGTCATTGATCCATTGTATCTTCAATCTTCCGAACGGATCCAACTCCACATTCGGGAAAACACCCCCAAACTTTAATGTTACCGCCACCGTGCTTGACTATACTCCTTGTATATTTATAATTAAAAGCATTGTTTACAGGACGTCTAACATAGCGCTCTCCATCGAAATATACCATATTTATTTTTGTTTCACCTGAAAAAAACACTTTTTTCCATTCTCGTATAGTTTATTTTGAACAAAATAATTCAGATTAAGTTTTCAATTGCCGCCAAAATAATAGAAAAAGACAAGAAAGAAAATTGTATATATTTGTTATTGTCTGTAGCGTGTATCTATATATATAATAAGAATGTAAATCAATCGTGTCTGTTTTTTTTAGAGTATCGTAAAAAAATTGTTGCCGGTGTCTAGAAATAAGTAATAGAATACATTTCAATCATTTTTAGAAATGTCTGTCTGTCTGTTTGTATGAACACACATCACTGCTGAATCATAATAAAATCTGCATAGTCTAACATAGTCTTTGTTTCAATAAAATCGGTCTACTCTATCAAAAGTTATTGTAATTTTAATGACGACGCGGCGTAAGTATCTGAGACAAGTAGATCGTTATGAGTTAATACATTCAAATGACTTTATATAATAACTATTTTCTACATAACGTTACACGCGGACAATGTCGTGGTCACAGCTAGTATACAATAAATATTTCTTGCTTTTCATTATGCGAGGAATCCTGATGGTTTGTAGGGATATTGCAGTCGGTTTGTGTGAAAATAACAAAAAAAGATTATTTTCTACATAACGTTACACGCGGACAATGTCGTGGTCACAGCTAGTATACAATAAATATTTCTTGCTTTTCATTATGCGAGGAATCCTGATGGTTTGTAGGGATATTGCAGTCGGTTTGTGTGAAAATAACAAAAAAGGGCGAGGCCGCCTTATGGACAGCCGAGGGAAATGAATACTCAAAACAATTGAATTTATACTGTGTTCCCTTATTTTTTTATGTCATACGTGGCAAACGAGCAGGTGGGTCACCTGCTCTGTTAAGTGATCACCACCGTCCATGGACACTAACAACACCAGTGGAGTCGCAAGTGCGTTACCACCCTTTGAGGAGAAGGGTTAGAGGAGGGAGAGGGAGAGGAGCGAGAAGAGGGGAGGGGAGGTGGCCCTCCGGCGCTCTCACTGACCGAACGAAACGCAACAATGCAAGCACTGTTACTTCACGTCGGTTTTCAAATCCGGACTATCTGCTTGCCAGTCTAAAACGGATATACGCTGTTCGCTAAGGAAACCTTTGACGCTATTGACCGTGTGATTACTGATTGATCCAGATTGATCTATTGATCCAGGTTACAGGCAAATGATCGTCCAAGTAGGGAATCATTGTGTGTCCTAAGATATTTTTGTATTGTCATTGATCCATTGTATCTTCAATCTTCCGAACGGATCCAACTCCACATTCGGGAAAACACCCCCAAACTTTAATGTTACCGCCACCGTGCTTGACTATACTCCTTGTATATTTATAATTAAAAGCATTGTTTACAGGACGTCTAACATAGCGCTCTCCATCGAAATATACCATATTTATTTTTGTTTCACCTGAAAAAAACACTTTTTTCCATTCTCGTATAGTTTATTTTGAACAAAATAATTCAGATTAAGTTTTCAATTGCCGCCAAAATAATAGAAAAAGACAAGAAAGAAAATTGTATATATTTGTTATTGTCTGTAGCGTGTATCTATATATATAATAAGAATGTAAATCAATCGTGTCTGTTTTTTTTAGAGTATCGTAAAAAAATTGTTGCCGGTGTCTAGAAATAAGTAATAGAATACATTTCAATCATTTTTAGAAATGTCTGTCTGTCTGTTTGTATGAACACACATCACTGCTGAATCATAATAAAATCTGCATAGTCTAACATAGTCTTTGTTTCAATGAAATCGGTCTACTCTATCAAAAGTTATTGTAATTTTAATGACGACGCGGCGTAAGTATCTGAGACAAGTAGATCGTTATGAGTTAATACATTCAAATGACTTTATATAATAATTATTTTCTACATAACGTTACACGCGGACAATGTCGTGGTCACAGCTAGTATACAATAAATATTTCTTGCTTTTCATTATGCGAGGAATCCTGATGGTTTGTAGGGATATTGCAGTCGGTTTGTGTGAAAATAACAAAAAAAGGCGAGGCCGCCTTATGGACAGCCGAGGGAAATGAATACTCAAAACAATTGAATTTATACTGTGTTCCCTTATTTTTTTATGTCATACGTGGCAAACGAGCAGGTGGGTCACCTGCTCTGTTAAGTGATCACCACCGTCCATGGACACTAACAACACCAGTGGAGTCGCAAGTGCGTTACCACCCTTTGAGGAGAAGGGTTAGAGGAGGGAGAGCAGAGAAGAGGGGAGGGGAGGTGGGCCTCCGGCGCTCTCACTGACCGAACGAAACGCAACAATGCAAGCACTGTTACTTCACGTCAGTTTTCTATGAGAGGGTGGTACTATCCCGGCGAGCCGTCCCATTCATGCTGAAACCAGTAATAGTTTCAGCGTGGCTCTACCACCATTAAAACCTTATGAATATTTAAATTAATTATAGTGGGAAATACTTAAATTACATCCTACCTGCTTTATCTATCTTCTTCTATACATATAATAAAAATGAAGTGTCTGTATGTAATATCAAAATAAAATAAACAATACTGATTGGGTATTAAAGTGTACACGATACTGATAACAAAAATGCAACTTTTGAACGTAGTTCGGTGAAGTTGTTAAGACCTTGCTAGGTCAATAGCGTAGTCAATTCGAGAAAAAAAAAACTTTAGCACAGTTGATGGTGAATTTTGAACAAAAATGAATTCATTTTCAAAAGATAATGGTAGTATTAAAACATCATTGTTTTGGATTCATCATTTGATTCTATTGTGTATCCATTACTTTTCCAAACGATGATACGGGGCGTTTCACTATTCCTCATAATGTACAGACTACATTTAATTCAATGTCATCCAGAAATACCACCCACCCACCAATGGTGTCGTGTAAAATTAATTGAGAACTGTGTCGTAAGTTGCGATAAAATTCTTTATTTTCGTAAAGTTATATTTACTTAAAATTTGATAGCCTTACCACCCTTTGCAAAGGCCTGTTTTTTATTTCAAATTTATAATTAATTTCAATTTCATTTAGTTTAATATTTATATCATTAAAAATAAAGTGGCAAATAACTGAGCAGCCATGATGAAAACCTTTGATTATAGATTATTGACAAAAGAACCCCAATAAAGAAAAATGCCGCCACTTATCTTTAAGTCTCTCCAACAATATAGGCCTTGCAGTACAGTTAACTTTTATTGAGCTCCTTAAAGTAGAACCTTTTGGACATTCATATCACTTTGGTTTTATCACTATGTTCTCCTTCATCGAAAGCTCCGACGTGGTTGCAAGGATTCGAACCAACGTCTGAACAAGCTATTAACTAAAACCATCATCACATCTCATATATTTTATGAAATATTATTCTAAAATTCATTTCTTCTTCACTTCTCATCCATGAATGTGTATTACAGAATAAATGATAATACTATGTATTTTATTTCTATATATAGCTTACTGTTCGCTTGAATATTACGGTGTATTTGGAAAGTATGTTGATTAATATGCAATTAAAAGCGTTTAGAATTATGTTTCGATAAAATATGATCTTTATCTAGCATTTTATGAATTTTAAAGAGAGACTTTCTCAAATAAATTGAGCTATTTAAATAAAATTGAAGTGTCTGATATTTGCCGGGACAGATCTTCGTAAACTGATTTCGATAAGACTTTTCATTGGCAGGATAGAAAAACTTTCCAAAGTATATTTATTTATTACGCGTAAAGGCTATATACTAATAGATTATTTAATCTATATAAAATATACAGTTCCTATGGAACGAGTCGTTATGACAATTTTGGATATATCTTCTTCCATATATATTATATCCAATCTTGGATATATATATGTATATGGTACTGATTAAACTTAATTTGTTATTTATTTCGTTAACATTTTTATTCTTTTCTTCTAGTAAACAAAGAAAGAAAAAGTGGTTATTTTTTATAAACTTAAACAATAAATACGTTCGTTATATATACGTTCAGGTCGCGGCGAGTTCGGCGAAGTTTTTGTAGCTAAAATTGACAAAACAAAATTAAGAAGCATTCGGAACAAAACCATCGAGGAAGGGGAACCTAAAATCAGACCAGTTTTGGTTATAAAACTGACAAGTAAAGACGCGACGTGGTTGCAAGGATTCGAACCAACGTCTGAACAAGCTATTAACTAAAACCATCATCACATCTCATATATTTTATGAAATATTATTCTAAAATTCATTTCTTCTTCACTTCTCATCCATGAATGTGTATTACAGAATAAATGATAATACTATGTATTTTATTTCTATATATAGCTTACTGTTCGCTTGAATATTACGGTGTATTTGGAAAGTATGTTGATTAATATGCAATTAAAAGCGTTTAGAATTATGTTTCGATAAAATATGATCTTTATCTAGCATTTTATGAATTTTAAAGAGAGACTTTCTCAAATAAATTGAGCTATTTAAATAAAATTGAAGTGTCTGATATTTGCCGGGACAGATCTTCGTAAAATGATTTCGATAAGACTTTTCATTGGCAGGATAGAAAAACTTTCCAAAGTATATTTATTTATTACGCTTAAAGGCTAAATACTAATAGATTATTTAATCTATATAAAATATACAGTTCCTATGGAACGAGTCGTTATGACAATTTTGGATATATCTTCTTCCATATATATTATATCCAATCTTGGATATATATATGTATATGGTACTGATTAAACTTAATTTGTTATTTATTTCGTTAACATTTTTATTCTTTTCTTCTAGTAAACAAAGAAAGAAAAAGTGGTTATTTTTTATAAACTTAAACAATAAATACGTTCGTTATATATACGTTCATATATTTTATACGTTTAATAAAGATTTCATATGAGAAAAGAAATTTTCAATATAATATTGGTATATATTTATCCAACATACCAGGAATGCATAAAAAGTTTGAAGTGTGATTGCGAAAACTAAAAATTACCGATATAAAAAAGATGTCACTGCCTTTTTTACAGAGAAACTCGTCTGCCTTCCATTATTTTATCCAGCACACGTGTAGGAGGTGATAAAGTAGCTGTTTTCAATAATACACAGGTAAACTCACAATATGCGCATCAAATAACTGAAGTAATCTAGCTTATGTCATTATAATCGATCGACATCCTTTTGAGAGTCGCATATGATGCAAATGTACTCTCTAAAACCAGATTTAGACCATTATTTAATGCCTTTTATGTGACTGTATAAGGTAGTGGGAAATACCACATCCCTACTACGGATCAGCGTGGGCATGACACACTTTCGCTTCGAGCGAATCACGTACACGGCGCGTTATAAAATTTGAATTTAGTGTCTATAGATGCTTGTCATGCTAATTTTAGGATTGTGTACTTCCATAGCAAATGCTACATAACTTTTGAATAATGTACAACCGGAGAACAAGCAACATGTAGATGGTTGAACTGATATTCAATGAAAAGTGATGGATGACCTACAGACAACCTTTTTAACTAATAATTAGCTAAATACAATTTTAGCAAATATGATTGATATTTAATTGTTATTAAAATGAAATTAAAATTACTAGGTTATCAGTAAATAAGAAGCTATTTATTTATTACGCGTAAAGGCTATATACTAATAGATTATTTAATCTATATAAAATATACAGTTCCTATGGAACGAGTCGTTATGACAATTTTGGATATATCTTCTTCCATATATATTATATCCAATCTTGGATATATATATGTATATGGTACTGATTAAACTTAATTTGTTATTATTGAAAATTTCTTTTCTCATATGAAATCTTTATTAAACGTATAAAATATATGAACGTATATATAACGAACGTATTTATTGTTTAAGTTTATAATAATAAAGATTTCATATGAGAAAAGAAATTTTCAATATAATATTGGTATATATTTATCCAACATACCAGGAATGCATAAAAAGTTTGAAGTGTGATTGCGAAAACTAAAAATTACCGATATAAAAAAGATGTCACTGCCTTTTTTACAGAGAAACTCGTCTGCCTTCCATTATTTTATCCAGCACACGTGTAGGAGGTGATAAAGTAGCTGTTTTCAATAATACACAGGTAAACTCACAATATGCGCATCAAATAACTGAAGTAATCTAGCTTATGTCATTATAATCGATCGACATCCTTTTGAGAGTCGCATATGATGCAAATGTACTCTCTAAAACCAGATTTAGACCATTATTTAATGCCTTTTATGTGACTGTATAAGGTAGTGGGAAATACCACATCCCTACTACGGATCAGCGTGGGCATGACACACTTTCGCTTCGAGCGAATCACGTACACGGCGCGTTATAAAATTTGAATTTAGTGTCTATAGATGCTTGTCATGCTAATTTTAGGATTGTGTACTTCCATAGCAAATGCTACATAACTTTTGAATAATGTACAACCGGAGAACAAGCAACATGTAGATGGTTGAACTGATATTCAATGAAAAGTGATGGATGACCTACAGACAACCTTTTTAACTAATAATTAGCTAAATACAATTTTAGCAAATATGATTGATATTTAATTGTTATTAAAATGAAATTAAAATTACTAGGTTATCAGTAAATAAGAAGCGGTTGTTGACGGTAATGATGATATTAGGACCACCAGTACAAGGCACAAAGCTCGTGAGTCGCGGCCTCAGACCGGCACTCGCGAAAGTGAGAGTGGGCTCGGTTGCGTAACGCCGTTCGGCTCATGACGCCCTGGTACCCGGCGTGGTTACCTACATTTCAAGTCTTTTTGCCTATTCGGTGTGTCGGTTCATTTATTTTGTATAAAAAACTAATAATGTTCACGCCACTTCTTCTATTTCAAAATTAAATTTAAGATAAATAAAAATAAAATTTGGCATAAAACGGTATTCTTTTATATTTTGTGACATAATATTTTTACTTTATAAGTTTTTTCTCGTCTTACTATTCTGTTCTTAACTTGTGATGTCGAATTATATACAAAGAGAGGATTCTTTTTATGTTTTGACGGATTAATAATCTAATTATAACCCTTCTAGAAGTAAATAAACAAAAGAAGAATGTAGACTTAATTCACTACAAGGATGACGTTAGTCTTCTAATACATAATAATGTAAATGTGAAACTATATTATTGTCCAACGGTTATGCTTAAATGGATGAACGATTTGTTATAAAAATCTGCATAAAATGCGATTATATATTTTTTAATTTTCGTAACAATATTAAATATCACATCCAGCGAAAAGGGCAGTCACCAGCTAATAAAGTTACGATTCATACCACAAAAGTAAATTAATTCATGATATTATTGTAATAGTTAGTTGATTTGGTCACGTATTTATTACATAATAGAATCTACGTTGATTTATTTATGTTTTCCTGGTAAGGTAACTTTCTATTCGTCGAATGATCTGACAAACAATTTTACTCATTATTATGAAATACCACCAGGTCAATGGCGAGCGAAATGATTCAATGCAAAAATATTTAGAGCAGTGTCGTAGCCATTATGTGCTGGGGGCAGACAGCACCTTGGCCCTAAGATCCACTGTGAATATGTTATTAGTAAGTCTTTAATGCTAGGTAACTTTTTGGTATTAAAATTTGCATGATTTTTTATACCACGACGGTGGCGAATAAGCATATAAAGGTATAATTAGATTATTGTTTACAGTTTCCTATCTACTAGAATCGCAACTCCAACAAATGCAAAGAATAATGTTGACCAATCAGCTGTATGAATCGTATAACCTAACTTCTGAGAGATATTCAGTTTGGAAAGATTTATCCTGTATTTCTAAGTTACAGTCACTTCTATCTGCTGAGAAACATCCTTCCAATTATAATAAAACGTTTCGTTTTTTACGTTTACATTGAGTTTTTGGCGGGGTTTAGGTTGTCATGTAGGCTTTTATATATTATTCACAATCTTGTGTTATTTAACCTTAATATTTTGTAATAAGGGTGGTGTTTTACGTAATATATCGCGGTTATTGTGCACAAGTAAAGTTGATGGGAAAAAGAATACCACGGTGCATGAATTCGGAGATGTTACAAAAAGTCCCTGGAAAGTTCTAAGGGGCCACTATCTTGTTAGGGCATTAAAATTATCACAAGGCACTTATTACATATTCGATAATGGTAGTAATAATTTGGATGATTGGTTGCAAAAAGTAAAAAAAATGTCAGATAGTGTAAATGTCATTTTAAATTTGGATCAGTCAGTGTTACCATCAATCAGAATATATTCAGAACTATATTGAAAGGAGAAATCTTTTTGCTCAAAGCACATGACTAATGTATTGCACCACTGAAAGACTTGAGAGACGACGTCACAAAGCACTTCTAATATTATTACATATTCGACAATGGCAGTAATAATTTGGATGTTTGGTTGCAAAAAAAAGAAAAAATGTCAGATAGTGTAAATGCCATTTTAAATTTGGATCAGTCGGTGTTACGACCAATCAGCCAATATATTCAGAACTATATTGAAAGGAGAAATCTTTTTGCTCAAAGCACATGACTAATGTATTGCACCACTGAAAGACTTGAGAGACGACATTAAGAGTTTGAATAGTAAATAGTGATTTGTTGAGAGCCACCGTCTTCAGAGATCGTAGTTGTAGTACGGCACGGTGACTGGGTTACCGGCGCGGGTTGCGTCACAAACCACTTTCTGCACTGTCGTTTGCCTACTTACCCACTCACTGAGACAGCGGAGCGCGTTGAACTGGCCGTTGTTGAAACAAAATAACCCAAAATTACCATTAATACTTTGGCCTTCATCATCGTCTAATACTGTGCTTTGTAAAACTTAGGACCATCTTCTACATATTAATAAGCGAAGATAAAATAATTCTCTACGTTTTTCTATCTGTTTGTCAACTTCCTATTTTTATGTAGAAACTATTTCAAGAAAAATATTTAAAAAACCCTGATGAATATTGCATCGAAAGTAGCAAGCTAATTTTTTAATTGCCAGTTAACTATTATATTAATTTATTTGGGAAAAAACTCAATAATAATTTATGGTCGGATTTCAACCAGTGGGAGCGAACACTACATTAAATAATTATATATTTAATAATTAACTTTATGTAAAAAAATTGCGTATAATAAAGTTATCTGAATCTGAAAAAGAAGGAGGCTACTACGTTCGGTTGTATGTTTTTTTAAATGTATATTAATCGATATCTCCTTCAATTATGAACCGATTTTAATGATTCTTTTTTTATTTGAATTGGTTATTTCTACTTTTCTCTCGTACTTAAGTCACGTCGTCATTAAAATTACAATAACTTTTGATAGACCAAGCCGATTTTAATGAAACAAAGACTTTATAATTTTCTTGGTAGTGTTTTATCGTGAACACAGTAATTTAGTAGTGCTAGCAGTTAGGTTAGGTTCATACAAACGGATAGACATTTCTAAAAATGATTGAAATGTATTTTATTACGCATTCCTTGTCACGTGCAACAATTTTTTTCATAAAAATCTAAAAGTACAGGCACGTTAGACATACATTCTTATTATATGTATATTATATACTATATTATATTATATATATCGTAATAGAGCGTCTAAATTCACAATAATCTTCAAATCTTATGATTCAGAGTTAGTGTGCTGACTGCTGGGGTATTACGTCGACTGACATAAGTTCGAAACGTTGTGAGGTAAAATATTGTAATTGAAGCAAAGCGATAAGCATGCTCTAGCAGGTATTTTAGAAAGATATTTCCTCTGGTTTTAGTATCTCTTTAGACCATATCGTTATTTGACATCTGTTTGTGGTCAAACACCAGTCCTGTAACCATATAAAAGAATTTGATAATTCATATTTGATTTGCTCTCATTCCTGTTACTTGTTATGTGAAGAAGTTATGATGACTTGGATATCTTGAATTTATATATATCTTATTCCTTATGACAATTACATTCTAAACACTTTATCTACATTTGATATTTATAATATTTCACAAAAGGTTAAACAGCATAATAAAGATATCATTTTTTCTCAAAATATTATGAATTATACTACACTGCCATCTGTTAAGCCTTTAGCACACTATATTTTACAGGAAATCTTATTGTACAGAATGAATTGTACTATATTATTATGAACATACCTAATAATTGTTTTCAAAATAATGAATATTAAATATTTTATACTATAAGATTACTTTAATAATTCTAGATATCGTTAAAATAGGAAAAAGTGATTATTTAAAATTATATAATAAATTAAATTTTCGGTTATATTTTTCGTCTTAAATTCCAACAAAGCAATGCCTTCAGCCAGTACGATCTCAATTTGAGGCAACTATTTTATTATAATAAAAAATCGACGTGAAGTAACAGTGCTTGCATTGTTGCGTTTCGTACGGTCAGTGAGAGCGCCGGAGGCCCACTTCCCACTTCCCCTCCCTTTCCTCTCTCCTTTCCCTTTCCCTCCCCTAACCCTTCCCCCAAAGGGTGGCAACGCACTTGCGACTCCTCTGGTGTTGTTAGTGTCCATGGACGATGGTGATCACTTAACATCAGGTGACCCATCTGTTCGTTTGCCACCTATGACATAAAAAAAAAAAAAAATTGAGGCTTAATAAATACTTCATAATCCTCTTGAGTCCAATACATTAACACATTCGTAGGTTGCAGATTGAAAAAACAGAATTCAAATAATTACTTTATAATGCCCGTGACGTGTTGTGCGAATAAATACAATCAAAAGATAAATAATGTGAAATATGAACTTTATTTTATATTTTCAAGTACTAGGCCAGTTCAATTACTGTCGATAACATTGCGCTGGCGCATAGTTGCGTCATACCGCAGTCAGTCGGGCCGCTCACCGCACCTCCCTCCAAGTGGTGGGGGCTGTTACTAGGGTTTTAGCACTGTCTAATAATTTGTTCAGGAAATAGCCATATTAAGGCATTATAACTTGTTTAGGATATACTTGCGAATATTCTCTCTTTTATTTCCTGTTCTCCTATTAGCATAAGCAGGAAATGGGAGACAACACTAGTACTTTTTTTTTGTTATTTATTTAAATATCATTGTGTGTGAGAAAGAAGGAACTATTATATAGTATTGTTTAACCTTATTAGTTACGTAATTTGGATTCCTTAACATATTGATAATGAAAAAGTTAGTCCGGTGAAGCTGTTAAGGCCTTGCTGGGCCAATAGCGTAGTCAGTTCGAAAAAAAGGCCGCAGGCCGGTATGACAGCGGCGACCATCGATGGATAGTGTGTCACTCGGTGGTCGCCATTGTTTTTGGATTGTACTGTGCTTACCATCAAGCATAGAGCATCATTTTGCCGTGCAACAATAAAAAAAAATTGACTCCTCTCTGTGCGTCCACTAAAGACGATTGTAACGTTAATGTATCACTACATATTATAAAACAAAGTCCTCTGCTATGTCTGTCTGTATGTTTGTTCGCGATAACCTCAAAAACTACTGCACGGGTTTTCATGCGGTTTTCAGTAGCTAAAGTAATGAGGAAGGTTTAGGTATTTAGGTCCGCCGGGTCCGCTAGTTTTAACTATATGTATATTAAAAAGACAGATCCGTTCGAGTTTGTTGCCGGTTCTTCTCGATGAGTGGGTTGTTTGTCCGAACCTGTAGTAGTTTTGGCGTTCATAGACGCCTTATTAGGGCTTATTATGGAATAAAGTACTTTTTGATTTGCTTTGATGTTTTATTCTGACATAAAGCGAGTAAATACTAAAGAATTTTTTTTTGTTTCTCTGTGATATAGAGTTTTTGGCGGGATTTTGGTCTGTCATGTGGTGGATTTTATATTTTATTTATAATCTTGTGTTACTTGACTCTATATTGTGTAAAATTGGTGGTGTTTTATGTAATATAGTTTGTTTATTGTGCATAAGTGAAGTGAATGGAAAATAATACCACGGACCATTTCGGAGATGCCACAAAAACTCCATGGAAAGTTCTAACAAGAGAGCCATCGTCTTGTTGGAACATTGAATTAACTACCTACAAAGAAGATATACGCTACTATTAACAAATAAATTAAGATAAAAAAGATGGATAAAAGAATATATTATAGAAGATTTGGCGTTTCTGCCTTTACATTAATTTGGACATAGAAAAGATTTGGCGCGTATGCCTTTACATTAACTTGGACATAAAACTGACTAAAGAATACATAAGAACTATAGAAGATTTGGCGATTAGGCCTTTAAAGAATACATAAGAACTACCTATATTGACAACTTCAGAATTGGCAGTATGGATTAATTCCTTCGCCTGTCCTATTGGACGAATATTATTACTACTCTCTGTGATATATTTTACACTGTCTGTATTTATGTCAAAATAGAATGCATATAATGTTAGAAATAAGTAAATATAAGAATATTGTTATTTACATTTTGCCTTCTAATATTTGAATAAAATATTAAAATCCCTTTAGTAATAACTAACGGGCCTGGCGGACCTAAACATTCCCCATGAATCACTTTATCGACTGGTGAATACCAAACATTCGTTGATTATTTTTTGTTTATCGCAGACAGACAAACAGACGTTGTAGAGGACTTTGTTTTATATATAATGATACTGTCAGTATATTTTCTTACTGTAAATATGACAACTGTCATACGTTAAACGCGTGTTGAATGACCTTAATAAGCCTTAACTTATTGCATATCTCATCGAAACTATACCGAATGGCTACGTTCGCATAATTCGATATTATTGTTAATATGAATCGGAATTTACTAGATTACCTGGTTTTTGCCGTTCGATATTTTATAAGGGTTCACAAAAATACCTTCTTTTTTTTAAAGTGAAAACTTCTTTAGGCACCTTGAGCGGTACTTTTTGACAAGAGATAAATTTATAATTTCGCGTCATCACATGCTAGTAAGCGTGACCGACCGTATAGCACTTGCGCTGCTTGCGTCAGTCTAGGCGATGCGTAGTACAAGAACCTGTGTAAATGTAATATAAATATTTTATATTGAACTTGTTCAGCGCCTCATATGTTTGATGAATTGATAAACTGTATAAAAACGTATATAATTATTATTCGGATTGCAAATAGATGTGAAAGAGATACTAATGATAATAATTTCAATTTATAAATTATGAAATTTAAATATTTCACACTATAACAATTAAAACATTCAGGAGAGAACACAGTTTAAATTCCATTGTTTTGAGTTTTCACTTTTGTTTTTTTTATGCCAAAAGGAGGCAAACTAACATCGCCTGATGTTAAGTGATCACCACCGTCCATAGTCACTAGCAACACCAGGGGAGTCGCAAGTGTGTTGCCAGCCTGTGTTTGGGAGATGAAGGGGGAGGAGGAGGAGGAGGGGAGGTGGTCCGCCGGCGCTCTCACTGACCGAACGAAACGCAACAATGCAAGCACTGTTACTTCATGTCAGTGTTCTGTGAAATGGTACCACCCCAGGCGAGCCGACCCATTCATGATGAAACTAGTAATAGCTACAGCGTGGCTGTACCACCTTCAAAAGTCGTCAGTCCTTATAACTACGTCGACTTTTTTTTATTTTGTTAGTTTTGCACAAACACATTTGAAATTGGCAATATAAGGAGAGAGAGAGGGATGATCGCAATTCTTCTTCTCTTTCTCTTGACGTGTTGCATGAGCATTATATGAAAGTCACCAAGATTTGTCAGTCATAATTTAGATGCAAGTCAGTGAGTCGTGGTAATTTCAAAGTCCGTTAAATACCTTGAGATCAATGATAACATGCTTGATAAAATTAGCATACGATTTGATAGCAAACTCCTTCTCCATGAAACCCAAAAGAATGGACATATACGAAGATTGTCACAAAGCATTATATGCCATATTCTCTTCGTAATAAGCCTGGGGCATTCTTGAAGCAAGTATTTAAAGTTTTACTCAGATGTGTTATCGCAGGGGCAGTTGTTATCTATCCTAATATTATAAAGAGGTAAAGTTTGTGGGTTTATGACGTTGGATGGATCTACTAAACCGATTTTATACGTATATATAAACCCGAAAAATAAAAACACTCTTTTGCGATAGTTGTATTTGCAAAGTAAGTCGAAGAAAAAGCGATCGAACGACAACGTTTCTTACGAACTCTGCCTTAATGATGAGAGATATATGATTGAGTTCTAGAGCTTGATAATGCCTACAAAAAACTCAGGGACAGCGTATGTCTAACTTCAGGGTTTTTTTAATTATCACGACGGGATAAGGTTCTCCGTGCCCGCTAGTCGTCAATAATCTTAAAACGATTAAGATATTGCTTACAATACCCATGTCTAGTTAATATTTGCGTCATATGGAAGGAAAAAAATAGCACTTTTTATAAAGGTTTGGTTTCATGCACAAAGATGTGAGAGGTGGATGTATCTTTTTGGTATTAAAAAATAAAAAATGATAAATATTAAATGGTCTAGATCATGGGTTCTCAAACATGAACTGTTGGTAATCCATCTCAATATTGGACTACGATCGATTGACTGTGAAATGCTGCCAATATATCTGATGCAGAATTGTCGTCTATACGTGTATATAACTCCCGCTAAAAACGATAAAACCAAGTGATGAGGAGATCATTCGGGCCTCATTGTGGATCAAATACATTGTAGTTGTTTATTCAATAGGTACATTTTGTTTTAATTACCTACCTACTAAACAAAATCTGTGAATAGTTCTATATCGGCATATTTTTCTCGAAATCGACTCAAAAAGCAATCGTAATCGACCGTGTAAGAAGGAGCATGTAGTGTGAAGTATGAAGCAAGGCAGGAAATAGCTATCATACTATACATTGTTTTTGTGATAATGTTTTCATTGAATAAAAGTTTGGACCTATTGTAAGATTAAAGGTCACACATCGGTCTATGTGGTGCGCCAAGTTATTAACGCTAAGTCTCAATCACTTCAGACAGATCTGTCAGTTACTCGATGGCTATCTGCGTACAAACGCTCAATTAGAAACCATTTCAGAACATTGGACGGAGAATTGTAACCCAGTTGTTATTTTTATTTGCTTTATTTTTTATATTTTTGCTGCAACCAATATTCTAGTAGATTTTTATATAATGATATTACAAATTTCTTGTGATAATTACAATGTTCTAACAGGACGGTGGCCATCTTCATAGAACTTTCTGGGCGGTAATCACCTTTATTACAAAATATAGAACCCAGCAACATCAGGATTATGAATAGAATATAAAATCCACTCCATGACATTCTAATATCCCGCCAAAAACTCCGAAATGTTTTATCCCTGGACTGTCAAAAACCATTTATTTATTTATTATATAAGTAATATTATTATTTAGTTTTTATATTACATAATGTATAGTTCTGATATACCAGGGCAACATGAACATGAAATGAGTTCCAAGAAGTTTTTCCACATTTTAATACTTCGTTGTTTTCATCATCTGCAAATCAGTTGATTGTCCACGTACTGGCCGTGCCGCATCACGTTCTGTCTATCGGTCGCTGATAGTTCCGTGGTGATAGAGTGATAGTGTTGATAAGGTCCCACGCGTGGGTGTGGCCACATCGAAAACTTTTAACCGATAATAATATTTTGAAATTTTCATTTTGTTCTTTGCAACATAGTTACGGGGTTATTGAAATCGATGCTCTTTTTTAAATTACATCATATACCTATATTTCTATTGCATCGTGGTGTTGGAATGTGACTCGTAAATTTTTCAATATAGAGAGCACATTCATGAGTGAAAAATTATGATACTCTATATATATCAAAAATACATTTTAATTGCAATTTTTAATAATGATTTTAAATGAAAGTACAAGAAAATATCTCTTTAGATAATATGTAGACATAATTTCAAAAATACTTAGGTTATAATATAATATTTCTCGGTATATATGTTAAATGAAGGAGCTGGGAGCAAAAGGATCTCAGGTACGCGTCGAGGTACACACCAATTATCAGTCAGTGAGACGTAAACTTTTACTAGCGGAGTAGCGAACTTTCAGTGTTCAGTGCTTCCTTCCGGGCGACGTTGTATGTGAGCGCGGGCCGGGCGGCGTGTCGCGTTGCGTTACAGTCCGCTCTCGGCCGCCGTAGCGCTAGTACGCGTGCTCGCCTCAACCGCACGCCGGCAAACACGTGACTATCGCGCCGCGCCAACAACAACGCGACAACGGATTTACAAACGGTGTATGTGCTTCAGTGACGGCTTCTCAGTGCTTTGACGTGGAGGCTCGGGCCACCGGCGCCGCTGGGCCCGTGATAGGCCCGAGCGGCGGTATGGAATCCCCGCAGATGTACGATGCGGCGGCCGCCCCGCCGCCACCGCCGCAGCCCGACCTCAAGAAGGTCGTGGAGGACAAGCGCACGCCCTACCCGGCCCAGGACCTCAACGAGCTCAATGAGCAGGAGATCAGCTTGGATTTGCAACACCTCATCGAGGACCAGTTCCGGGGGGAGGAGACCATGGCGCTCTTCCAGGAGATACTACCGGGTGGTAGATCCCCACAACCGAGGTTTACACGGACGACGCTCGCTTATATGCCCCAGCCTGTCCATTCGGGCGCATCGTATGCCCCCGTGCAGACGAGTTCGGGGCACGAGCAAACACCCCCCATAAAGGAGGAACCGCCCGAGCCTCACGACTTTCGGAGAGCAGTGACCTGTGCACAGTACACGGGACAATATAACCCTCAACCTCCGGTTGGAGTGAATCATCCGTACACTGGCAGTTTCACCCCTCTCCCGCCTTTGGGAGCTCCGCTGCTACCTCCCCTGTTGAAGCACAAACCACCACCTGCGAGACGGTCCTCCGGCAAAGTGCTAGACAAAGGAACCGATGAATACAGACGACGGCGCGAACGGAACAACATAGCCGTGCGAAAATCACGCGAGAAGGCTAAAGTTCGTTCCAGGGAGGTTGAGGAAAAGGTGAAAACATTGCTTAGAGAGAAAGAGGCGTTACTAAAGAGGCTCGAAGCGGTATCCGGGGAGTTGAGCCTGCATAAACAAATGTATGTGCACTTGATAAATTTGAATCATCCAGAGATCACGGAGCTGTGCCGGTCGATGCTGCAGCTGGGCGCCCCCCACGCGTCCGACCACACGCTTTGACCATAGGTGAGTGTGCGCGTTATGTCAGAATACGTAACGTGTAACTACATGTACTAGCGACGTACGCGATAAACACGTTTGTGTGAGATTTTACTTGTTACTCATAACCCATAGCAACTCGTAAATAACACGATGTAGAAAAAGGTTTTTGTTATTTTACGGCGCCGACGACGTTGCATATCGTGTTTATTATTTACTGTCGAGTTGTAGTATCTTTTGCTATCTAAAAACACATCTTTCGAACAATTTTTATGTGACACAGTTTATTAGTACTTACTTTTAATTTGGCGTTACTTTGGTAATTAATAATTTTCATGGTAAATACAAGAAAATAACCATATCCAAGGTACGACTTGTGTATAGAAAAAATGGAGGCTAAATCTGGCACATAGCATGCAAAAATTAATGTACAATTTTGCTAAGTGATTCAAAGAAATTTTATTGTTACGTCTTTTTGAAATTCGTAATTAAGTACCATTAATGAATTGAGCATATCATGAGCATAAATTTATCATAATTAATTATATTTATCCGTTTGTATTAAAAGACAGAAAAAAGTCTTGTTTTGCATCATACCAAATTTTTTTTAATTTTCAGATTTTTTAAATATTTTTTTAATATTTATGTCATTTGATAAATGACAAAGAAGTTTGTTTGAAACAAAAAAATATACAATACTAATAGCTTGTGGTACTTATATATAGTTTGCTTTTAATATTATATTAATTTCTATACTCTTATATTTTCTATAAACTTCTATCTGTATTATATAAAAATGCGTAGTGGTATATCCTAGATGTATAAATTCTCATATCGTTTAACTGATCATTTTGAAAATTGGCACGCGCTAGTATTTTTTTACGTGAAAGTTTTTTTATGTCATCCGTTTTACAATAACTCATCGCTAGGTGGCGCTAGGTTATGTTTTATTTTTATCAAGATTTTAGAATTTTAGAACTAAATTTTCACTATTGCCGCGTTTAGTGAAAGTTTGATCAAATGTCAATTTTAAACATTTCAATGACCTCATATGTTTTACGGCTTTGCTTCACGTTAAAGTTTTGACCACCCTATACTGTTGTTGCGGGATGATATAACTTTATCTAATCGTACGTAGACTTCGAAATCTATACATATAAAAATGTAAGTGTCGTTTGTTCGTCCAAGTCAATCGTCCGAAATTATGTAACCTATTTTGGCGTTACCTTTACTTGGTATTATATCAATTTTCAGAGCATTATCAGGGCAATATATGTAACTAGATTCTGCCTGCGACTTCGTCCGCTTGGAGTAGTTACTGTTTACGCAGCGGAAGCTCTCGAAGGAAAAAAACAAAATTGAAACATTCTTCATTAGTGCTCCGCTCCTATTGGCCTTCCTCGACAAATTAGCTAATTTCTAACACTGAAATAATTTTTCAAATCGGACCATTAGTTCCCGAGTTTAGCTTTTGAACAAACAAACTCTTCAGCTTTATAATATTAGTATAGATTTAAAATCGCTAAAAGATTAGAGGTTAAGTAATTATTATAGAATTGAAATCAGAACAAAACACAATGTAAATTTAAAAAAAGATTTTCGTGAACGAACAAAGTCATGGGCTGCAGTTATCATAACTGAATAGATAGTGACGTGGTTATTGCCTTGTTCAAAATATTATAGGGAAAGTCATTAGGTAATACTGCTTGACCCCTGTGGTCAAGCGTAACGATTCGATATGATTTCTTTCTATTCCGCTTGTCACGTCGTATAAAACTAAGTTACATTATAGAATAGATGTGCCTGCGACATCGTCCTTGTGGAACCGTATGTACAAAAGTCGCTAATAAGGTCATCTGAATGTGTTAAATCTATTTACTTACCTAGTTTTCATTTTATATCCGCCAAAGTATTGCATTCACGATATAACCTCACCAAGAAAATCATAAAGAATATACTCGAGTAACGAATCTTGGTTTCATTTTTTTTTTTTTTATTTCATAGGTGGCAAACGAACAGGTGGGTCACCTGCTGTTAAGTGATCACCACCATCCATGCACACTAACAACCCCAGAGGAGTCGTAAGTGCGTTGCCATCTTTCGGAGGGAAGGGTTAGGGGAGGGAAAAGGAGAGGAGAGAGGAGAGGGGAGGGGAGATGGGTCTCCGGCGCTCTCACTGACCGAACGAAACGCAACAAAGCAAGCACTGTTACTTCACGTCGGTTTTCTATGAGAGGGTGGTACTACCCCGGGCGAGCCGACCCATTCATACTGAAACCAATAATAGTTTCAGCGTGGCTCTACAACCATCGGCAGATAACAATAACTATTGGGAGTGTCGGAAAAAGTCAAACCGCCTGGAAGCTTTCGTCGAAAACGCTGCCTAATATCCCTTTGAGATATAACATGATAAAAAAGTTGTCTTACAGTAAGAACATTCGATATGCTATACAGTTTAACTGTAGGAAATCTAAACGGCAAAAACGAGCTTACTTTTAAAACTGCTCGTTGAGCATGCTCTAATTTTATTAAGGTAGGTCTGAATGCGTTAAATCTATTTACTTATCTACTTTTCATTTTATATCCGCCAAAGTATTGCATTCACGATAAAACCTCACCAAGAAAATCATAAAGCATATTCTCGAGTAACGAGTCTTGGTTTCATTAAAATCGGTTCACTCTATGAAAAGTTATTGTAATTTTAATGACGACGTGGCTTACGAGATAAAAATAGATTAGTAAATGGACTTTCAAGTCACTGTTTTTGACATTAGGGTCCCACGAGGACGGAGTCATAGGCACTGCTAGTTACTTAATAAATAACATAAAACAAAGTACCTTCTCGTGCCCGTTAGACTATGATACGGTTTGCACCATAACTGACAATTAATTGATTGAAAAAATGACGTGTGTTATGGAGTCGTAAGAACTCTTCATGTACGTTAGAAACGCTGGTTACGTATATGGGCATAGAGTAACAAACCGCGCGTAGTTAATAGAGTGTGCACAAGCGGTTTTTAGTATGGGAACAGCGCGATCCGTTGTCGCGGGTGTAAGGAGGGGCCCGGGGTACCGCGGGGTAACCCCAATGTTTCTATAGTGATGCGCATTACAAACTTGTACGGACACTGTATCGATATGTTAATTATGATAAAAAAAAGTTCGATAAAAATGTATTCAATTTATTTATTGTAACAATAGCATCTTAATCACTAAAATACAATAAAAATATATTTAATTAAATATTATAATACAAAATTTTGTAACCCTTAAATAAAATAAGATTATTATAAACTCGACTCTTCGAATTTACTTTATCTTTACTACTTTTACAAATGTAATAGTGTGTGATGTTTAAATATATTTTAACTAACTGTACCCGCGACTTCGTCCGCGTGGAATGGTATCTTTGGATAGCAGTGTTTCACTGCAAAGAGCTTATTAAATTATTTAAGTATATAAGTACATAAGGTATATAGAATTAATATGTGTTTATTTAATAATTAAAATATTTAATAATTAAAAATAATATGCACAAGTTTCCACGCTACCTTTGAGGTAGTGTACTTAGCGCGTTTTTCTTAATGTGGTTTCCCTGGTAGGCTTATTCCACTGATCTGTTATGATTTTGTTTAATCTGAAACTATTGCCGCCCTTGAAAATTTATACACGCTACAGAACAAAACAGTCCCAAGTTTTTTGTAACCGCATTTAGCACTAAGTACATCCCTTTTTCCCAAACAAGCTAATTCCACTTGTTGTTTTATTTCGAGTATTTTTAACAGTTCAGTAGTTTTGGCGTTAAAGCATCACAGACAGACAGAGCTACTTTTGCATTTATAGTAAGGACTAAAATATAATAAAAGTATATTTAATTAAATTTTATAATAGAAAATTTAGTAACCCTCAAATAATTATAATCTTCGAAAATAATCTTCGAATTTACTTTATTACTCTTAAGGATGTAATAAGAGTCTGATGTTTAAATATATTTCAATTTCAGCTTTAATGACAATATTTAGATGGTTGTCTAAAGCATGTTGATCAAATTGGTGGTCGTACAAAGACAAGAAAATATCAATACCTATAAAGTAGCACATCAAATTATATCGGCACTTGTGATATTCATACTACTTAAAACTTCAATATTTGATTTGTTTATTAAATTCTTTTCTTCAACTCTTGAATTAAATCTTCCATTCGAAATAATTTGCGCTTCAGATGCCTTTGTTTGCATTGTAAGCATGTTTAATAAACGTTGATGCAAAATACGTTCCAAGCATTCTATACGTGACCTGAGTTTTTTTACGAGGGGTATCAATAGTTTTATCTGGTACAAAACTAGCTGTATCTTCTACGTCAATCGATGATTCTTGTATATGTTGGTCAATCTAAAACACAGAACGCATAATTTATTTTATTTAGAATAGTTCTATCTTACGTTAAACCATAAACAAACAATTAAAATGGACAAAATAATAAATAATAATGCCTTACGTCAAGCTTTAAAGATGGAACTGCATTTGGAAATAAGTATCGCCTTTTCTTGCTCGAATCAAAACAAGTTTCCTCAAAATGTTCTGAACATATTGTAGTCCGAGGGCCAGGAAACCAACCATCTTTGCGAACTACATTAATCCATTTTTGTTTCATCTTCTGATCCTTAGGGAAGCTGTAACATTACGAAATTTGTCACTGAACATATTTCTAAAAATATATAAATAAACATTATATAATTTAAATGACGAATAAAACATATCACAATAGTTATCAAAAGTATCGGTTAATAATAGAATTAATATTGCTTATAAAATAAAAAATCAATTTATAGATACTCGATACAATTTGAATAGGCACAACACTACAGCGTCTTAGACATATGGCGCGCTGCCATGACAGTTTGATTTAGTTTAATATTTTATTTCACAAAGAAACTTAATTCAATCAATACTTACACATGAAAAGAGATACACTAGATTTTAGGTTTTTCTTTCTGTAATGATTTTTATAATTTTTCACTGCACAATTAGACATATTTACTGCGTATAATAATAATTTAGCGGAGACGTTCACTGTCAGAGTTACGCGAACAGACTGATCGTGCTTACGGGAGTCGGGAAGGACATACATGAAAAATTCATGTATGAGTGGTAAGGCAGGCACAACGCTTATGCGACTTCTATTGTAAGTGTAAGCGGTTTCATAATTCTATGTATATGGGACACGTTAAAATAATGTGCTATAGAATTTAGCTTTTAAAATTATCTACAGAAAAGTCAACAATGGTATATGTCTATTTTCTAAGCATAATTCAAAATAATAATGTTTATCTTTTACATTATAACAATAAAAATATAGTGTTAATCCTTATTGACTTAAACGGCTAGTTTATTTATACATAGCTTTAATATCGATTAAAACTTCGCTTTACAGCATTTTACTCAGAATATTTTAGATTTAAAATTACTCGCTACAAAAAAGTTGATTGGGTGACGGTTCTATGTATCTCCTATAACTTTGATGAACTGCAAATATCAAAGCTGGAAAAATACATGTTTTTTTTTTCTTTTTTATTGTAGCTCAGCAAAATGTCTGCACTGAGCCTGATAGTAAGCACAGTACAATCCAAAAACAATGGCGACCACCGAGTGACACACTATCCATCGCCGGTCGCCGCTGTCATGCCGGCCAGCGAAGGGCTGGATATGTACAGGCTGATCCCGAAACGCGACACGCAGAAGCGAATCACTATGTCGGGCTTTTTCGCCATATACATGGGGGTTGCGACCCAGTCGGGCTGTAAAACCCTACCACCCCGCACACACATCTAAATCGTTTAGACAGTTGTGAGGTACATATTCTATTCATGCGAAGTCGGGATTAGTCGCTAGTTATATACATACAGATAACATTTTATGTATAACCATATAGTAGTTATAATAAAAATATACTAGCTCCTGCCGACGATTTCGTCTGCGCATCCTAACACGCAGCGGAAGCTCTCAAAAGGAAAAAAAGCAATATTGAAACATTCTTCATTGGTGCTCCGTTTCGATTGGTTTTAGCGTGATATATCCTATGGTAGCCCTCCTCGATAAATGAGCTATTTAACACTGAAATGATTTTTCAAATCGGACCAGTAGTTTCTGAGATTAGGGCGTTCGAGCAAACAAACTCTTCAGCTTTATTTCTAAATCTAAAAGCTCTAATCTAGATATATTCACAAATAATCTCAGCCAGTATAAACAAATTTATTTAAGTAACTTAAAATAAAAAGAAAATTGGAATGTATGGTTAGTGTTTTTTCTTATTCTTTTTTTGTTGTTTTTGATTTAGCTTTCTCATTTACTTAAGTTATTTGCTGTAGAATATAATAAATATGTCGTAAACACCTACAGTTAAGACTGCACTTATATAGAGTCATTAAAAATGCACGTTATGCACTATTCTAGTGTAAATCTTGTTGGTGTTTCTAAATAAATAATATTAAGTATAGATAGTATATAACGATTTATAGCTTTACGAATTAGTTATTGGGGTTGCGTGTACAGAGGCATCATTGCCATTGCTTTGTTAACGTTTATTTATGACTTTTTTTTAAATACTTTATAGGTTAAGTTTTGACCACAATACCATCAGATGTTAAATGACGGTGTGGCTTAATACGGTAAACATATTAAACCCGAAGGGACTGGCTCTCAATTACGTATGCCGGAACACACCAACAGGTGCTTGGCAACAAATTTCGCAACTTGAGGGTGGTAGCTAGCCAAGCGGATTTAGAAAATAGCATACCACCATACCATCATGCTATATAGTTTCGCCGCAATGTGCTCCTTCATTGAATGCTTGACTCAGTTACGTGCATCGACGGTGTGTCCAAACACGCTGTCAACTAAGCCATCATCTCATGGATTTGTGTGAACATCTGCTGTCGCTTTGCTCTTGGGAAATCCTGAATTTATGCTTTGGGAATGGTTAGAATAAACATTTTCATCTTCTCTACATATGCAAGCTTCTTTTATACTCATACACATGACACCAAGACTTCTTTCGTTGTTGGGCGCCACCCCTCCACAACCAGCGGGAGGCATGGGTCCCATAACTACGCCCCTGAATACAGGGCCTACTTTATTCATCCCTATTCGTATCTTATAGTCTACTTTATTTTGATACAATTACTTTTTCGTCACCATTAACAAACTATACACTTTATTGCTTATAAAGTGACGAACTTAAATTTGAACTCGCTTCGTTCGAAACACTGCCATGTATATTACAACTGAGCTAGCATTGTTTGAAATAGAATACATGTGTCGATGTAACAAAGAATTTCGACAGATAGCATTTCTTGTAAAAAATGAACATTTCCTGCTTATAAAAAACTCATATCTTAAGCAGAGCATTTGATGCTAGGAAGAATATATACGAAGCGTAGCCGTGCACAATTTTTGACATTCTCAGCACTGACACTTCGCACCGCGTCTCATGGCTCTTGCGCGATACTAAATCACTTTCCTTTAACGTATTCTCTGATGTAGTCCGGTGAAGCTGTTAAGACCTTGCTAGGTCAATAGCGTAGTCAGTTCGAGAAAAGAAAAGTATTCCCTGATCTACATTTCATATGATAACTGTCGGAGAGTAATATTAGATAATCTATATCCATCCTCAATAAACATACCATAAAAAGCACAAAATAGTTTTTCAAAACTGATTGGTAATTTCAAAAATATGTGCGTACAAACAAAAAGCATAACAATATTACATCATAGATTAAAAACACGTCATCATGTATAGTTAATCGTGAAACACGTGTTACATGATTACAATCGATTGTAATTTTTACTAAAACAATTGTAAATTGAAAACACACGTGACCTCATCTAGAACGCGTTCAAATAGAAAGTGGTCGGTAATGTAACAGCACAATAAACCGTGATTAGTTAATGATTCATTCATTATTGTTATATATTTAATTACATTTTCCGTATTTTTAATTGTAATTAATCGACTTCACGGAATGTCGTGTGTAATTTTTTTTTTAAATCGGAATATCTGTATCACCATCAGTATTACGATTTGCTGTTTGGAAGTACTCAAAATCTACAATATTTAATTTATTTTAGGTCATGAGAGCCTTCTCAAATGCTTGTTTATGAACGTCAAATCTCTATAACAGCTTGAAAAAATAATAATCAACGAGAAAATCCAACTAAAACTGGTTTGTTGTTTCTTTGTATATATTTTATTATCGTGGATACTAATATTATAAAGCTGAAGAGGTCGTTTGTTTTAACGCGCTAATCTCAGGAACTACTGGTCCGATTTGAAAAATTCTTTCAGTGTTAGATATCCTCATTTATTGAGGAAGGTATTCAATCGTCATGTGAAGCAGGCTTTACTATCAAATCATAATGGTGAATGTCTGGAAATGACATTCGTATACGTCCAAGTTCCTTTTAAGCAAAGGACTGCGAACTTCTACACTTGTATACCTAACTTCTGCCCGCAACTTTAAGCTAACGCTAACAGGCGGCGCGGCGGTAACATTCAAAACCAACAACCTCCGTTTTCGAAACATTCTTCATTGGCGTAGAAGTTTGCAGTCATTTTAAGCGGACGTAAAGACAGATGAATGTCATTTCCAGACATTCACCATTATGATTTGATAGTAAAGCCTGCTTCACATGACGATTGAATTTAGTGTGCGACATCGATGGTGCACTTGGGGACTCTATTGCAGAACGTAACACTATTATTGCCTAAGACAGTTTTATTGGACTTACCGAGTGTAAAACAAGGGACGGCCTAATTTTTGATTATATTTAGTGTTTAGACAATCTAGCTTATTTAAGTTATTGCTTACATACATTAGGTTATGGAGGGTATGTTAGAAGAATATTATTTTTATAAAAAAGTTAAGACTTTTCTAAGATTTGAATCTACGTAATTACGACGCTAAGCTCAAGAGCGCAACCCTTAAGCTTTCATTGTTAGATCAACATATATATATTAGAATGATTAATTTTTGTTATTTTTAAGTAATGTTCTAAAGGATAATAATGGTGGGTTCTATACAATTTCTGTAATCATGTTTAATATAGGATTAATTCTGCTATAAATAATGTAGTAACAACAATTGTAACTTGTGAAAATCCACTATACTTTGCTAAAACCAAGCCAGAAGCGTTGTTTTACTTTAGAACACTTGACTAAAACAACACCAGAAACTTAGTTATATTACTACACTATACTCGTACATTGCTAAAATAATACCAAAATTAACTTTATTTACCTTCAGAACATTCAGTTTACACCAGACTTATACCAGATTCTTTGGGTTTTTCACTTGGCATACAGTTCATAAATTAACTGAAATAAAGAACAATCAATCAGCAAAAATGATACAATAGAAGAGCATTATTTTACAACTTGTTTAAAGATCTAAATTACTTATGAAATAAGGAAACATTTTCACACACAGCCATTACATGCCAGAATAAGTCTAGATATATAGCAGACACCCGACACATATAAAGTTAGCGAAGTGTGAGGATCAAAGAGGAGTACTTCTGATTTAATACTAAGGTTTACTACCACTGTATTATGAGGCTTGTCGACTATGCTTAAAGAGTGGGAAGTCGAGGGATATTGTGATAAAAATTGCTTATATACTAGCTTCTGCCCGCGACTTCGCCCGCGTGAAATAGTTTACGCATATACATATCGCGGAATATTGTAGAACTGGTATGCGTGGTTGTTTTATAACATCAGATATAGTGCAGTCACTATGTCGTGCTCCGATACAATGTACAGATATCTCTGTATATCTATCTCGCTTAATCTCAAGTAGCATTACATTAGTGCGAGTAATGGCGTTGATTAATCTTCATTATGACATACGTGTCCTTGTTGCATTCAAGCAAATGTTTGAGGTTTTATGGCGGGATCTTAGTTTGTCATGTAGTGTCTATTATATTTTGTTATTAAACTCTATATTTTGTAATATTGGTGGTGTTTTACGTAATTATAGTTATTGTGCACAAGTCAAGTGGATGGGAAATAATACCACAGATCATGAATACCACAAACACTCCCTGGAAAGTTTTAACAAGGGGGCCACCATCTTGTCATAACATGGAAATTGTCACAAGACACTCGTAATATTATTATTTACTCGACAATGACAAATAATCTAGAGGATTGGTTGTAAATTATAAAGCAAAAGTTTTCGAGTTTCGCTGTTGTTTTAAATGTCCCGTCTAGTTAAATACGTAGTAGTTACATTGGACTATCAATGGGCGACGCGACGTGACATTACCCACGTGATATTGTACATAGAGAATTTTAAATCTTATGACTTAAAACATAAGACTCTATATCGGTCGAGGGATATTGTGATAAAAATTGCTTATATACTAGCTTCTGCCCGCGACTTCGCCCGCGTGAAATAGTTTACGCAGCGCATGCAGCGGAAGCTCTCAAAAGGAAAAACACCCCGTTTTTTAAACATTTTTCATTGGTGCTCCGCTTCTATTGGTTTTAGCGTGATGATATATAGCCTATAGCCTTCCTTGATAAATGAGCTACCTAACACTGAAATATTTTTTTCAAATCGGACCAGTAGTTCCTGAGATTAGCGCGTTCAAGCAAACAGACTCTTCAGCTTTATAATGTGAGTATAAATATCGCGTTATATTGTAGAACTGGTAGGTGCGGTTGTTTTTCCCATCAGATATAATGCAGTCACTATGTCGTGCTCCGATGCAATGTACAGATATCTCAATATATCTATCTCGCTTAATCTTAAGTAGCATTACATAGTGCGAGTAACGGCGTTGATTAATTTGCATTATGACATACGCGTCCTGTTGCATTCAAGCAAATGTTTGGGGTTTTATGGCGGGATCTTAGTTTGTCATGTAGTGTCTATTATATTTTGTTCGTATATATTGCCGGTAATATTTTTAAAATTGGTGCCTTTATTAAGTTTTTTTTTTCGAGCTATAGAGAGTGTTCGTTCCAAAAAGCGATGATGGTGCAGTGATTAGCGTATTTGGTCACTGCGTCGATCGACGTAGGTTCCAATCCTTGCTAAAAAACATCTTGATGAAACGATACGATATGACCATACAACCGTGTTGGAAGGGGTCTCTAAGCCTGCCACTCTAGCTACCAACGTCAAGTTCAAAATTTTTCGTCGAGCACCTTTATGTGTTCTGATAGCTGCACTCGAGAGTCAGCCCTTCTAGGTCCATCGTTTTTACTATCTTAGGCCACATAGTCATTCTATTATTCTCGGAATGTGTTAAACATATGACGCTAGATAACACGCGTAGAGTTCACTCCACTATCGAACCTTTATTTTTATTGTAGCACGGCAAAATGATTGCACTGTCCCTGATGGTAAGCACAATACAATCCAAAAACAATGGCGACCACCGAGTGACACACTATCCATCACCGGTCGCCGCTGTCATGCCGGCGTGCGAAAAGCTGGATATGCATAGGACTTCACTTCATGACGCTTTTACATATCTCTTATTTATTATTGCTCTTTACTTGCGACGGGGTAAGCAGAGTCTCTGTATGAATTTGTCGCTATTATGGCATAGTGGTTCAAAGTGTAACAAAGCCTTTTGTGATTTTTCTTATATATTAAGCAAACAGACATGCTGTCTATCTCATGTTAGTCTGTATCTATTTAAAAATATTTCAAATAGGGTCTGCAATTTTAACTAAGTTAGAATCTGTAAGGCATATCAGCGCTAACACCGCATATTTTGCTTTCCAATAACAGTTTAATTCTGCAGTGTAACCTTATATAGTTCCTACTAGATATATCTATAGCAGATTCCTAGTAATACGGATTCTAAGGGGGTTGCGAACAAATCGAACTATATACGTTTAGACTTATAAAAAGTATTAAAAGATTACTGTTTGGCAGTTTGGTTTTCATTATAGAGTTAGAGTAATAAAAAAAGCTTATCGCAGAGGTAATAATATAATTATTATTTCTAAAAAAATATGTATATATTATCGGTAATATTTTTAAAATTGGTGCCCTTATTAAGTATTTTTTTCGAGCTATAGAGAGTGTTCACTGCGTCGATCAGCCTAGGTTCCAATTCTTGGCAAAGAAAGCACCTTGATGGAACGATACGATATGACCATATAACCGTGGTGGTAGGGTTCTTTAAGCCTACCACTCTGGCTACCAAAATCAAATTCAAAATCTTTCGTCAAGCACCTTTATGTGTTCCGACAGCTGCACTCGAGAGTCAGTCCTAGTTTTATCGTTTTTAATACCTTAGGCCACATAGTCATTTAACATCTCGGAATGTGTTAAACATATGACGCTAGATAACACGCGTAGAGTTCACTCCACCATCGAACCTTTTTTTTTATTGTAGCACGGCAAAATGACTGCATTGTGCCTGATGGTAAGCACGGTACAATCCAAAAACAATGGCGACCACTGAGTGACACACTATATAACTTGCGAAAAAAGTCTAGATTAAAGTTAGTTCATTGCTACAACTAATGAACCAATATCTTTGGGATAAGTTACATATTGCTAACTTGAATCCTGCACTCATCATTATTATGTGCTCATTTCTTATAATTAAGTTGGTGATGTGGAATTTTTTAGTAAAATGATTGAGTATTGAGTATTTTTTATATTAGTATATATTATCACAACATATTATAAAACAAAGTAATCTGACTCGTCTGCTTGTCTGTACGAGATAAACTCAAAAACTACTGAACGGATTTACACGCGGCTTTCACCGGTAGCTAGAGTGATTCGTGCGAAAGGTTTAACCTTCCTGAAATATTAAACAGGCACTTCATTTGATATTATGTGATCTTTACAAAACATATGACATATAATAAATTTAAAAAAAAAACGGCAGATCTGCATCTAGTTACAATAGACTTCTGAGGACTACTTTGCAACTAAGGAACTATATTTCATTTCGGAGGGACGACGGATCTTTACCAAAAAATAGTACCATTAGTAGTACCAAAATTAGTGTTACAATTGAAGAAATCCAAAAATTAGTATATACTATAAAAATTTGAAAACATAAATTGCCGAATTTATGTATGTACATGTAGATGAAACTACACAAAGTTACACTGCTGAAGCAATTGAAGCCACAGATATTTTACAGCAAAATCTCAGGTTTTATTTATACAATTGATCATAATCAAACTTGTGAAAAAAGTCTAGATTAAAGTTAGTTCATTGCTACAACTAATGAACCAATATCTTTGGGATAAGTTACACATTGCTAACTTGAATCCTGCACTCATCAATATTATGTGCTCATTTGTTATAATTAAGTTGGTGACGTGGCATTTTTTTTAGTAAAATGATTGAGTACTTGTGTGAATATGCAATGTTTATATTTTCTATTCTTTTTTTTTTTTGTTATACTTGTCAATGAAGGGTGAAAGATTTTAGGTTAGAATTAAGAGATTTATCACTTTTTTATATTAGAGTATATTATCACTACACATTATAAAACAAAGTCATCTGCCTCGTCTGCTTGTCTGTACGAGATAAACTCAAAAACTTCTGAACGGATTTTCACGCGGCTTTCACCAGTAGATAGTGATTCATGCGAAAGGCTTAACCTTCCTGAAATATCAAACAGGCACTTCATTTGATATTATGTGATCTTTACAAAAACATACGACATTTAATAAATTTAAAAAAAAACGGCAGGTCTGCATCTAGTCACAATAGGCTTCTGAGGACTACTTTGCAACTATGGAAACTATATTTCACTTCGGAGGGACGAAGGATCTTTACCAAAAAATAGTACCATTAGTAGTACCAAAATTAGTGTTACAATTTAAGAAATCCAAAAATTAGTATATACTACAAAAATTTGAAAACATAAATTGCCGAATTTATGTATGTACATGTAGATGAAACTACACAAAGTTACACTGCTGAAGCAATTGAAGCCACAGATATTTTACAGCAAAATCTCTGCCTAAGGACTCCAACTAAGTTGAAAAAACTTTTTCTTTTTTTTTATTATAAGGGGCAAACAAATAGGCGGTAAGTGATCACCGCCGTCCATAGATACTAGCGACACCGGGGGAGTCGCCAGTGCGTTGCCAGCCTGTTTTTGGGGGAGAGGGGTTGGGAAAGTGGATAGGAGGGGGAGGTGGTCCTCCGGCGCTCTCACAGACCGAACGAAACGCAACAATGCAAGCACTGTTACTTCACGTCGGTGTTCTGCGAGAGGGTGGTACTACCCCGAGCGAGCCGACCCATTCATGCTGTTATATTTATATTCACATGATATATTTCATCTTTATCTGTGTCAATTTCGACGCATAGTCCAAAAACACAGGTTTTCTCTTTAATACCATATATTTAAGTTAGTATACTCGTATAAGATTGTACGATTATGTTTATTAAGCATAGATGTGCATGCATATAAATCTGGACGATATAGGAGACAAAGAAACCTATTAATTGTTATCGTAAACATTTTAACTTATTATCTGTAATATGTGCCTTGTAAATAAATATAAAAAACAGGATGTGTCATAAATACACACGATAGAAGTACAATATACTAATTTAAAAAAAAAGGGGAGCCGCAATGCGCATTTCTTTAGAACGTCTGCACCTATTTCGCTACATTTTTGTTGTGTTTTAATTGCCAAGACAAGGTTTGTATAAAAAAAATGTCTTAAAAGAATGAGTGAGTGGGACAGAAAATAGTTCAACATAATTACATTACATGGTCGTACTGTAATAGGAAGATATGGCTTTTTTAATCGGTAGTACATCCATGCGAAGCCGGGGTGAGCAACTAGTATTAAAATAAATAGATGATTCTTATTAATATATTGATATAAATAGAATCTCATGTCACTCCTAATTAAGAATATTAACATACGTATGTAATAAATACCAGAATATTCAAAGTAAAAATCGTTCGTCCGGTTTCGATAATTTTAGTTGACCGAGTTTTACGATATACTAGTATACTTCTTGATTTTAACAAATTAATCGAAATACTCTAACTTGCATTTGAATTATGATTTTTGTTTCTGGTCTACTTTTCATTTCTCTGTTTTTTTTATATATTTGACTACAATACAATATTCTTTGTACTATAATTAACGGTGACAGTCAGTCTTGCAAGGAAATCGGCCATTATGACATTTGTTTACAAAACTTTTTTATATTTCTTCCTGAATATTGTCAGTTTACTTGAAAAATTAAGCACTTAACTACCATACATACTGTAAAAAATCACTATACGCTTTGCAGTATTAATAAATATTGAAAGCGTATATTAAATTGCAGAGTTTTATGCCAATTATTGAAATTTAATTTACGTGCTTTAAAATGTTCTGTTCGTTATTCTATCGTTTTTATGATTTTTTTGAGTTCAAAATCAAAATCAGAAACACGTTATTCAATTTAGACCCTAAGAAGTCGCTTATGAACGTCAAAATTACCACCGATTCGAAAGAAACAGTCATCGAGAAGAACCGGTAAGAAACTCGATCGAGTTTATCTTTTGAACCATGTATATATTCAAAATACATTACACATTACAACCGTTTTTAGAGAATCCACAGAGAGGAGTCAATTCCAGACGTCACCATCGTTCACATATTGACCCACTCTATAATAATCTTTTGACGCCAAAAACCCGCTCGACGTGGCGATTAAACCTTCTGTACGGCAGATAGGTAACACGCTTCGGAACTTTGTTGTAAAACCTAACACTATTGCCTAAAAACGATTACTGGTTTTATTGAATCTGAAACATGGGACGACCAGTTTCTCACAGTTTCTAGTATTTATATCATGCCGGTCTTTTACGAAACAAAATTTTTCTAAGTTCACCTTTCCTAATACTATGTTTTAGGATTAATTTCGATAAACTTAACTGAGGACTGTAACTTCTATGAATCAACTAATATTACACGCAGTGGAACTGTTCGCGTATACGTGTGTTGAGGCGTGCGTGTGTGCGTACGTGACTTTCACTTTTTTTTTGTTAATATGCCTTTTGTGTTTTTGGACGGTGTTATGTATTATGCAGTCATACGATGTTCATTAAAACAAAATGTAGGTCAGATTTTTTTTTATTTATCTTTTGTTTACATACGTATCGCGTTATAATCTGTCTGTGTATTTGTGTTTTTTTTTTTCAAAGATCAGCTCGTTCTAGATGTAGCACCTCGTAGTTTCCGATTTAGTGTCTACTTATGTGCGAAATGTTATGGAAATTGGTTACAAGAGAGGTTTTTTTGTGAACTGTACCTCTCACACTGATTATTTGGTAGCGCCAGAAAAATCCAATATTGTTTTACTGAGCGGCTTTATACCAAACGTTAAAATGTATAATCGGAGTTATGACGATATATGGTAGGAATTGTGAAGTTATTTACGTTTTATATTGCTCTCACGATACAATAATCTCAAGACTAGTATAACTATGATAGAAATGTAAATTAATTATAGACAAAAGTGTGTATAAGTTACCGGTCATCGCTATTAATATTGAATGATGTTTCAAGTTTGAAGTATTTTTACTTATGGACTTTTTTTAAATTATTTTTTTGTCTCATTTGATTTCGAAAACGTTTGCGTTGTTACATTCCATTGATCACGATAAATAAATGATAGCGTCAAGTAAATATATATAAAAAATGTGAGAATTCAGTAAAATGCTAAGTAATGTCATAAATGCGTAACTGTAGTTGTTTGTTACGCTTGCATGCCTTAAGTACTCAAACGATTGTAATGAAATTTTGCATACAGGTTTTCAGAGGTACAGAAAATAATTTTAGGTACCTTTTGTCCAGAAAAAAATGTACTGTTCCCTTCAGATATATCAGTTCTGTACTGGCGCTTAACGCAACTTTATTAACGCGAGGATAATCTCGTAAGTTATATAAATGTGTAAAAGAGTTAACTACTAGTTTTCCATAGCGTTTTACTACTATATGTTTTAATAGCATTAAACAAAATTACTTAAAACACGATGGAATTCGATTTTGAGTGCCAAAATTTTCATATAACATAAACTAACAAGCCGTTTAATTATCTATTTCGCAATATATAATTACTTATACACATACCGCACACATAAAAATAGATATAATCAATTTACAGAAGTAAGTGAAGCTCAAAATAATATAATTACGATTTTCACGCATCGAAAATTATAAAACTGTAACAATAAATCAAACCAAAACACGTAACAGCTGACCGGGCGTCAATAAAAAGCGAATGTACATACTTAACAACGTACTTGTGTCCGTTAATTTAACTTCTTGTATTTACTACACATCCGTTTCCAGCTTACAAAACGATCGAAGTGCTAACCAGAACATTGGTTGGTGCCAGACGGAGCGCGCGCCGCGTTTCGCAACCGTCTTGTAATGTGTGTCAGCCGAACACCTTATGTCATATACCTGGGAATGTGATTTGACGTATTTTGTGATTGTAACTTTTTTTAAAATTGTAAGTGAAGTTTTTTATAGACGAATTAAAGATATTAACTTTACGGAAAAATCGAGAAATGTGTTACTTATAAAAACTCGTGGCTATTTATCGCATAACGCGTAACACGCAGGCGCAGGAGTACGGCGGCCATGTTGGAAAGTTTTCGGCATCGTCCGGGGAAATCTGTGACGGACCATCGCTGCCACCACGTGACTTCTAACTCTTTCAGAGTACTGTTCGCCTGGTACTTTTTAAATATTTTCTTTAGAAAAAAAAATGTATTTCTTTTAGGAGAAAAAACGCACAAAGGTCTTATTTTTTTTGTTAATGTTATTAAAATACGCGTACTTTTTGTTAATTAATATACTAGAATAAAATTTTGATCGACAAAAATGAAAAATTAATGAAATCAAATTACAAACTAACTTGATCTCCATTTTGATATAAAATGATATTTAAATTATAATCGCCGACCTATATAATTCTATTAAGAAGCGATTTAGAAATCTGTCAAAATGTTGAGTATTGATTATGTGTAGCTGTTATCTATTAAAAATCAAAAGATTAAATTATTTTATGCTTATTTTTATAGTACAAATCAGAGCGCTACATGAGAAAACTATTATTTATTTTCATTGTTTAAACAAAAACGCAGTAGATTTTTTTGTGACATTGTATTAAAATTATCAGGAGATTATGATTTGTTGGTTTAGTCTTTTTATAGACAAGAACATTTGACCACGTGTTTATTAGTAAACTATATTATGTATCTCGGACAAACTATTTCCATTTGGATTATAATTTTTATAATTCGCAATTATTTTTGTTACATTTGAATCATACCGATAAGCTTCATACAGGATGAGCTGATATAACAATTAAAGTACCATTCAGTGAATGGCATGCTGAATAACGCGGTAATTGTATAATTAAAACATTGTATTATAAATCTTTTGATTTATTATTTCCTGGTAATTAGAAGTCGGTATACTCTTTATTCCTGGATATTTTTACTGACTGACGGGTTAGGTTAGCCTAAGTCACCAAGAACAACGAAGTTTTGGAAAATACCTATTTGTTAAAGTCTAAATGCGGATTTACATGAGATTTCTCATTAAAGTCTCACAGCACTCTGCCACTTCGTGCAGAATAGACGAAGCGCTTTAGTTAGCACCGTCGAACCTCATCAAGGCCGGCCCTATGTCATGACCTCATAATCATACTAATCATTTATAACATATTACTTTACATCAAATTTGTTTGTTACAAATCAAAACTATCTCTGATATTACTGGATAAACAAATAAATAACGTGATTAATAAATGATAGCGTCAAGTAAATATATATAAAAAATGTGAGAATTCAGTAAAATGCTAACTAATGTCATAAATGCGTAACTGTAGTTGTTTGTTACGCTTGCACGCCTTAAGTATTCAAACGATCGTCATATAATTTTGCATACAAGTTTTCAGAGATACAGAATAGAATTTAAGGTACCTTTTTTCCAGAACAAATGTCCTGTTCCCTTGGGATATATCAGTTCTGTACAGGCGCCTAACGCAACTTTATTAACGCGAGGATAATCTCGTAAGTTATATAAATGTGTAAAAGAGTTAACTACTAGTTTTCCATAGCGTTTTACTACTATATGTTTTAATAGCATTAAACAAAATTACTTAAAACACGATGGAATTCGATTTTGAGTGCCAAAATTTTCATATAACATAAACTAACAAGCAGTTTAATTATCTATTTCGCAATATATAATTACTTATACACAAACCGCACACATAAAAATAGATATAACCAATTTACAGAAGTAAGTGAAGCTCAAAATAATATAATTACGATTTTCACGCATCGAAAATTATAAAACTGTAACAATAAATTAAAGCCAAAACACGTAACAGCTGACCGGGCGTCAATAAAAAGCGAATGTACATACTTAACAACGTACTTGTGTCCGTTAATTTAACTTCTTGTATTTACTACACATCCGTTTCCAGCTTACAAAACGATCGAAGTGCTAACCAGAACATTGGTTGGTGCCAGACGGAGCGCGCGCCGCGTTTCGCAACCGTCTTGTAATGTGTGTCAGCCGAACACCTTATGTCATATACCTGGGAATGTGATTTGACGTATTTTGTGCTTGTAACTTTTTTTTAATTGTAAGTGTAGTTTTTTATAGACGAATTAAAGATATTAACTTTAAAAATCAATCGAAAAATGTGTTATAAAAACTCGTGGCTATTTATCGCATAACGCGTAACACGCAGGCGCAGGAGTACGGCGGCCATGTTGGAAAGTTTTCGGCATCGTCCGGGGAAATCTGTGACGGACCATCGCTGCCACCACGTGACTCCTAACTCTTTCAGAGTACTGTTCGCCTGGTACTTTTTAAATATTTTCTTTAGAAAAAAAAATGTATTTCTTTTAGGAGAAAAAACGCACAAAGGTCGTCTGACTTTTTTGTTAATGTTATTAAATATTCAGAGTACTGTTCGCCTGGTACTTTTTAAATATTTTCTTTAGAAAAAAAAATGTATTTCTTTTAGGAGAAAAAACGCACAAAGGTCTTATTTTTTTTGTTAATGTTATTAAAATACGCGTACTTTTTGTTAATTAATATACTAGAATAAGAAATCTCTCAAAATGTTGAGTATTATGTATAGCTGTTATTTATTAAAAATCAAAAGATTAAAATGATTTTATGCTTATTTTTTTTTAGTACAAATCAGGGCTACATGAGAAAACTATTACTTCATTGTTTAAACAAAAATATACTAGATTTTTTGTGACATTGTATTAAAATTACCAGGAGATTATGATTTGTTGGTTTAGTCTTTTTATAAACAAGAACATTTGATCGCGTGTTTATTAGTAAACTATATTATGTATCTCGGACAAACTATTATTCGGATTATAATTTTTATGATTCGCAACTATTTTTGTTACGTTTGAATCATACCGATAAGCTTCATACAGGATGAGCTGATATAACAATTAAAGTACCATTCAATGAATGGCATGCTGAATAACGCGGTAATTGGATAAATAAAACATTGTATTAAATCTTTTGATTTATTATATCCTGGTAATTAGAAGTCGTATACACTTTATTCTTGGATATTTTTACTGACGGGTTAGGTTAGTCTAAGAAGTCACCAAACCAAGAACAACGAAGTTTTGGAAAATATAATAATACCTATTTTTTTTAAAGTCTAAATGCGATTTAAAAATATCATAATCAGATATAGCGATTTACATGAGATTTCTCATTAAAGTCTCACAGCACTCTACCATTTCGTGCAGAATAGACGAAGGGCTTTAGTTAGCACCGTCGAACCTCATCAAGGTCGGCCCTATGTCATGACCTCATAATCATACTAATCATTTATAACATATTACTTTACATCAAATTTGTTTGTTACAAATCAAAACTATCTCTGATATTACTGGATAAACAAATAAATAACGTGATTCTGTTTTCCTCTCTCTAGAAGCAACTTATATTACGGCATCTCTTTCTCGTACAGTTTTAAACGTGATAACGTTTTATAAATCGATGACCGCCGGCTGTACGCACTGCATAGCATGGACTCATTGTCACGTTCCGCCTGAGCAGAGCGTGCAAGCGAGAGAGAGGCGCAATCGGCCTAAGTGTTAGGCTTGTGACCCATGTGAATAATCTGTATAATTTAAATAAAATAATATTTGAATTAACGAGTGCAAATCAATTATAATATATTGAAAATTGTAATTTTCAATCAACTCTTTGTATTATACAAAATAAAGATAATTCAGTGATAATAATTCCATTCAATTCGTAAAAGTAAAATTATCGTCCGTAAACCGACTTTACAAAGAACCAACTTTTTTACTACATTATTTGCCAAGGCCTTAATATTACCGAATAAGTTACTTTTTATTTGGGGCATCTTAAAACTTCGATTCGAGAGGAATACAACAGAGCCATATCACTAGTTTATGGACACAACCTATTTATTAATTTTATAAAAGATATTAAGTTGTCCAAAATATGTACTTATAAAAATGCAAAGGAAATCTCGGACAACCGCTTGTCATGCATAAGGAGACTGGTCGTGATAGCTCATTGATAGCGTATTCAGGAACCGCCTCAACTTACGTAGGTTCGAATATTAACCTCAGTTTTCGACGAAGGAAAATCATTGAATTTTCTAAACTGCCTTAGTATCTATCAGTCGTAGGGCGAATATCTGTTTCAAAACATCTATAATAAGTATAGTCAGTAGCTGTATTTCAGAGATAGTTCTCTAGAGTTAACCGCTTTCTGGTAATTCTGTAAATTATACCATCATTGAGCACATTTCACACGCTTTAACCGTTCGTCAACATGACATGTGTAAAAAAAGTCCAGGCTGTCATAAGGACTGCCGAAGTGAAAACACAAAACAATGAAATAACTGTGTTCTCTTTTGAATACCTAAATGAATTATCGAAATTTCATAATTTGTGTATTGAAATTATTAATATTAGTCTGGTTTTCACATCTATTGGCACTCGAAACAATAATTATATACATTTTTATACAGTTTATGAATTAATCAGATATATGATGGTCTGCACAATGTCAATATTACATGTACACGGGCCGCTACACTACGCGTCGCTAGTCTGAAGCAAGCCGCGCAAGCACAATACGGTCGGTCACGCTTTACGAGCATGTCATGCCTCGAAATCATAACTTTATCTCCTGCGGAAAATACTGCTAAACGCGCCTAAAGAAATTTTCTCTTCAAAAATCCTACGCTTCGTGAAAATTTATTGTCAACATTGTAACTATGTAACAATAGAACTCAAAATACAATAAAAAAAGGCATCTCTTATCTCGTTTATGTAACATTGAACGTTGCAGTATAAATACTCGTTTACGATGTATGTCAGTATAACGCGTTAGTGCCTGCATATCGCGAACCCTAATGAGTTCGTTGGCTTTATCTATTCATTTTGGCAATTATGTTATACATTTCGGTGTGTTGGTTAGTTTTATTGTTTATATTTTGGATTAGCAGTGCCCGCAATTTCGTAAGCGTGGAACCTAATATAGAAAAACCCATTTACTCTCGTAGTTAAGTCGCGTCGTCATTAAAATTACAATAACTCTTGATAAAGTGAACAGATTTTAATTAAACAAAGACGAAATGTTACTGGAAGATGTATTTTACGTTTTTCTTGGTGAGGTTTTATCGTGAACACAGTACTTTATTACAGTATTGTGTTTGAGTGGTTTGCATCAGTCTATATAAGTATATAAGAGTGATTGAGTTATGTATGCCTGGTATCAACAGCTCATATATGTATGAATAGTTTAGCTTAGCTTAGGTTAGCTCACATAGGTCGCGAATTGCATGTATCAGGCAACAACCAAAGCCGAGGTGTGCCGCGAACCCTTGAGCTAGTTGTCAAAATAAAATCGGCTGAGTGCCTTAAGCGCTCGCCTTAGTAGTCCGGTGAAGCTGTGAAGACCTTGCCTGGT
>MU158857.1:154225-184344 GCA_015888305.1 Antheraea pernyi
TGTTTTACTGAGCGGCTTTATACCAAACGTTAAAATGTATACTCGGAGTTATGACGATATATGGTAGGTATTGTGAAGTTATTTACGTTTTATATTGCTCTCACGATACAATAATCTCAAGACTAGTATAACTATGATAGAAATGTAAATTAATTATAGACAAAAGTGTGTATAAGTTACCGGTCATCGCTATTAATATTGAATGATGTTTCAAGTTTGAAGTATTTTTACTTATGGACTTTTTTTAAATTATTTTTTTGTCTCATTTGATTTCGAAAACGTTTGCGTTGTTACATTCCATTGATCACGATAAATAAATGATAGCGTCAAGTAAATATATATAAAAAATGTGAGAATTCAGTAAAATGCTAACTAATGTCATAAATGCGTAACTGTAGTTGTTTGTTACGCTTGCACGCCTTAAGTATTCAAACGATCGTCATATAATTTTGCATACAAGTTTTCAGAGATACAGAATAGAATTTAAGGTACCTTTTTTCCAGAACAAATGTCCTGTTCCCTTGGGATATATCAGTTCTGTACAGGCGCCTAACGCAACTTTATTAACGCGAGGATAATCTCGTAAGTTATATAAATGTGTAAAAGAGTTAACTACTAGTTTTCCATAGCGTTTTACTACTATATGTTTTAATAGCATTAAACAAAATTACTTAAAACACGATGGAATTCGATTTTGAGTGCCAAAATTTTCATATAACATAAACTAACAAGCAGTTTAATTCTCTATTTCGCAATATATAATTACTTATACACAAACCGAACACATAAAAATAGATATAACCAATTTACAGAAGTAAGTGAAGCTCAAAATAATATAATTACGATTTTCACGCATCGAAAATTATAAAACTGTAACAATAAATTAAAGCCAAAACAAGTAACAGCTGACCGGGCGTCAATAAAAAGCGAATGTACATACTTAACAACGTACTTGTGTCCGTTAATTTAACTTCTTGTATTTACTACACATCCGTTTCCAGCTTACAAAACGATCGAAGTGCTAACCAGAACATTGGTTGGTGCCAGACGGAGCGCGCGCCGCGTTTCGCAACCGTCTTGTAATGTGTGTCAGCCGAACACCTTATGTCATATACCTGGGAATGTGATTTGACGTATTTTGTGCTTGTAACTTTTTTTTAATTGTAAGTGTAGTTTTTTATAGACGAATTAAAGATATTAACTTTACGGAAAAATCGAAAAATGTGTTATAAAAACTCGTGGCTATTTATCGCATAACGCGTAACACGCAGGCGCAGGAGTACGGCGGCCATGTTGGAAAGTTTTCGGCATCGTCCGGGGAAATCTGTGACGGACCATCGCTGCTAAATTACTATAAAAAGTAAATGTACGCGTATTTAATAACATTAACAAAAAAGTCAGACGACCTTTGTGCGTTTTTTCTCCTAAAAGAAATATATTTTTTTTTCTGTCTGACTTTTTTGTTAATGTTATTAAATACGCGTACATTTACTTTTTATAGTAATTTACTAGAATAAAATTTTGATCGCCAAAAATGAAAAATTAATGAAATCGAATTACAAACTAACTTGATCTCCATTTTGATATAAAATGATATTTAAATTTAAATCGCCGACCTATATAATTCTATTAAGAAGCGATTTAGAAATCTCTCAAAATGTTGAGTATTATGTATAGCTGTTATTTATTAAAAATCAAAAGATTAAAATGATTTTATGCTTATTTTTTTTTAGTACAAATCAGGGCTACATGAGAAAACTATTACTTCATTGTTTAAACAAAAATATACTAGATTTTTTGTGACATTGTATTAAAATTACCAGGAGATTATGATTTGTTGGTTTAGTCTTTTTATAAACAAGAACATTTGATCGCGTGTTTATTAGTAAACTATATTATGTATCTCGGACAAACTATTATTCGGATTATAATTTTTATGATTCGCAACTATTTTTGTTACGTTTGAATCATACCGATAAGCTTCATACAGGATGAGCTGATATAACAATTAAAGTACCATTCAATGAATGGCATGCTGAATAACGCGGTAATTGGATAAATAAAACATTGTATTAAATCTTTTGATTTATTATATCCTGGTAATTAGAAGTCGTATACACTTTATTCTTGGATATTTTTACTGACGGGTTAGGTTAGTCTAAGAAGTCACCAAACCAAGAACAACGAAGTTTTGGAAAATATAATAATACCTATTTTTTTTAAAGTCTAAATGCGATTTAAAAATATCATAATCAGATATAGCGATTTACATGAGATTTCTCATTAAAGTCTCACAGCACTCTACCATTTCGTGCAGAATAGACGAAGGGCTTTAGTTAGCACCGTCGAACCTCATCAAGGTCGGCCCTATGTCATGACCTCATAATCATACTAATCATAATTATTTTTTTGTCTGATTTGATTTCGAAAACGTTTGCGTTGTTACATTCCATTGATCACGATAAATAAATTATAGCGTCAAGTAAATATATATGAAAAAATGTGAGAATTCAGTAAAATGCTAAGTAATGTCATAAATGCGTAACTGTAGTTGTTTGTTACGCTTGCATGCCTTAAGTACTCAAACGATTGTAATGAAATTTTGCATACAGGTTTTCAGAGGTACAGAAAATAATTTTAGGTACCTTTTGTCCAGAAAAAAATGTACTGTTCCCTTCAGATATATCAGTTCTGTACTGGCGCTTAACGCAACTTTATTAACGCGAGGATAATCTAGTAAGTTATATAAATGTGTAAAAGAGTTAACTACTAGTTTTCCATAGCGTTTTACTACTATATGTTTTAATAGCATTAAACAAAATTACTTAAAACACGATGGAATTCGATTTTGAGTGCCAAAATTTTCATATAACATAAACTAACAAGCCGTTTAATTATCTATTTCGCAATATATAATTACTTATACACATACCGCACACATAAAAATAGATATAATCAATTTACAGAAGTAAGTGAAGCTCAAAATAATATAATTACGATTTTCACGCATCGAAAATTATAAAACTGTAACAATAAATCAAACCAAAACACGTAACAGCTGACCGGGCGTCAATAAAAAGCGAATGTACATACTTAACAACGTACTTGTGTCCGTTAATTTAACTTCTTGTATTTACTACACATCCGTTTCCAGCTTACAAAACGATCGAAGTGCTAACCAGAACATTGGTTGGTGCCAGACGGAGCGCGCGCCGCGTTTCGCAACCGTCTTGTAATGTGTGTCAGCCGAACACCTTATGTCATATACCTGGGAATGTGATTTGACGTATTTTGTGCTTGTAACTTTTTTTTAATTGTAAGTGTAGTTTTTTATAGACGAATTAAAGATATTAACTTTACGGAAAAATCGAAAAATGTGTTATAAAAACTCGTGGCTATTTATCGCATAACGCGTAACACGCAGGCGCAGGAGTACGGCGGCCATGTTGGAAAGTTTTCGGCATCGTCCGGGGAAATCTGTGACGGACCATCGCTGCCACCACGTGACTTCTAACTCTTTCAGAGTACTGTTCGCCTGGTACTTTTTAAATATTTTCTTTAGAAAAAAAAATGTATTTCTTTTAGGAGAAAAAACGCACAAAGGTCGTATTTTTTTTGTTAATGTTATTAAAATACGCGTACTTTTTGTTAATTAATATACTAGAATAAAATTTTGATCGACAAAAATGAAAAATTAATGAAATCAAATTACAAACTAACTTGATCTCCATTTTGATATAAAATGATATTTAAATTATAATCGCCGACCTATATAATTCTATTAAGAAGCGATTTAGAAATCTGTCAAAATGTTGAGTATTGATTATGTGTAGCTGTTATCTATTAAAAATCAAAAGATTAAATTATTTTATGCTTATTTTTATAGTACAAATCAGAGCGCTACATGAGAAAACTATTATTTATTTTCATTGTTTAAACAAAAACGCAGTAGATTTTTTTGTGACATTGTATTAAAATTATCAGGAGATTATGATTTGTTGGTTTAGTCTTTTTATAGACAAGAACATTTGACCACGTGTTTATTAGTAAACTATATTATGTATCTCGGACAAACTATTATTCGGATTATAATTTTTATGATTCGCAACTATTTTTGTTACGTTTGAATCATACCGAACAGCTTCATACAGGATGAGCTGATATAACAATTAAAGTACCATTCAATGAATGGCATGCTGAATAACGCGGTAATTGGATAAATAAAACATTGTATTAAATCTTTTGATTTATTATATCCTGGTAATTAGAAGTCGTATACACTTTATTCTTGGATATTTTTACTGACGGGTTAGGTTAGTCTAAGAAGTCACCAAACCAAGAACAACGAAGTTTTGGAAAATATAATAATACCTATTTTTTTTAAAGTCTAAATGCGATTTAAAAATATCATAATCAGATATAGCGATTTACATGAGATTTCTCATTAAAGTCTCATATAATTAAAACATTGTATTATAAATCTTTTGATTTATTATTTCCTGGTAATTAGAAGTCGGTATACTCTTTATTCCTGGATATTTTTACTGACTGACGGGTTAGGTTAGCCTAAGTCACCAAGAACAACGAAGTTTTGGAAAATACCTATTTGTTAAAGTCTAAATGCGGATTTACATGAGATTTCTCATTAAAGTCTCACAGCACTCTGCCACTTCGTGCAGAATAGACGAAGCGCTTTAGTTAGCACCGTCGAACCTCATCAAGGCCGGCCCTATGTCATGACCTCATAATCATACTAATCATTTATAACATATTACTTTACATCAAATTTGTTTGTTACAAATCAAAACTATCTCTGATATTACTGGATAAACAAATAAATAACGTGATTCTGTTTTCCTCTCTCTAGAAGCAACTTATATTACGGCATCTCTTTCTCGTACAGTTTTAAACGTGATAACGTTTTATAAATCGATGACCGCCGGCTGTACGCACTGCATAGCATGGACTCATTGTCACGTTCCGCCTGAGCAGAGCGTGCAAGCGAGAGAGAGGCGCAATCGGCCTAAGTGTTAGGCTTGTGACCCATGTGAATAATCTGTATAATTTAAATAAAATAATATTTGAATTAACGAGTGCAAATCAATTATAATATATTGAAAATTGTAATTTTCAATCAACTCTTTGTATTATACAAAATAAAGATAATTCAGTGATAATAATTCCATTCAATTCGTAAAAGTAAAATTATCGTCCGTAAACCGACTTTACAAAGAACCAATTTTTTTACTACATTATTTGCCAAGGCCTTAATATTACCGAATAAGTTACTTTTTATTTGGGGCATCTTAAAACTTCGATTCGAGAGTAATACAACAGAGCCAGCACTGCTTTATTGACACAACCTATTTATTAATTTTATAAAAGATATTAAGTTGTCCAAAATATGTACTTATAAAAATGCAAAGGAAATCTCGGACAACCGCTTGTCATGCATAAGGAGACTGGTCGTGATAGCTCATTGATAGCGTATTCAGGAACCGCCTCAACTTACGTAGGTTCGAATATTAACCTCAGTTTTCGACGAAGGAAAATCATTGAATTTTCTAAACTGCCTTAGTATCTATCAGTCGTAGGGCGAATATCTGTTTCAAAACATCTATAATAAGTATAGTCAGTAGCTGTATTTCAGAGATAGTTCTCTAGAGTTAACCGCTTTCTGGTAATTCTGTAAATTATACCATCATTGAGCACATTTCACACGCTTTAACCGTTCGTCAACATGACATGTGTAAAAAAAGTCCAGGCTGTCATAAGGACTGCCGAAGTGAAAACACAAAACAATGAAATAACTGTGTTCTCTTTTGAATACCTAAATGAATTATCGAAATTTCATAATTTGTGTATTGAAATTATTAATATTATTCTGGTTTTCACATCTATTGGCACTCGGAACAATAATTATATACATTTTTATACAGTTTATGAATTAATCAGATATATGATGGTCTGCACAATGTCAATATTACATGTACACGGGCCGCTACACTACGCGTCGCTAGTCTGTCGCAAACCGCGCAAGCACAATACGTTCGGTCACGTTTTACGAGCATGTCATGCCTCGAAATCATAACTTTATCTCCTGCGGAAAATACTGCTAAACGCGCCTAAAGAAATTTTCTCTTCAAAAATCCTACGCTTCGTGAAAATTTATTGTCAACATTGTAACTATGTAACAATAGAACTCAAAATACAATAAAAAAAGGCATCTCTTATCTCGTTTATGTAACATTGAACGTTGCAGTATAAATACTCGTTTACGATGTATGTCAGTATAACGCGTTAGTGCCTGCATATCGCGAACCCTAATGAGTTCGTTGGCTTTATCTATTCATTTTGGCAATTATGTTATACATTTCGGTGTGTTGGTTAGTTTTATTGTTTATATTTTGGATTAGCAGTGCCCGCAATTTCGTAAGCGTGGAACCTAATATAGAAAAACCCATTTACTCTCGTAGTTAAGTCGCGTCGTCATTAAAATTACAATAACTCTTGATAGAGTGAACCGATTTTAATTAAACAAAGACGAAATGTTACTGGAAGATGTGTTTTATGATTTTCTTGGTGAGGTTTTATCGTGAACACAGTACTTTATTACAGTATTGTGTTTGAGTGGTTTGCATCAGTCTATATAAGTATATAAGAGTGATTGAGTTATGTATGCCTGGTATCAACAGCTCATATATGTATGAATAGTTTAGCTTAGCTTAGGTTAGCTCACATAGGTCGCGAATTGCATGTATCAGGCAACAACCAAAGCCGAGGTGTGCCGCGAACCCTTGAGCTAGTTGTCTTTTGATTTATTATTTCCTGGTAATTAGAAGTCGGTATACTCTTTATTCCTGGATATTTTTACTGACTGACGGGTTAGGTTAGCCTAAGTCACCAAGAACAACGAAGTTTTGGAAAATACCTATTTGTTAAAGTCTAAATGCGGATTTACATGAGATTTCTCATTAAAGTCTCACAGCACTCTGCCACTTCGTGCAGAATAGACGAAGCGCTTTAGTTAGCACCGTCGAACCTCATCAAGGCCGGCCCTATGTCATGACCTCATAATCATACTAATCATTTATAACATATTACTTTACATCAAATTTGTTTGTTACAAATCAAAACTATCTCTGATATTACTGGATAAACAAATAAATAACGTGATTCTGTTTTCCTCTCTCTAGAAGCAAATAATCTCAACGGCATCTCTTTCTCGTACAGTTTTAAACGTGATAACGTCTTATAAATCGATGAATGCCGGCTGCACGCACTGCATAGCATGACTCATTGTCACGTTTCGCCTGAGCAGAGCGTGCAAGCGAGAGAGATGCGCCTAAGCGTTCGGCTTGAGACGCATGTAATTAGTCTGTATAATTTAAGTTAAAAAAATTGAATTAACGAGTGCAAATAAATGTTAATATATTGAAAATTGTAATTTTCAATCAACTTTTTGTATTATACAAAATAAAGATAATTCAGTGATAATAATTCCATTCAATTCGTAAAAGTAAAATTATCGTCCGTAAACCGACTTTACAAAGAACCAATTTTTTTACTACATTATTTGCCAAGGCCTTAATATTACCGAATAAGTTACTTTTTATTTGGGGCATCTTAAAACTTCGATTCGAGAGTAATACAACAGAGCCAGCACTGCTTTATTGACACAACCTATTTATTAATTTTATAAAAGATATTAAGTTGTCCAAAATATGTACTTATAAAAATGCAAAGGAAATCTCGGACAACCGCTTGTCATGCATAAGGAGACTGGTCGTGATAGCTCATTGATAGCGTATTCAGGAACCGCCTCAACTTACGTAGGTTCGAATATTAACCTCAGTTTTCGACGAAGGAAAATCATTGAATTTTCTAAACTGCCTTAGTATCTATCAGTCGTAGGGCGAATATCTGTTTCAAAACATCTATAATAAGTATAGTCAGTAGCTGTATTTCAGAGATAGTTCTCTAGAGTTAACCGCTTTCTGGTAATTCTGTAAATTATACCATCATTGAGCACATTTCACACGCTTTAACCGTTCGTCAACATGACATGTGTAAAAAAAGTCCAGGCTGTCATAAGGACTGCCGAAGTGAAAACACAAAACAATGAAATAACTGTGTTCTCTTTTGAATACCTAAATGAATTATCGAAATTTCATAATTTGTGTATTGAAATTATTAATATTATTCTGGTTTTCACATCTATTGGCACTCGGAACAATAATTATATACATTTTTATACAGTTTATGAATTAATCAGATATATGATGGTCTGCACAATGTCAATATTACATGTACACGGGCCGCTACACTACGCGTCGCTAGTCTGTCGCAAACCGCGCAAGCACAATACGTTCGGTCACGTTTTACGAGCATGTCATGCCTCGAAATCATAACTTTATCTCCTGCGGAAAATACTGCTAAACGCGCCTAAAGAAATTTTCTCTTCAAAAATCCTACGCTTCGTGAAAATTTATTGTCAACATTGTAACTATGTAACAATAGAACTCAAAATACAATAAAAAAAGGCATCTCTTATCTCGTTTATGTAACATTGAACGTTGCAGTATAAATACTCGTTTACGATGTATGTCAGTATAACGCGTTAGTGCCTGCATATCGCGAACCCTAATGAGTTCGTTGGCTTTATCTATTCATTTTGGCAATTATGTTATACATTTCGGTGTGTTGGTTAGTTTTATTGTTTATATTTTGGATTAGCAGTGCCCGCAATTTCGTAAGCGTGGAACCTAATATAGAAAAACCCATTTACTCTCGTAGTTAAGTCGCGTCGTCATTAAAATTACAATAACTCTTGATAGAGTGAACCGATTTTAATTAAACAAAGAAAAATTACAATAACTCTTGATAAAGTGAACAGATTTTAATTAAACAAAGACGAAATGTTACTGGAAGATGTATTTTACGTTTTTCTTGGTGAGGTTTTATCGTGAACACAGTACTTTATTACAGTATTGTGTTTGAGTGGTTTGCATCAGTCTATATAAGTATATAAGAGTGATTGAGTTATGTATGCCTGGTATCAACAGCTCATATATGTATGAATAGTTTAGCTTAGCTTAGGTTAGCTCACATAGGTCGCGAATTGCATGTATCAGGCAACAACCAAAGCCGAGGTGTGCCGCGAACCCTTGAGCTAGTTGTCAAAATAAAATCGGCTGAGTGCCTTAAGCGCTCGCCTTAGTAGTCCGGTGAAGCTGTGAAGACCTTGCCTGGTCAATAGCGTAGTCAGTTCGAAAAAAAAAAATTGCATCAGTCTAGCGACACGTAGTACAAGAGCCCGTGTACATCTAATATTGACATTTTGTATAGAGATCGTGCAGCTCATCATACGTTTGATGAATTAATAAACTATAAAACTATATAAACTATAAAACTGTATAAATTATTCGGATTGCAAATAGATGTGAGAGAGATACTAATGATAATAATTTCAATTTAAAAATTATGAAATTTAAATAATTCACACTATAATCAATTAAAAAATTCTAAAACGAACACAGTTTGAATTCCATTGTTTTGAGTTTTCACTTCGTCGGCTGTCCTTATGACTGCCTAGACTTCTTTTTAACCTACTTGAAACTTATCGGTATATTTCATATGACATATATCTACTTTATGTTAGTTCATACTGTTTGGTCTTTACTGTAAAGTCTCATTTAAATTAGTTTCGTAGTTTTAATGTGAAAGAGTCAAGAACATTCGCTAATCCTCACAAATCTTCGCATGTGTCTTTATCTAACTACAACACACCTTTACGCTCTTCTATAAAGGATAAAGAATTATGGGTAGGTTATAGGTAACTTAAAATCAATGTTAGAGTTGTAGGAGTTGATAGTAGTTAGTTATTAAAAAATTTAAAGTAGACACGTGTTTCAAACGTTTTTTTTACTTGCCAACAAGTTAGCAAGTAACTTTGCTTGTTTGTAAGAACAAAAACCGAAACCGTACACGAAGTAAAAGTTAAAAACTTAAAAGTATGTTTGTTACTTTTCTTGTTTAATTTTGAGCAGCAACACCTCGCAAAAACATTGTAAACAAGCAAGAAAAGTTTTTGGAAATGAGAGTGGTCACGTTGTGACTCTGTTGTGACACGTTTAGTACACGATGTCGGTAGTCTGAAGTCACGCGTACAGGACTTTAAAAAAATACGGAGACACAATGTAATGTTATTATTGATGTGTAACTGGAAATGAAGTGAGTGTGAAGGGAAGTCATTTTGGAAAGGGACGGAAGTGTTACAGGAAACCGGGAAAGCGCGCGCTATTTGATTTGACCAATGAGCGCGAGTGGTGACGGAGGAAATCAGCTGTGCACTCATCTACAATTATACAGTATTGTATACCAGGTGACTGTTTACACAATAGCAATATTTCTGGAGGGCACTCTGCTCTCGATTCGATTCGTTCTAAATCAATAAAAAATAGGTGCTTAATATTTGACCTAATTATCAAAAAAATACAAAAAATATACACAATCCTCCACGCGTCCATACTAAACACACACATGCACAGTGTCAATGACCGTTGGATGATTTCACTTTCATTTGAAAGGGAACGTGGGAACGTAAGGAACAAAACAAAAGGGTTTATTGCCCGTTTTACCATCGAAAGTTATTAACTCCAGGTCGACCATTGTAGCTTTTGGCACCGGTCATTGCACTTAGTTTTATTATTTTATTTACACGTTTGTAGCTGTACAAGCTGTACATTTGAAAGTCTTAGAACAAACTTTAACTTAGGTTTTCTTGGTTGTTTATTAGTATTTGTTTTAATATAATTATTATTAGTTTATATGTTAAATGTGACCATAACGTGTCATATCCTAGAATGCTGCTAATGTCTAAACAATCACCTGGTATAAAATTTAAGGTTATATTTATATTTGTAAACTATATTAATAATTATCTTAACTTAAATAAAGCGTCTCACAAAGTTCATCATTCCAAAAAAATGCGAGCAATTAATATGGATCATTCGAATAAAAAGTTTAGTGCTGATCTTTTTCATAATTTTAGGTTAATTCCTGTCGCTGTCAATATAATATTTTTGTATTGTGATTTAAAAAAAATCTTGAAAGATATAATTATTCGATGAATAATGATTTCCAATCATACCAGATTAATTTTTTTTTTCAGGATTTAAATTACTATTTGTTATTAATCACGACTAGAATTAAATTTGTGCGAGCAAGTGCGCTCCTTAATATAGGATTACATATATTTTCATGCTTAGAATATATTCAACCCATAAATATGACTTATATATATATTACATCCCAATTTCATAGTAGGATATGTCAGATGTTAATGTTATGAAACCCTGCGAAAATGTGTTTCAATAACAATTACACGGATGTTCACGTTTTCGAGACGAAAGAAATCGTTATATAATGAATTTATTAATAGGTTTCCGAGAAATTGATGAATGACCATTCATGAGAGGGGTTCGCGTACCAATGAACTATGGAGCTGAAATAGCCATGGCAATAAGTTCTCCCAACTCGAACTTTATTTAAATGCCAACACGAGTTCAGAAAGTACGCTTATATAGAAGCCCTTTATAATTAATTAAATATTACCCAAACTAAAAAGAAAATTTCTATAGCGGTATTATAATTTAAGTAAAAATACAGAAAATCCGATTCTCGAAATTAAACTTTTCCAAATGAGTTTCAGACTTCTGCGTATTATTTTGTTTTGCGAAACACAATTGTTTTGAAGGCACGTTTATTAATGTTAATATTTCTTAAAATAAATCGCCGATCTTAAAATATCTGTAACTTCTCCTTATTGCCTTCTCGATCCACGTGTTCTTTGTAAAGTATATTTATTAATATTTTCATCAATCCACACATCTTTCTCAACTTATAAAAAATGTTCCAATATAACTTATATTACCAAGAGCTCATAAACAAACAACACGTGGACGAAATGCTTTCTTAGCCTCAGAGAAAGTTGCCATCATTAAACAAAACGAATTAGTTTCGGAACGTATTTTTACATTCTCACCTGACGGCGCACGTATTGAATATATATCGCGTCGTCACCGACTGCTGTCAAACAAACATTACGTAAAAACTGTTATGATTGGTTACCAATGTAATTGTGCGACTTCTTTACTTTATTAACTCCTGGTACTTGTGTGCACCCGCCAATGTGGGGTAGAAGTTACTTAATCTCAATGATCGCGTTCTTTCTTTATCTATTAAGTCCGGTGAAGCTGTGAAGACCCTGCCAGATCAATAGCGTAGTCAGTTCGAGAGAAAAAAAAAATCTTTATCTACAAATCGTAACTTAGTCTCAAGGATCGCACACTTTATCTACAAAAGGTAACTTAGTCTCAAGGATCGCGTTCTTTGTTTATCTACAAAGCGTATGGGGGGTAAAACCAAGTGACTATGGTACTTCTCAGAAGGATGTATGTAGATTCAAACGCGACAACGATCTTCATTGTGTAAGTCAAAAGATTATTGCTTTTCCTAGATCTTTATTGGTTAACTTATTTATCCTCAAGCACTTAAGAGCTGTCTTTTTTCTATATTTAGCTATTTAATATACTTGGGGCGATAATTCGCTATTTTCGTTTGATATTGTTTAAGATTATTATAGTAATACAGTCCTCTGATTATAGTTGCGCAGAACAAAAATTTAGATATGACTACGTATAAAATTATATGTATAACAACACTGAGACAAGTTAGGGATAAATAAATGGCAATTTTAGATCCGTATGATAATATTTTAACTTTGTTTAGTAAAACTCTATTTAGAGCAATCAAAAAGGTTGAAGAGAATTGCAATACAACTTATGTAAAAAAAAAATAACGTGCAAAGCTAAATATAATAAGAGCGCTCGCAGTAAACTATTTAGGGCATGCTTTGATAACAATGACACACATATGCGTTATCAATCGGCTGAATAAACAAACAAACATCGTATCTGATAGATTGACGATATGTTTGCAACGAGACGAGTTTTAGAGTAGCATAGGGATATCGACGTATAAACTACTAGGCTGCGGCGATGGTTTTACTCGTGTTTTATTTTATTTTTCACTAGCTTCGGCCTGCGACTTCTTCCGCGTGGAATAGTTACTTTGGATTATCGTTAACACGCAGCGGAAGCTCTCAAAAGAAAAAGAAAACATTTCCAAACATTCTTCATTGATGCACCGATCCTAGTCCTAGCGTGATGATATATAGTCTATAGCCTACCTCGATAAATGAGCTATCTAACACTGAAAGAATTTTTCAAATCGGAATATTCATTCCCGAGATTAGCGTGTTCAACCAAACAAAGAAACCCTTCAGGTTTATAATATTAGTATAGATTTAATACTTGGTCTTTTAAAATTAAAAAGCATTTTATATATAGCTCAATTTATAAACAGACAAGTATTATTTCTGAACATAATTCTATGTAAAAAAAAATATGTTTCATTGTAGTCGTACACTAGTTAGTGTATGTGCTTTTTTGTGGGTGGTAGCTTAGTCAGATATTAGAAAACGCTGTACCACGTTGCTATAGGTTCCTTCACCGAAAACATCGATTCATTACAGCTATTATCACTCTAAACACGCTACCACAGAGTCATTATCTCATAAATCAAATAGAATTATATTAACGAAAATGTATGCTGGAAAATATAAAAAAATATATTCTCTCAGCCTATGCAATTATATATTTTCCCCTCGGACATTATCCGAGACTTTATTAACTTATGGACATTTCTTTCAAGACATGTCTTTTTTTTCTTATTTGTCCGTCTTCCTATTCTATTTTTTTTTCTTGCTATTGCTGCCACGTATTTCATGAACGTCAAGAGCGGCTATCTAGTACCTTCATCCGCCACTATTATTATATATACGCTTTGATGATTATAAAAATATTCCTTATCAGCAACGTTATCAATCTATTGACATCCATGAGAAACTGACTCATCGCGAAGTGCAATAATAAAGCAATACATATATAGCATATCATATACCTATATATCTTTCATCGCCTCGTATGTTATTTTTTTCTATGTCGGGACTAACTGATATGTTACAGAATTTCAACTTGAGATTCCTTTGTATTTATTATCGGATAGGGTATATATATATATATATCTTGAATAGTATTTATTATTTCTTATATTTTATACTAGAACTAACCGACCCGTGCCCACTTCGATGGACGGTAATGGGCATTATCAAGCTACAACTTTTCTCTAAAACTCAATCATATATATCTCATAATTAAGGCAGCGTTCGTAAGAAACGTTTTCGTTCTACCATTTTTCTCCGACTCCCCAGATATTACCCCCTACAACCTCACAAACTTTATCTCTTTATAATATTAGTATAGATTATAGATAATATAATTAGTTAATAGCTTCTGCCCGCGACTTCGCACGCATGGAATAATTATTTTGGGCTAAGACGCAGCGGAAACTCTCAAAAGGAAAAACCCCGATTTTAAAACATTTTTCACTGTTGCTCCGCTCCTATCGGTCTTAGCGTGATGATATATAGCCTATAATCATTCTCGGTGAATGAGCTATATAAGACTGAAATAATTATTCAAATCGGACCAGTAGTTCCTGAGATTACCCCTTACAACGCCACAACGTCACAAACTCACGTCACAAACTTTACCTCTTTATAATATTAGTATAGATTATATTATATATATAGTATAGATCATAGTTCAAGAGATTGTTTGGACGCTCTTATTTTATATATTTTATGGGTTTAACGTATGACCACAATCTCATCTGATGATAAATGACGATCAGATGATAAATGACGCTAAACCTAGTGGGTACTTACTGGCTCTCAGGTGTATATGCTGGAATATACCAACAGGTGCTTGGCGATAGATTTTCAACTTTTGGGTAATAGCTAGCCAGACAGATTCAGAAAAAGACCTACCGCTGGTTTCATTACGATATTTTCTGTATAAAGTTCTGACTTAGTTGTTAGGATTCGAACCTACTTCGGTCCTTGTTTTTTTTTTATTTCATAAAAGGCTAACGTACAGTTGGCTCTCCTGATGTTAAGTGATCACCACCGTCCATAGACACTAACAACACCGGGGAGTACCGCAAGTGCGTTGCCAGCCTGTGTTTGGGGAATAAGAGGAGGAGGAGAGGAGAGGGGCGGGGAAGTAGGTCTCTGGCGCTCTCACTGACCGTGAGAAATGCAACAATGCAAGCACTGTTACTTCACGTCGGTTTTCTGTGAGTCGGGTGGTACTGCCCCGGTCGAGCCGACCCGTTTATGCTGAAACCAGTAATAGCTTCAACGTGGCTCTACCACCTATGTGGTTTCCAAACAGGCTTTCAAGGATGCCATTATGAGATTGGGATTTTATAGCCTTGCCATTGAAGGGGTTTAAGCTACCTAATACCGCTCTGAGACTTCTAGAAGCAGAGCAATATATATTCGTAGGTCAGTAAATGCACTAAGCTAGAACGACGTAATAGTGTGGGAAGTTCATATACCGCAATGCAGAATATTGAGGATCCGAAGGCGGGCAATATTAAACGCGTGTGAAACAGCGGGCCAGAGTTAGAGATAAATTGTAACTACCACAAATATTTCCGTTTCTCTTATCAGTAACATTTTTATGAGATTGTTCATTTTCTATATATAAATATACCTACATCTGCAAATCATTTTATATCTAAGTATGTGTTCCCTGTAATAACGAGTGATTCATTTTTTATGTTGTATACCTATTTATTATATACAAGATTTTGCCCGTAACTTTGCTGGCGTTAATTTAGGCTTAATTTATCCGTAAGGGACGGTACTTTTATTATGGATGAAAAGTACACAACACCCTTTTCTGGATCACGGACACCATGTAGGCATAATTTTAAGATGATCGGTTGAGTCGTTAAAGCGTAACAAACAAACACACTCACAAACTCATTTATAAAATTGTAGTTAGGGTTTAGTTATATAATTTTCATCATTACATATTATAAAACAAAGACCTCTATCGCGTCTGTCTGTCTGTCTGTTCGCGATAAACTCAAAAACTACTGAACGGATTTTCATGTGGTTTTTTTTCACTAGTAGATAAATTGGTTCACGAAGAAGGTTTGTAGTATATAATTTGTCCAGGTTTTTTATTGCCAGGGCGGGACAATGTCCGCCGCGCCCAATTGTATAATATATTTTTTGGAATGACAACTTCTTTATGCGCGCTGAGCGGCATTTTTTTGGCAGAAGATAGATGTATAATTTTTTTAAGATGCTAGTAAGCGTGATCGACCGTTATCCACTGTCGCAGCTCGTGTGGTACTAGCGGTGTGTAGTATAAGAACCTGTGTAAATCTAATATTGATATTTTGTATTGAAATTGTGTAGCCCATTGTATACTTGATGAATTAATAAACTGTATAAAAAGTAAATAATTAATATTCGGAGTGCGAAAGAGAACGTTAATGATAATAATTTCAATTTACAAATTATGAAATTCAAATAATCCATTTAGCAATTCGAAGACAACACAGTTATTCCATTCTTTTGACTATTCACTTTTGTCGGCAGTCCTTATAGCTGCCTCGCCATTTTTTTTTAAGATTAGATGGAAATTGAATTTGTTATATTTTTTCCGCTAACATAAATATTTCGATGATATACCTAAGAAATCGTTTATTATGAGTCAACGTTTTTATCAATTTTAAAGTTACATCGTCTAGTAGAACTGTCAAGAGTCGGTCATGGCTTCGATCTAATGTTATTGAAGGCCGAATCGTGGAATGTAAATTAAAAACACTTTATTCTATGTTTTAATGAATCTACAGAGGGAGTCCAGACCTCACTATCATTTACATAACGATCCATCCTATGATAACCTTTCGATGATAAAAATAATATAAGTTCTTCCCAACAACCATAAAGTGGCAAGTAAGGTCTTTCTTACTTCCCTCACGGAAGTAGTGTTACTAGAGAATTTAATGTGTTTATTTCTGAAGTGAAATATGTTTTCAGACGTTGTGAATTGGATTTTGTAAAAAGAAAATGCGTATCAAAAAGAGATAGCTATAAATGTGTATATAGGTTTTAGGTTGAGAGAATGAGATAGTATACTCTTAATGTACTCGAATTATATACAAAGAGAGGGAGAGAGAGAAACGTTAAAATCTATAGCACATTTTCAGTTTTTTTATTTATTGTAGCATGGCAAAATGACTGCACTATGCCTGATGGTAAGCACAGTACAATCTAAAAACAATGTCGATCATGTGACACACTATTCATCGCCGGTCGCCGCTGTGTTGCCGGTCTGCGAAAAGCTGGATATGCACAGGCTGATCCCAAAACGCGACCCGCAGAAGCGAATCACTATGACGGGCTTTTTCACCATATACATGGTGGTTACGACCCAGTCAGGCTGTAAAGCCCTACCACCCCGCTTTCGCCATTGCCTCGTTCGTCATTCAGCAGGGTGCACCACGTGCAGGTGAGGTTGGCTTGGGTGTCTCAAGTCTTATGATGTTATTCGACGCCCCTTACCCTTACCCTTAGTTGGATCGTAGTGCCTATCGCACACTTTTAAAAATTATTTTGTATTGTGTATTATTAGCATACTTAGTATATTTTAGAATATTACAAAATAATGCCGAAAACTAATGTTTACCACCTCTATAGTGTATTTATTCTCTCTTAAAAATTAATCAGAATACTAAGTTTCACTTCTACCTCGTGTGAACTCACATTCTTCTTTTTTATCATTTACTTAATATAGTTTAGGCATGTCACCGAGTCAAGTGCCCAATATTTATTCCTTAAAATAGTTTACCTATAACACCTTGTCTTGAATTCAGTTTTGTTAGATTTACAAACATTATATAGATAGCTTCGTAATCGATGATGACATGCTTATTTGATAGTGGTAGGGTAACTCTACCCAACTCCTCATTAACACTGATATACCACTCGTCAGAGTGACTTGAGTTGAAGCCAGCAACAAAGCTGTGATTCAAGGGCTCATACGTGTGAAATATAGTCGTGTAATCAGTAAATTTATTTGATCGATACTTCGCGTTTCCGGCCCAATATAAACGAGAAACCTTCAAGAATTACTCCTTCTTCAAAGACTGGCACCATATCTGTCTATTCGTTTGCCACCGATCGTATAAAAAAAATTTGGCGTGTAAGTTATAAATATACACTGGACGAAAATTTCGCACATGCGTTGAAGTCTATTGCACGTGCGAAAATCTTAGTACAAGTTAAAGACGGGAAGGTCACGTAAGAGCGTTTCGTTTAACGTCGTTCTGTTTTACGTTGTTATAATACTAGTTTTCTGGATTTATAACGTACTGTTTGTTTATCCTTGTCGTGTACAAAGTGCAGTATACAAGGTGCTTGACGATAATCTCGGAAATCGTGAGGCCGCCACTAGTACCAAATAAGTTTGTATTGATTTCATTGGATTATGATGTAACCTCCTCTCGTTTTTCGTAACGCATCTTTTGTATAATTTTATATCGACTCATATTGCGAGAAATATGATTAATAAGGCCTTGGGGATTGGAAATCGAATTTTAAAATTCATAACTTTCCTGTAAAGTACTAGCGGGCCCGCGGACGTTGTCCCACCTTGATATAAAAAAAAACATTGACAAATTATATACTTAAAAGTTCCTCATAAATCACTTTATCTACTGGTGAAACCCGCATGGAAATCCGTTCACTAGGTTTTGAGTTTATCGCGAACAGACAGACAGAAGTGGCAGATGATTTTGTTTTATAATATGTAGTTATAATATCATAATAGTATGTTAAGATGAAAAAAATTCAATGCAAATATTAAAGAAGGGTTTATGCAATTTAATTATAATAATTATTTCAAACAAAATTGTTTTTTAAAATAATAGCTGATCGGCGCTCTAGCTCTGTAAATGTTGAACATTGATCATCAAATGAAATAACTGAACCCAAAATATAAATACGGTTCGTTACCTAACCATTCGACGCAGCACGTCCGCTCCGGACGGCGGTCGCGCCTTGAATGACAATGTATGTACGTTTCGTGCGCGAGCGCATTGCACTTTCACTCCGGGCGTACAAAACAAACACAACAGAAGGCTAAACATAAAGTTCAAAGGTTATATTATCTAATATTAAACATTAAGTTATTTTGTATATTGTGAAATGCTTGGATTTCGTTGTTTGCTACCGAACAATTACATACAACTTTTCATACATATAACATCATAACTACCCGGTTTTTGCTCGATTCTAAAAAAAACTATAAACAAGCTATATGTAAAGAAAACAATTGTATGAGTTTTAATTATTTTAGAGTTTATTTAAATTTTCCTTTATATATTAGCCACTAGAAACGTAATAAGAAAATATAGACCAGGGCCATTTAGTAGGGGCTTAATATCTGACCGTCCTCAAGGGAATTGAATGATGAATTTTTATCTTACAATGCGTTCTTTATAAGAGCAATGATACATTTTTTTAGAGCTTATTGTCATTAAATTAATTATTGTAACAATAACTAATAATATAATGCATTACTCGTACGCAATGGATTATTGATTATTTAAGGCATCATTATCCTGCTGTTGATTATGCGTTATCCGTTATTAGTATTACAATGACAGTGATCGGCCCGTGTTACCATAACGTGCGAATATACAAGTATTTTGCAACAATCAATAGGTGTAAAAGGGAGAGTATGAATGTGAATACATTGCTCACACTCAGTCGCAATACAAATAAGTAGTATTCATTAAAAATGACAATACAATTAAAAATAATAAGTTACCCAATCGTAGAATAATTAACAACAGGTTATAACAACAGTTATTATAAAATAACACAGCAGTGTTTTATTTAGTTATACTAATTGTTGATATATAACCAGTATTGCCATCAATAATTGTCACTGTGTTATATGGTCGGTTCATATTTTGAAATTTTATTTAACCTAATATTTATTTCTCGAGTGTACCATCTGTAAATTCTTGTTCTATGGTAAACGTGCGCGTGAGCAGCCGTGGGTGTGGCGTTACTTTTTTTTTATTAAATTGTCCCACATTTAGGATCATTACGTCATGGAGCGATGCACTTGCGTCGATCTGGCCGCTCCGGCGCTCAGTACGCATTGATGTTCGCGTTTATGAAATGCGAACTGCGGAGACCAATGTCACTGTGTCATCGTGTAACCAATTTTCGTTGTGTTGGTACACATGTTGAGTAGTTATATATTATTTATGTTGGTATATTAGTTACACTCAGTAAAGGCAACAAGCTTGAAACCCTTTCATTAGTTATCAGTAGATCTTTGTTTAGAAACATTTAACTGTCAATAATGTAGAGTATTGTGACTTGTACATATAAAAAATGGAAAAGTTCGTCCGGTTTAATCTCCGAAACGGCTGAACCGATTTTGATGAAACTTTGACTGTAATATAGAAGACTTTTAAGACTGTTATTAAGTCTTATGATCACATTTTTCTATACATATAATAACTTAGAATCTGTAAAGTTTAGCAGTAATAACTTAGTTATAGATAAGATGAGAGGTACACTTCCTGCAAACGAGAGTAACATCAGCCCCCCAATACTATCGATTATAATTACTCTATAACTTTTCCGTGTTAAACTTTCCATAAACTGGTAAAAGGAAACACGGTCAACGTAACAAAGTTTTGGCGGTTTTGATGAAGGAAAACAACCATAATAGCACTCTCAAGTTGAACATCTTTCGCCAAGGACCTGTCTGTGAGTTCCTGCACTTGATAGCCAGTCCCGTTCTAGATTTAGCGTGTTTACCCTCGTAGATCACACCGTCCTTTAACATCAGGTGAGATTGTTCAAATGAAAACATTATTTGCAAGAATAACATTATCTTGCACAACACTATATAACTGTCGAATGACTAGACATAGAATGTATAGTCAAATCGCTGTATTTCGTGTATTGCAGAATATGCATAAATAAGAGATAAAATTTTAAAACTGACATGGCATTTATAAAGTTTCGTTTAATTTATTTGATTTAATAAATATACTGCATTGCAAAATAATTAGCGAACATTTCAGATATGTAAGGACAATATTATTTTCCACTATTAGTATTGTTAATATTAATTTTTACTTATTCTTTTCTTTATTTATATGTAAGCTGTGTCTTTATCAAAAAGTGTATCACTTAATTTATGCTTAAACATTTTCTTTTGGTAACTAATCTTCTAGTAGATTATTTACTGCCATTTTCGAGAAAGGTAAAATGATATAACAAGTTTCTTGTGATTGTTTGAATGAACTAACAAGATGGTGGCCGTCTTGTTAGAACTTTTCGGGGAATTTTGGTGGCAAATGAGAATCCATGTTCCTTGGTATTATTTTCCATCCACTTCAGTTGTGCACAACAATCAAACTATATTAAGTAAAACACCACCAAATATTACAAAATATAGACTCAAATAACACAAGATTATTAATAAAATATAAAATCCACTTTATTATATTTCAAGATCTTCCCAAAAACTCTCCACTTAAAGATTTTATACTATTATTCTTTGATAATTTAGCTATAAAATATTTGTTTTGCAAAACACTTTCAGTTTTTGATACCTGTAGTCCGATGAAGTTATGAAGGCCTGTCAGGCGTATAGAGTAGTCAGTTCGAAAAAAATCATACACAACATATAAATATAAAAAAATTGATACATGTCATCTAAATTATTTAAAACATCTTTTACATTTTAATCAGCAAACTAAGATACACTTTCATCTCGATATGAATAGAGTGCACGAACAGTTGACTATTGGCAACTAAACGTCACCACGATTTCGGTCTTGTACGTTTGTTGATATCAATTTAAATAGAGGGTTGACATTACGTAGTCCCTCGGCACATCGTTCACGTGTCGGTGAGTGAACGAGTTTTATCAAACGTTAATTTAATTGCTTCTTACTTCCTGTCCTATATTTCTGATGGTTCAAGTTGTTCCACAAATTAATTGTTCGTATAACTATTCGAATCGTTACGCTTCACATCTCGTAATGGTGTAAACAGACACGTCTAAGTGATTCATACAAAAATGTGTTTTAGTTTTATTTAAAAACTAGTTTCATCCGCGGATTCGCACGCGCTTGTTATAATCTAATAGCTAATATTTACATCCTAATAGTATTATTTTATAATAAACTAGCGGGCCCGGCAGACGTTGTCCCATCCTGATTAAAAATAAATCCTTAACAAATTACCGAAACGTTTCTCATAAATCACTTTATCCACTGGTGAAAACTGCATGAAAATCCGTTCAGTAGTTTTTGAGTTTATCGCGAACAGACAGACAGACAGACGCGGTAGGGAACTATATATCATGTAATAATGATGATAATGATAATAATGATGATGATAATGATGTAATGATATTATTATTACTAAGCGCGATCATTATAAAAATTCGCAAACTTGTTACCAGGGTTACAGAAAAGGACAAAAGGTAATTTGTATTTAAAAAGTACAGTTCCTGAGAAATAGGTCAAACTTAAATTAATACAAGTAAAGCCGTGTCATTTAGCTAGTATTTATATAAACTGATATTTATTGGCTTAACTAGAGGCTTATTTTTTTTATTCTGGAAATATATATATAATAGTATTTAAGAACTGCAGGAGTTTTTTGATTGAGAGCACCTGTACCTCATCCGGAGGCAATACATGCTTTCCCAGAATCCGGTTTCGTGTAGGCTTCAGTGGATCACACTCACACGAGAGGTGTTTGGGGGGTCTCATCCGCACTATCACAATATCTACACACTCTTGTGCTCTGGACACCGATGATATACAGGTGCTTTTTAAAACAACAGTGTCGAGTGAGTGCTCTCACTAAAACCCGTAATTGATTCCTGCCGAGTGACAGGGCCTTGCCAGCACATCGCTGGATAAATGTCCTGGTGATTTCTTTGTAATGGCTTTGACCTGGTAAGTTATGCCAGAACCTTTTGGCTTCTTGATTGTAATGGTTTCTAAGAGTCAGAAGAGCTAGGCTTTTGGGTGTTCCACAGAATGATTCAGTACCAATGTGTATTCCCATAGCACCTGCCCTTGCAAGCTCATCAGCAGCTTCGTTGCAAGGAATGCCTGCATGCCCAGGAAGCCATCGCAGAATTAGTCTAAGTAACTAGAGGCTTAGTTGATAGCGTGTTCGGAAACGATGTCGATGGACGTAGGTTTGAATCCTTGTGACTGATTCTTAGCCTGCGGTGAAGGAAAACATTGCGATGACCCCAATACATGTGCTTTTCTAAGTCTGCCTGGTTAGAAGCCACTCACAAGCTGAAAATCTGTCGTCAAACACCTGTTGGTGTGTTCCGGCAGCTGCATTTGAGAACCAGTCCTCTCTAGGTCTAACGTGTTTACCATTTTAGACCACATCGTGATTTAATATCAGATGAGATTCTGGTCAAATGCTCAAAATCTATAAAGTATAATAAAGAGTAAGTTTTGCTTCACTCGTGATGTATATATTACTTGCTGATAAATTAGCTATCTATATGTGAAATATGTTTCGACATTACGTATGTATTTTTTGAGATTATTTAATCTTCTACATCGAAGAAGTATGAATAAAGAAAACAATTAACTAATGCAATGTTTCTCCAAAAATAATAGCCCGTTCTATATTTAAATCTCAATATGACCGATGTGTATAAGGATAGGTAGGTCATATTAACTTATGTAACAAGTTTAAAACTAGACGAGCCATAAAAAAATCACACTAGCGGGGTCAACGGCCTGTAGGTCGGAACCCGAAAGCGGGTAATGCACTCCTCACATGTACTCAACGCGCGGCGCCGGGATAAAGATCACGATAGCGTTGAAAATTTATACGATTTAATAAAATGGACTTTCTTTTATGTTATACTCTCCTGGTATCTTAGTAACCCGTGTACTAAGATTTTGTACTAGCTCTGCACACGGCTTCATGCGTATTATTTGTAATAATTAGTTTTTGTAATGTATAGTTGATATTGCAAATTTATTATATATAAATACTAGCTTCTGCCCGCGACTTCATTCGCGTGGAATAGTTAATTTGGGCCAACGCTAACTGTAACTCGCGACTTATGTCGCGAATGTGAAAATATTTTAAAATAATAGGTACATTAACCCCAATTTTGAAAGATTCTTCATTGGTTAGCGTCATATTAGTCTTAGCGTGATGATATAAGGCCTATTATAGCCTTCCTCGATAAATGAGCTATCTAACACTGAATAATTTTTCAAGTTGGGACTAGTCGGTTCCTGAAATTAGCGCGTTCAAGCAAACAAACTCTTCAGCTTTATAATATTAGTATAAATTCTCTGTGTTTAATTTCACATATTAATTTAGATAAAAAACATTGGTGTATATCTCTTTTAGCAATACTGATTGTCACAGAATATTCGCAATTTATTAAAAGCTCCAAAATTAGGTAGATTCTCTTGATAATCTTCAGCACTTTTCAAAATGTCCTCTACGTCATTGCTACTTAAATAGGAGAGTAATCTACGTTTTTTTATTCTACAAGCCTCTGTGCCCTCAGCTGATTGTTATCACTGATATAAATCAAGTGGGTAATTATTTAGTACAAACGCTCGTCCAGTGGTCAAACATGAACCATAGAGAAAAAAATAACTTTTCCAAATTTTTATTGATAACACTAAAACTCGTCAAATAGATTCGTGGCGGTCTAGTGGTTTGACCGGTGGAATATTATTTCGATATCCGCAGGTTCGAATCCCGAGATGTAACAACGAAAAAAATTTTCGGAATCTGTCGTGGGCTGGCGTGGTCATTATGGCCATACTTCCTTCGAGAAGAGGCCTATGGCCCTGCTGTGGGTCTCTTACGGGCTGATGATGATGGTGACTAAAGCTCGTCAATAGCTACTAAATAAGAAGGAATGAAGAGAATCGGTTATAAAATAGAGGAGAGAGGTTTTTAATTGTTCTCCCACTGCCGATTTATATATAGGTAATAAAGTGAGTGAATACAAACAAAATGCTGACACCTTTATTGGAATGTTCCAGCAAATTTTGTGACCTCTCAAAATTCATGTTTCGTGTGTGACTTGCGTCATAATTACCAAATTACACTACACAAAATGCCACAGATAATGTACGATATAGGATAAAATAAAAACCACTAAGAAAACATTCTATTTGAATACATCTTTTCTTTTTTATTGTCATCATATTAATATTTACTTGTGTCCTTGTTTTTCATAATTAGAATTCCATTTGATCTCCTACATATTTCTTGTGTTATTTAAAGAAAAACAATATTGAATTTAAATACTTGGTTACATTGAGAACTATTCAGTACATATAACCTATAAAAATTATATTCAGTAAAAGTAGGGCCCTTATGTAAATAACCTTAGAGAAAAAGGGGCAATGTGAATATCGTCTTTACCACTGTAGGTAACCACAATTTTTTCCTTTTGTTGTTCCTATAGAAGTATTTGCCAGTGTCAACAACTGCAAGTTCGGTATTGTTTGAAACCAATACTGGTGCCCGAATACTGCAGTGACTGTTTTTTTTTCGAACTGATTACATTACTGGCCTAGCAAAGCCTTAATAGCTTCACCGGTCTACTGCAATGATTACCTTTTTAATTTCTCACTGTAATCCGCATCAAAAATAGGTTAATATAAAACCCGATTTATCAGGTTTATACTCTCGTTACGTTAAACACTTGCTTGATCTCTTTAAAACTCCATCTATGTATAGTTAAAATCTGTCTACCCTACATACATTTACCCATTAAAGTAAATGTACAGTACAAAACCTTGCGCCACGAAGAACTATGCAACACCTTTACGTGTGCAATAGAGTCGCGCTCTACTGCGCATGCGCCGTATCTTTTTAACGCATGCCCTTCAACCATGAGTAAGAATGAGATAGATAACGTTATGAATAACACAAAAAGAAAAAAAATAACTACCCTAACAAATTACACTTTAATATTCGTTCATTGACATGCCATTTTATTTGCATTTATTTTTCTATTATAAGTTTTCATATTTTATATTTTTATAATCGTTTATTATATCTGTCATAGTGGGAGCATCCAATAATTCCGAATTATTGTAGGATTCTGTAATAAAAATATGCGTTATTAATTTCGACTTTTTTTTTTCGAACTGACTACGCTATTGACCAAGCAAGGTCTTAACAGCTTCACCGGACTACTAAGGCGAGCGCTTAAGGCACTCAGCCGATTTTATTTTGACAACTAGCTCAAGGGTGCGCGGCACACCTGGTGTTAATTTCGACTGCTGGATGCTTCCACTATGACATATCTAATATTATTATTATTATTGAGAAAACTCGGAAACCACGAATCCTGAAAAAAAAACCAGAAAATGCTCGAAAATGCAGAAAATGTCCTCGGGAATAGTCTAAAGTTACATAAAAATGGCAATATAACAAGCAAACCATAATCTTGAAGAACTTTGTTTTTAACCGGAACAAAAAATTGTAAAGCTAAAAGAGCCCATCAGACTTCGTAACTATATAATAATAATCATAAATACAGTGGTACAACAAAATAATTCCAAGGAGGGTTGATGTCAGGCAGGCGGCCGATCGTGAAAATTAAGCCAAATCATATACCACAACATGACCCTACTTATGTGGGATAACGGTAAGAAGAAGAAGAAGTTAATTAGATGATTTTATTTAGTTATTTTTAATGGCAACCAATCTTATAGATTATTACTGCCATTGTCGAGTAGGTGATGATACGATAAATATGTTTGTAATAATTTCAATATTTTAACAAGATGGTAATGTACCACCCGCTCATAGAAAACCGACGTGAAGTAACAGTGCTTGCATTGTTGCGTTTCGTTCGGTCAGTGAGAGCGCCGGAGGCCCACCTCGCCTCCTCTCCCTCCCCTAATCCCTTCCCCCAAAGGGTGGTAACGCACTTGCGACTCCTCTGGTGTTGTTAGTGTCAATGGACGGTGGTGATCACTTAACAGCAGGTAATCCACATGTTCGTTTGCCACTTTTGATATAAATAAAAAAAAGAACTATTCATGAAGTTTATATGGCATCTCAGAATTCATACTTCGTTGTATAATTTCTTATCCACTTCAGTTGTGCATAATAACCGACCTATATTACGTGAAAAGCCACCAGTATAATATTGAATCAAATAGTACAAGGTTATAAATAATATATAAATGCAATTACATGACATTCCAGGATCCGGTCAAAAACTCTAATTTAAAGTTATTATCGGAACGCGTATTTATTGTTTTTTTTTTAATTCCCGCATAATATTCAGCCGAAGGGCCCAATGTTGAACTGAATCCAATCAAACAGTATTTCTAGAAGCACACTTGAATGGAATATGTGTATGGATACCGCGTGTAATAAAGTGGGTTCGATTTTTACAGTCTGAGCTTTAAAGTACAATTAAAAATTACTTCATTCAATTTAAGCCCTGAGAAGGCAGTTATGAACGTCAAAACTACCACCGATACGGGCAAACTACTCAGTCATCGAGGAGAACCGGCAAGAAACTCGATCTGATTTATCATTTCATTATAAATATCTTTACAAACATAGATATATACATTCGTTTTTGGTGGATGCACGGAGAAGGGCGTCATACCTAGACCATCATCGTTCACATATTGATCCACCCTATAATAGCCTTTAGACATTAATGTCTAAACATCTAAAGCCCATTTCGGATGGTGCTTGAACTCACTATCCGGCAAATCAGTAATGTGCTTTGGGACAATATTATCAAACCTAACATTATTACCTAAAAAACTTTTACTGTTCGTACTGAACCTTTTTTTTTTTTTTTTTATCTAATATTATTATTATTATTGAGAAAACTCGGAAACCACGAATCCTGAAAAAAAAACAGAAAATGCTCGAAAATGCAGAAAATGTCCTCGGGAATAGTCTAAAGTTAAGTACATAAAAATGGCAATATAACAAACAAACCATAATCTTGAAGAACTTCGTTTTTAACCGGAACGAAAAATTGTAAGGCTAAAAGAGTCCATCAGACTTCGTAACTATATAATAATAATCATAAATACAGTGGTACAACAAAATAATCCCAAGGAGGGTTGATGTCAGGCAGGCGGCGGTCGAACTGCCGCCTCCTCCTTCCTGTCCTCCGTTGGCGGAGAGGGCCACTTAGAGAATCGTCCTCGCGGGCCCTCTCCGCCGCCTCCTTCTGCGAGACGACTTCCTCGCAGAAGGAGGCCAATTCGTACTGAACCTGAAACATGTCTTGACCAGTTTGTAATGACCTCTAGTATTTAAGTTACGTATGCCTTAAAGAAACCATAGCATGGTGTTGTGGTTTCTTCCAATGCATTGCTTACTTGGCTAACTATCAACCACAGTCTTTGGCCAAACGTCTATAAGTGTGTTTAGGCAGCTATACTTGCATGTTAGTACCTATAAGTCTAATTGCCACTCCATGGAAGGTAGAGATAATAGTCAAACACAAAACTTGCAAATAATAAAAAATCATAGATTCTTCCATATTAGTAAATCTCCTCTTTCCTAAAGTGCAATGACTTAAGGTGTTTATAATCTGACATTATAATGAAACAATATTTGAGAAAATTATCCAAAACAGATGTGTTATCCAAAACTAAGTCATTTTGACGACTTAACATGACCTTTCATTGTTTATATGACTTGTCACTATAATGACAAATAATTAGCAACAAACATACCCAAAAAAGATTTGTTGATATGGGGTATAACATTATTTAGAAACTAAGTCTTTCTGACCTGTTTTTTACATGACCTGTCATTGTGTGTATAACCTGTCACCGCAATGAAAAATAATGATTCAAAAGAGGTTTGTTTTTTTTTATTGAAGCACGGTAAAATTACTGCACTGTGCCTGATGGTAAGCACAGAACAATGCAAAAACAACGGCGACCACCGAGTGACACAGTATCCATCGCCGGTCGCCTCTGTCATGCCGGCCTGCGAAAATCTGGATATGCACAGGCTGATCCCGAAACGCGACCCGCAGAAGCGAATGACTATGACGGGCTTTTTCGCCATATACATGGTGGTTGCGAGCCAGTCGGGCTGTAAAACCCTACCACCCCACTTTCGTCATTGCCTCGTTCGTTATTCAGCAGGGTGCACCACGTGCAGGTGAGGTTGACTTCGGTGTTTCCAAGTCTTATGATGTTATTCGACACCCCTTACACCCCAAATGTTTGTTGAGACGAGGTATCATAACACTATCCAGACACTTAGTCATTCTAATGAGTTTTTTATACGACCTGTCGTTACGTGTATAACCTGTCAATGTAATTATAAATAATTTGAAAAAAAAACATCCAAAGATATTTGTTGGGATGATTTATACATTAACTAAAGATTAAGTTATTCTGACGAGTAATTTTGACATGACACTAATAATGGCTTATTCAGACGTGACTATTACATGACATGCTACCGGTGTTCTAGTCGTGTCTATTCAAGACGAACCAGTCGCCAGCCGGATTGAGAAACCTCGTGAACTTTAAAAAACCATGCCAATTGTGAATGAATAGCTCATAATTAGATATTGGCATTTCTCACGACCCACTTTCTACTAACATTCAACTTTAGCCGTCAAAAGAACAAATTATTATAACAGTGATGTAATGGACTCAGTGGGACATTGGGTCTTTGGGACTGTGTTGCGTAAATGGTTTTCGGTGTTGCATAACCCGTGAAAGTGTGCCGGCTTGCTTCCGCGCTCGTGATGTAACACGCCTCTCAAGTATTCTGGCACAGTTCATGCGGACCATGAAATTTTTTATTGCGTTGCTCTATCGGATAGCTTGGCAATTTTTAATTTCTGCTCGCCGACTCTTCCTGAATTGTTTGGCGTAATCGTTGTTCTCGGGCCAAGATCATCTTAACTGTCATGCTAGCCTAGTACCTTGTAACTTGATGCACGCTACTTTCCTAGTAATCAATAAATCGATCTTTTCTAGTAGTAAATAAATAATAATAATTTTGATTTTATTCAGGTTCGATTCTAAGCGTTAATTAATCTACTTTATTGATAATA
>MU158857.1:184461-195355 GCA_015888305.1 Antheraea pernyi
GGTGAAGTTTTTTTTTTTTTTCGAGAACTGATTACGCTATTGACTGGTAGTGTCTTCACAGCTTGACCTGGTAGGGAAGCTGTAAGGTAGACCTTGCTAGGGACAATAGCGTATTCAGTTCGAGGAAAAAAAGAAGGGTGTGTTTTTTTCTTCTTCATTTATAATAAATGTTGTGTAAAATAATAATCTACGATAAAAAAGTTTAAGTAATAAAAAATATTTGAGAACATTTTTTATATTATTTAATTTAATGTTTTTGTTTTTGTTACAGATGGTGTCATTGTGCGGAAGCAGTGAAGATTTCTTCTCCGTGTGATATAGATTGTGCATTAAATAACTAAACTTAATAAAAAAGTGACGTCTACTAAATAAGTTTAGTTAGCGAAATTATTACTTTGTGATTTTTACACTTTAATAATATATAAACTACATATACACACATAAACCATATGATTTTATACTTCTACTACATTATATAAGATTAAAAAATATACAAAAATGATTAAATTATGTATACACAAATGAAAAAAATATTTTGGTAAAATTTTTCAAAATATATTAATAAAATATATTAGAATTTACGGTTAGAAATGACCGTGCACCTTTATACCTATGTAGATATGTTGCAGTTTGCTGCTTCTTTTAAGTTGTATATTTTGCAAAGATTTTTTTTTATTTTTTAGTCTTATGTAAAACATCGGAACATTATACGGCGAGTATTCTTTCAAAAGAGTGATCTCATTGCGTCGTTGTTAGGAACTCGCCAAGCTCACATTGTCACTGCCATGGGACATATTTTGAACCATAGTCTGTATTTAAATGAATTTTACTATATTATTGAAAGCCACAATGATGCTCACAGAATTGTTATTTAAAACAATCATGTATTTGTTGATTAATTCATCTCTTAATTGAACAAAATTTTAGGATACCAAGACGAGGTGTTACGTATCTTAATTTTTGAATAATTGAAATATAAATTCTCAAAAAATATATACAGAAAAAAATCGTAAAAAAATTTAATTTCGTCAATTTACAGGCATCCTAATTAAATACATATAAATATTGAAGGGCGTTGGTTTGAACGTGTTTCTTTTAGTTTTACGTTAATAATTTGATTTTGTACATAAAAAAGTAACTAAAAATATATATAGATAATATTAATGTAAATTTGGTTGTATATAATTTTTGAATCAGTTGTCGGATGATTTTTTATAGTTTTAAATTTCTCTTATAACAATTATTATTATTAATTATTGTCGAACTTAATTTTTACTTGTTACTTTATTTTTTTATCATAGTTTAATATTACAAAAAAAAAATTGTAATACTGTTGAAGACGATACATTTTTTTTTACTTTATTTAATTAAACATAAATGTAAATAAATCCTTTCATTTAGTTTTAACGCTAAGCGTATAAGTTTAATGTATAATGTGAGTTATATTATTTTTTGTTGAAGTCTTAATTTTTTTTTATTCCTAATAAAAGTACCTTTGTATTTCTTTCTTGTTAGATTTTTTTTTACTTTATCTACTTATAATATGCTAAGTGTTTTAAAATTACAGTAAATATATTGGCGTGTTTTATTAGGGATCATTAAATGCGAAGTACAAGGAGTATTTTAATTTTATGAAATAGTATTAAAATAAAATATTATATGATGAATATATTAAATGGAAAGAAAGTACTCACAACACATTTTACGTTTCTTATTATTTCTGCGATCCTAGGACAGTAAAGATCTATAATGATTATATTTAAAGGAAGAGAAGGGTAGTTCGGTGAAGGAGCTGTTGTAGACCTTGCTAGGTCAATAACGTAGTCAGTTCGAGGAAAAAAAAAGAAGGGTGTGTTTTTTTTTCTTCTTCATTTATATAATAAATGTTGTGTAAAATAATCAACGATAAAAAAGTTTAACTAATAAAAAATATTTAAGAACATTTTTTTTATTATTTTATATTATTTAATTTAATTTTTTTGTTTTTGTTACAGATGGTGTCATTGTGCGGGAGCAGTGAAGATTTCTTCTCCGTGTGATATAGATTGTGCATTAAATAACTAAACTTAATAAAAAAGTGACGTCTACTAAATAAGTTTAGTTAGCGAAATTATTACTTTGTGATTTTTACACTTTAATAATATATAAACTACATATACACACATAAACCATATGATTTTATACTTCTACTACATTATATAAGATTAAAAAATATACAAAAATGATTAAATTATGTATACACAAATGAAAAAAATATTTTGGTAAAATTTTTCAAAATATATTAATAAAATATATTAGAATTTACGGTTAGAAATGACCGTGCACCTTTATACCTATGTAGATATGTTGCAGTTTGCTGCTTCTTTTAAGTTGTATATTTTGCAAGGATTTTTTTTTTATTTTTTAGTCTTATGTAAAACATCGGAACATTATACGGCGAGTATTCTTTCAAAAGAGTGATCTCATTGCGTCGTTGTTAGGAACTCGCCAAGCTCACATTGTCACTGCCATGGGACATATTTTGAACCATAGTCTGTATTTAAATGAATTTTACTATATTATTGAAAGCCACAATGATGCTCACAGAATTGTTATTTAAAACAATCATGTATTTGTTGATTAATTCATCTCTTAATTGAACAAAATTTTAGGATACCAAGACGAGGTGTTACGTATCTTAATTTTTGAATAATTGAAATATAAATTCTCAAAAAATATATACAGAAAAAAATCGTAAAAAAAAATTAATTTCGTTAATTTACAGGCATCCTAATTAAATACATATAAATATTGAAGGGCGTTGGTTTGAACGTGTTTCTTTTAGTTTTACGTTAATAATTTGATTTTGTACATAAAAAAGTAACTAAAAATATATATAGATAATATTAATGTAAATTTGGTTGTATATAATTTTTGAATCAGTTGTCGGATGATTTTTTATAGTTTTAAATTTCTCTTATAACAATTATTATTATTAATTATTGTCGAACTTAATTTTTACTTGTTACTTTATTTTTTTATCATAGTTTAATATTACACAAAAAAAAATTGTAATACTGTTGAAGACGATACATTTTTTTTTACTTTATTTAATTAAACATAAATGTAAATAAATCCTTTCATTTAGTTTTAACGCTAAGCGTATAAGTTTAATGTATAATGTGAGTTATATTATTTTTTGTTGAAGTCTTAATTTTTTTTTATTCCTAATAAAAGTACCTTTGTATTTCTTTCTTGTTAGATTTTTTTTACTTTATCTACTTATAATATGCTAAGTGTTTTAAAATTACAGTAAATATATTGATGTGTTTTATTAGGGATCATTAAATGCGAAGTACAAGGAGTATTTTAATATGGAACGGACGTAAACGATTTTATAGCTACTTAATTAATATCGTCGGTAGCTATAAGCACGGGTTTTAGGTAGCTTAACGCAGATTTATTGTTTTTCTTTTTGTTTATTAATGATATATTTTACAATAAAAATAACGCATAAAAACTTTGATCGGTCAACCCGTTATCCAGAACACAATTGTTAAGAAATTAATAATTAATCTCGTTAAAAGACCCATATTTATTACAGTACAGTAGAACCTCGGTAAGTGAAAATTCGAGTAACGATTTCGTCTTTTAAAGGTTTTCAATTATTGTTTCACTAGCTGTTTAAATTCTATTTTATCTGATTTTGAATTACAAAGGAGATTGACGTCAAAATTTTGTTTACAGTGCTAACTTTTAAAGTTAAAATTACTCCTACAATTATTTTTTTGTCAAATTTTTGAAAGTCCCCGTCTGATTTATTTTATGTTCGAATTGTATAAGTTACGGATTGCAAACCATAGAGTTTAAAGCTGTGAAGGTAGAAGAATCAGATATTCCATTATTTCAGATTTATTTGTTAAATGTATTTTTGTTTTATAGCGAAATTTTTATTGAGATACCTTTTAAGGAAATATTAGCTATTTTGACGACTTCTCGAGGGTTCATGTTTCGAGTAACACAGGTATTGATGCTTGAAGAAAAGGGGGCAAGTATCGATTTATACGGGTTTTTGATTTACCGAGGTTCTATTTAGACATCAGATTGCTGATGATTTCTCTCCTTAAGCATTATCTATTTAAACTGGTAATTGATCACAATTTTAAATATAGAATTTTATAGAGTGTATATGTAAATTAAACGATTTTTTTTAAAGTACATTAACTACTCCGATATCCGCATCGTCTCGTGTGATAATATTGAAACGAGTACCGATACCTCGATTTAATTGCCAGTTTTAAGTTCGATAGACATTTTTTTAATATTTATTGTGTTCAGTGTAGGGTTGTCAATCATCGTAAAACGGGTCTCGAAACATATAGTTACCATATTGAATCCTACAATGTAATGGATAAGAGAGATGGCCACTACATAAAACGGTGTACAAATTCTAGGGACAACGTCTCATCCAGTTTTTGTATTAACCTGAAACAAAATCTTAAAATTTGAAATCAATGTGTAGTGGTCATAGATAACTCCGTCCCACTCTTACCTGCGTTGTTTTATACATAATTTAAGAAAGAGATAGCATCTTAATTCTAAGCAATATATATATTTTTATTCTGTGTATAAACGTATATTTTTGTGAGAACATATATTTACCGGTTAATATGCCGTGGTATGTAAGTGTTAGTAGTTATATTGACATAATTCATTCAATGGAATTTGAAATACATGAGTAACGTATATTTCATTAATTTTACTCTTATACTTGTTTGTTGTTTAGATCTCCGGCTTGTGACCTAAACATAAAAATGGCATAACTTGAAAATAAAAAATTTAAAAAAAATTTTGTACACTTATAAAAAGCTAGGAAATATTTTTTTATTGCTTTTATCTGTAGCAAGACATTAATTTTTTTTCACCGGCACAACAAAAGCTATGAATAAATAAAAAAATTCAATAAGCTTCTTAGGACACAATGCCTCAGTTTTTGTTAACGGTTTTGGAACTAAACAAATACTTATCAGTGTATTCGGAATATACACCGTTATATACATTTCAGATAAAGATCCCGTCTTTTACATCCCCGACTCCATTTTTACACTGATTTTTTAATGTATATTACAAATTTTTATATGAAGTTTATATACAGAATGTTCTTGTTCTGTCTAATAGTTGAAATGTGACATTTGATACCAATTAATTAACAGACCAACTAGGATAGTAATATAAAGCCGTAGAGTCAACAGATAATGTCGTAATTTCTTCAAATGTTCTGCTATTTAATAGTATATATATATATGTATTAACGAAACATTAAAATAACATGTATTTTTTCATAAATCGACACAGTATCAAAGTTTTATTCCCTGTAGAAAATGTTAGTTAAAATTGAACTCTTTATGTTGACTAACGCGTAATTTTTTTATTTTTCGTGTAATTTGTTATGATAATGCTTATAGCGTAGACGAGTCACTTTGTATTAAAAATTGTTTTAACTTACTGTAACTCTTTTAAGATATCAGGGCAAGTGCGACTTAAAGCCCTGTGCGATTATTTCATACACACGTAACTTGTGAATATCAATGGATTGTATCAAATGAAATGCCTATAAAATTACATAATTGCTTTATAAATTACAGGAGTTTATGAATTAAAAGTAAAGTTACATTATTAAATTATATATAAAATACATTCTCTTTTGATATTATAATACTATATATATTTTATATGTTTCACGCGCACAAGGCCGCAGGCATAGCTAGTAATATATATTATTAAGATAATATCTGATTCAGACGAAGCCGCGGGTATCTACGTCAAAGCTACCACCGGTTCGGATAACAACGCACTCATCGAGAAAAACCGGCATGAAACTCGATCAGGGTTATCCTTTCATGATGCATATTCTCATTTAATTTAATGTAGTGTTGCCCAAATGCAAGACTTAATACGAGACTTGGCTTGGTATTGTGCCTTCACACTTGGTCTTGGATTTACAAAACTTGCAATTAGCTATAAGCCTATTGCTATTTATTGAACACGATAAGTTAAACCTTAGCTAAATTTGAGCTTATATTTACACAGACATAGTAAAGTCCAAACAATTTAACTAAATTCATAATGGACCAGAATTTAAAGGAATGTTTACATGGGTAAACATTTGCGATTCCTTCTCTTGTAAAGACAATAGGTACCTCTTTAAGCCTGAAGTGTTTCTATTTTTCATTTTTATTTCATTTTTTTTATGTCGGCATAATTTATAAATAACGATTAGAGATGCAGAAATTATTTTGAAAAACTCATTCAATTTACTATTAGATCTTAGAGTGTCTGTAGCGGATACTATAATTTTGGATTTTGGGCAACACTAATTTAATGTAATACATTGGAGTGTATGGATTTATCAACTCTCGTTTCTTTATGGGATAATCGAAATTTTTATTAAACGTTTCTTATATGTCTGTTTTAATATTTATATTATCTTTAAATGTTATGTTTAACAGCGAGTGGTGTTCGCTCAAATTCGACTTATTTCCTCTAAAGCCTCTAGTTTGCGGCTCTGTAATTGTTACGTTTTAAAAACTATATTTTAATATTTTGTTTTTACTTTTTTATGTTCCCTTCTATGTCATCTAAGTGGTGCTACGATATCAAATCTTTCCATATATCTGAGAGCCAAAGATTATATATTGTAAAATGGGATTCGTGTTCGTAAACGATGTATCGAAAATGTTAAATCTATTTTTGTATTCTATGTTGTAAAATGATTGTTTGTGAACACAAATATAATTATATATAATAATATATTACTTATATATTATACATCTTGATAATATGTCTTCTTCTACATTACAATGTGAAAGGCCTTCTTGTAAAACTTCTCTGACAATAATAATGTTAGTTGTAATGCGGTTTTCGGAACTGCGAAATGTTTGATGTTATAGGTGCAATTAAATTTAATATATACCTATTTAATACGTGCTTCTTTATTGATAACCCTTATCCTGCAATACTCGATTAAAACACTTTAAATAAATAAATAAATAATTAAAGTTCTTGAATGTTCTTTTACATAATATGCTTGCTAATGGAGTTATTTAGTCCAGGATATATTATAAAGTAAAAGACCGGCATAATCTAAATACTAAAAACTGTCACGAACTGGTCGTTCCATGTTTCAGACTTAGCGAAACTAGTAATCGTTTTTTAGGTAATGGTGTTAGGTTTTACAATAAAGTCTCTTAAGTTTAAGCGCCACGTCAAGCGGGTTTTGATTTCGAAAGGCTATTATAGAGTGGATCAAAATGTGAACGATGGTGATGTTTCGATTTCGCGTCCCCTCTGTGATCCAATAAAAATTATTGGATGATGTATTGGAAATATATATGTTAAAAAGATGTAGCCGATCGAGTTTCGTGCCGGTTCTTCTCGATGACTGGATTGTTTTCCGAACTGGTAGTAGTTTTTATGTTTATAAGTGCCTTATTATTGCCTAAACTGAAAAAGTATTTTTGATTTGATTAAATAAACTAATTTAGACAGTTTTTTCCAAAATGTTTAAACCTAAATCTATTCGCTTCTAAATCCTTTTAAACAGTTCTATAATGAAATTAGTAGCAATATTCCTGATATTGATATTATTCGCTGCTCTTTTAGGAAATATTGGTCAGAACTATTTGTTAAAGTATAATTTGCATCTAATTTATTTTGTTTGCTGCAATAAAATATGGTGTAAGATGTGCACATCTGTAGCGACGCTTCACACTGTCCTGAACTTGTGGGTTATTAGATTTATATAATATTTTGTGAGAGCGTTGTGAGGCAAGTCGCACTGCTCTAGTAATTTCACCGGTGGAATATCATTCCGATGTTCGCAAGTCCGAACACTGTCATGCACCAACTAATTTTTCGAAATTCGCGCATATTTATTTATTTAAATTGGTATCACTATCGGCTGACGGTGAAGGAAAACATCGTGAGGGAAAAAAAACCTGAATCTTTTATTTTTCTCGTACTGTGAAGATGTGGAATCGTCTCGCTGCCAGTGTGGTCCCTTCCTCTTATGACATGAGGTCCTTCGAACGAGGCGTGAAGAAGCACTTTTGCGGGTAGGCATGATATAACTGCCATTGCTATTTAACACTGACAGTCGCCGTTATTTATAGACTGTACTGTACTTTCCATCAGGTACAGTGCAGTCATTTTGCTGAACTAGTTTAAAAAAAGTGTTCTTGTAGTACCACTTTAAGTCGAAAAACAGAGCTGTGGATTCTCAGAGTTTGAAATTGCCAATACGTCGTGGGCAACCATGCCTTCCTTTGGAAAGAGGCATATGACCCTGCAGTAGGTCTCTTACAGGCCGATGAGAGTGTAGTTGGTATGTCAATAAAGGAATAAATATGTATTTTAAAAGTTGCTAATTGGATGCCTCTATTGGACAAAGAGATTGTAGCAAGGCGTGAGGTTAATGTGGAGTGAACAATGGATGAAAAGATAGACAGCGAAGCAAAATTGCCTATATTTGCCAATGAAAGCACACTAACGTCGGCGTTGAAGCTGTCACTGTTGACGAAAATAACCAGGAACAGGATCTTCTATACACATAATAAAAATTGGCTCTGTAATTTTTAGATTCTTCTAAAAAAAAGTTTACAGGTGTCTAAAAATAAGTAATAAAATTCATCTCAATCAATTTTAGCAAATGTCTGTCTGTTAGTCTGTTTGTTTGTATGAACACGCATCACTGCTAAAATACTGCGTTTATGATAAAACCTCCTCAAGAAAGTCATAGCGCATATCTTCGAGTAATATTTAGTTTTTGTTACATTAAAATCGCTTCGGTCTATAAAAAGTTATTGTACTTATAATGACGATGCGACTTAAGTACGAGAAAAGTCGATAAGTAAATGGACTTAATACATTCAGATAAATTTATTAATCGGTGTTCTTTTTACATGTTTCACGCGGACAAGGCCGCAGGCATAGCTAGTAATATATATTATTAAGATAATATCTGATTCAGACGAAGCCGCGGGTATCTACGTCAAAGCTACCACCGGTTCGGATAACAACGCACTCATCGAGAAAAACCGGCATGAAACTCGATCAGGGTTATCCTTTCATGATGCATATTCTTACAAACATAGACAGTTACATACGTTTTTAGTGCATGCACAGAGGGGGCGTTATTTCCAAACATCATCATCGTTCATAAATCCACCCTATAATAGATCCATGGACTTGTTAATATATTTTCCGTTCTGTCAATTACAGAATATTAAATGGTAATCTCCAAATAAACTTTCGTGTGAATAATGCGATCGCAAATGTCTGCCAAGGTGAGTAGACACTCAGATCGGAGTATTTTAGTTCCCACTGCCAATTACTATCGCTAGAAGTTAAACCAATATTGGGTCAAATGTTTGACTTTGGTTTCTTAAAGCCAAGTGCAATGTGATGTTAGAACAAATCTTGGATATTTCTGACAATTTCTTTAAGCTGGAGTTTACTTTATGACGCTATCTTAGCCGATGTTGGTTTGAAAATTCTTGACAGGTTTATTCTGTTTAGGTGTTAGGTAAAATTAATAGATTAATGGTGGCAAATAACACGCCGAGGATTTAAAAAGTGCCCTATTATCTATTATTCATTATGTCCATAGACTCGTAGTAAAAGATAAGAGGATGAGTAACAAATGATATGAAAGAGTCGTTTGTTTTGTTGACTATTTGTAATTTGAATATTTTCACTGGAGAAAAGAAGCAGCACAAACTTCTTATTAAGACAATATAATAAAAACGTTCACTGGTTGAGTAAATTAGATATCCAATTAATAGTTTATTACAACAGTGACACGTTATGATAGCTGTTTTGACGTCGACACCTTCCTTCGGATAGAGGCATATCTATGGCACTGTAGTGGGTAAGTATGCAGTATACATAATTCTGTAATGCACAGATAAAATATATTCCTTATCCCTTCGCTCTATAAACTGTTAACGTTTCAAATTTCATCAAAATCCGACCAGTAGTTTTCAATAGGTACCTCTTTAAGCCTGAAGTGTTTCTATTTTTCATTTTTATTTCATTTTTTTTATGTCGGCATAATTTATAAATAACGATTAGAGATGCAGAAATTATTTTGAAAAACTCATTCAATTTACTATTAGATCTTAGAGTGTCTGGAGCGGATACTATAATTTTGGATTTTGGGCAACACTAATTTAATGTAATACATTGGAGTGTATGGATTTATCAACTCTCGTTTCTTTATGGGATAATCGAAATTTTTATTAAACGTTTCTTATATGTCTGTTTTAATATTTATATTATCTTTAAATGTTATGTTTAACAGCGAGTGGTGTTCGCTCAAATTCGACTTATTTCCTCTAAAGCCTCTAGTTTGCGGCTCTGTAATTGTTACGTTTAAAAAACTATATTTTAATATTTTGTTTTTACTTTTTTATGTTCCCTTCTATGTCATCTAAGTGGTGCTACGATATCAAATCTTTCCATATATCTGAGAGCCAAAGATTATATATTGTAAAATGGGATTCGTGTTCGTAAACGATGTATCGAAAATGTTAAATCTATTTTTGTATTCTATGTTGTAAAATGATTGTTTGTGAACACAAATATAATTATATATAATAATATATTACTTATATATTATACATCTTGATAATATGTCTTCTTCTACATTACAATGTGAAAGGCCTTCTTGTAAAACTTCTCTGACAATAATAATGTTAGTTGTAATGCGGTTTTCGGAACTGCGAAATGTTTGATGTTATAGGTGCAATTAAATTTAATATATACCTATTTAATACGTGCTTCTTTATTGATAACCCTTATCCTGCAATACTCCATTAAAACACTTTATCTTTTTTTTATATCATAGGAAGTTCTT
>MU158857.1:207238-224230 GCA_015888305.1 Antheraea pernyi
AGTTACATACGTTTTTAGTGCATGCACAGAGGGGGCGTTATTTCCAAACATCATCATCGTTCATAAATCCACCCTATAATAGATCCATGGACTTGTTAATATATTTTCCGTTCTGTCAATTACAGAATATTAAATGGTAATCTCCAAATAAACTTTCGTGTGAATAATGCGATCGCAAATGTCTGCCAAGGTGAGTAGACACTCAGATCGGAGTATTTTAGTTCCCACTGCCAATTACTATCGCTAGAAGTTAAACCAATATTGGGTCAAATGTTTGACTTTGGTTTCTTAAAGCCAAGTGCAATGTGATGTTAGAACAAATCTTGGATATTTCTGACAATTTCTTTAAGCTGGAGTTTACTTTATGACGCTATCTTAGCCGATGTTGGTTTGAAAATTCTTGACAGGTTTATTCTGTTCAGATGTTAGGAAAAATTAATACATTAATGGTGGCAAATAACACGCCGAGGATTTAAAAAGTGCCCTATTATCTATTATTCATTATGTCCATAGACTCGTAGTAAGAGATAAGAGGATGAGTAACAAATGATATGAAAGAGTCGTTTGTTTTGTTGACTATTTGTAATTTGAATATTTTCACTGGAGAAAAGAAGGAGCACAAACTTCTTATTAAGACGAATATAATAAAAACGTTCGCTGGTTGAGTAAATTAGATATCCAATTAATAGTTTATTACAACAGTGACACGTTATGATAGCTGTTTTGACGTCGACACCTTCCTTCGGATAGAGGCCTATCTATGGCACTGTAGTGGGTAAGTATGCAGTATACATAATTATGTAATGCACAGATAAAATATATCCCTTATCCCTTCGCTCTATAAACTGTTAACGTTTCAAATTTCATCAAAATCCGACCAGTAGTTTGCCGTGAATTATTTCTCTTTGATGTTTTTTTTATAAATAAAATATACATATATATGAAAATATTTATTTATGTAAAATATAATTTATATGTTATACCGGTGTGTAGACTATTATCATACCAAATTTCGTCAAAACCCGTCCACTAGTTTTAGTGTTATGCCCGTACACACGACGGACAGACAACTATTCTAAAAACCAAGAAAATCTATTCTGTCATTATTTCTAAGATTCCCCAGCGTATCTTTTCATAAATAGGTACAATTATGTACAAGGCCATCTTCAAAAAAGTTAAAATAAAATATACTTAATACAGTTTAGGCCCTGAGAAGGCGCTTATGAACCTCAAAGCTACCACCGGTTCGGACAAACAATCCAGTCATTGAGAGGAACCGCCAAGACACTCGATCTGGTTTATATTTTTATGGTACATATTCTTACAAACATAGGTAGTTTTTTGGTGGATGCACAGAGATGGGCGTCATTTCCAGGCGTCATCATCGTTCATAATAATGTATATAAGATATATATATAATGCTCTAATAAATTTTATCAACAATGGGCATTCAAAAGAGGTATATAACTATATATATATATACAGTATGAACATTGTTTGGTATAAACACAGGTGTAAGCTAAAATTCGAGTAAGTAAAATTTCTTCGAATTTACTTTACTTATAATGTAACATGATTCTTGCATTTTTGGTATACTTGTATCGTTATAACTGTGTGTTATGATTTTTTTATCATTCTAATATGATTCATGCCGTATGTATCTTTAACATACGAATAAAAAATACTTAATGATTCAGAATTGTTTTTACTATATTATCTTTGTTCAGACAGATATTTCAAATACCTTTACCAATGCAATTAAATAAATAAATAGGCCTTTTATTATTTCTCAGTTCCATGCAATTTTACAATGTCTATTTGCAAATTATAACAGTTATTTATCTTACAATATAATAATTTAATACATTTGTTATTCTTCTATACAAAAATGTATAAAAATATTTTTATTAAATAACAATCACGAGTTTTACTAAACGGTGTCAAATAATTTTAAACCTTATTAAAAACACGCTTAAAGTAATAAACATTACAAAAGCGTGTCCGAACGGCCTCTGGCTAAACATTCGATTTTAGTTTTATGTTTTTTTTTTATGTCATAGGTGGCAAACGAATAGGTGGGTCACCTGATTTTAAGTGATCACCACCGTCCAACACTAACAATACCAGAGGTGTCGCAAGTGTGTTGCCACCCTTTGGAGGGAAGGGTTAGGGGAGGGAGAGGGATAGGAGAGAGGAGAGAGGAGGGAAGGTGGGCCTCCGGCGCTCTCACTGACCGATCGAAACACAACAATGCAAACATTGTTACTTCACGTCGGTTTTCTATGAGAGGGTGGTACTACCCCGAGCGAGCCGACCCATTCATGCTGAAACCTGTAAAATTAAATTAAGTAAAATTTATGAGTAAGCAACTCTGAATAGTTCAGTCAATTCTACCTCATCATTCAAAAACGATACATACTGATATTCTGCAAACAATTTGAAATTATGAATAATATTTATGTTGAGATCTTCATTACAAAAAAAAATTGGTTATTATTATTATTATGACAGTTTGGGTAAAAGGGAATAATGTAATTTTTAAAATAAGCAACATCTTAATTTAATATCTTACGTCAAAGTGCGTAAAATGGAAAAATCTCATATTAAATGTTAATAATGTCATATAGTAGTTGTTACGATTTACTTGTGAATCACTAAAATTGTTTAATTTACCTACATTTTCCAAATTAATGATACCTTTTTTTTTAACGTGGAGAAGAATCCTCATAAGACTGTCAGACCCGGAGGAGGTCTGAGCTGAGTCGACCGCCCCTCGCGTACTAGGACGCACCGGTGACGGTGCCTTTCGGCGACTTTTACCGACTAAAAAACCCCACGATGAACTCTACGCCGCACTATGGGTGAAGTCAAGGGGTGCGTGAGCAGGCTCCGCAACACCCCCCGACGGCAGGCGTATAGCTCACACCATACCTGACTGAGACAGTCCGGTTCCGGATATGTCTACCAATCTGCCGAACCCGCGCAACGGATAGGAAGACCCTCCGCCGCCGCTCCACCGTTGTTTTTTTTTAAGAGGTTTACTCCTCATCACTTCCTCAGCCTCCCTGAGGGTCCCTCCATGCCTGATACCTACGAAATCCATAATTAGTAAAGTCTTTTGCCGACAAACAGAAATTTAATAAATCACGACAATAAAATCAGAACTGTCAAGTTAGACAAGTATTTAAATATAAACAGTGTCTGTTTCTAAACAAGGGTAAGACACTCTTTTGTGATCAAACGTTTTTTAAGTAAGTGTTGAGGCAAGTCGCACTGCTCTAGTAATTTCACCGGTGGAATATCATTCCGATGTTCGCAAGTCCGAACACTGTCATGCACCAACTAATTTTTCGAAATTCGCGCATATTTATTTATTTAAATTGGTATCACTATCGGCTGACGGTGAAGGAAAACATCGTGAGGGAAAAAAAACCTGAATCTTTTATTTTTCTCGTACTGTGAAGATGTGGAATCGTCTCGCTGCCAGTGTGGTCCCTTCCTCTTATGACATGAGGTCCTTCGAACGAGGCGTGAAGAAGCACTTTTGCGGGTAGGCATGATATAACTGCCATTGCTATTTAACACTGACAGTCGCCGTTATTTATAGACTGTACTGTACTTTCCATCAGGTACAGTGCAGTCATTTTGCTGAACTAGTTTAAAAAAAGTGTTCTTGTAGTACCACTTTAAGTCGAAAAACAGAGCTGTGGATTCTCAGAGTTTGAAATTGCCAATACGTCGTGGGCAACCATGCCTTCCTTTGGAAAGAGGCATATGACCCTGCAGTAGGTCTCTTACAGGCCGATGAGAGTGTAGTTGGTATGTCAATAAAGGAATAAATATGTATTTTAAAAGTTGCTAATTGGATGCCTCTATTGGACAAAGAGATTGTAGCAAGGCGTGAGGTTAATGTGGAGTGAACAATGGATGAAAAGATAGACAGCGAAGCAAAATTGCCTATATTTGCCAATGAAAGCACACTAACGTCGGCGTTGAAGCTGTCACTGTTGACGAAAATAACCAGGAACAGGATCTTCTATACACATAATAAAAATTGGCTCTGTAATTTTTAGATTCTTCTAAAAAAAAGTTTACAGGTGTCTAAAAATAAGTAATAAAATTCATCTCAATCAATTTTAGCAAATGTCTGTCTGTTAGTCTGTTTGTTTGTATGAACACGCATCACTGCTAAAATACTGCGTTTATGATAAAACCTCCTCAAGAAAGTCATAGCGCATATCTTCGAGTAATATTTAGTTTTTGTTACATTAAAATCGCTTCGGTCTATAAAAAGTTATTGTACTTATAATGACGATGCGACTTAAGTACGAGAAAAGTCGATAAGTAAATGGACTTAATACATTCAGATAAATTTATTAATCGGTGTTCTTTTTACATGTTTCACGCGGACAAGGCCGCAGGCATAGCTAGTAATATATATTATTAAGATAATATCTAAATCAGACGAAGCCGCGGGTATCTACGTCAAAGCTACCACCGGTTCGGATAACAACGCACTCATCGAGAAAAACCGGCATGAAACTCGATCAGGGTTATCCTTTCATGATGTATATTCTTACAAACAGATAGTTACATACGTTTTTAGTGCATGCACAGAGGGGGCGTTATTTCCAAACATCATCATCGTTCATTAATCCACCCTATAATAGATCCATGGACTTGTTAATATATTTTCCGTTCTGTCAATTACAGAATATTAAATGGTAATCTCCAAATAAACTTTCGTGTGAATAATGCGATCGCAAATGTCTGCCAAGGTAAGTAGACACTCATAGATCGGAGTATTTTAGTTTCCACTGCCAATTACTATCGCTAGAAGTTAAACCAATATTGGGTCAAATGTTTGACTTTGGTTTCTTAAAGCCAAGTGCAATGTGATGTTAGAACAAATCTTGGATATTTCTGACAATTTCTTTAAGCTGGAGTTTACTTTATGACGCTATCTTAGCCGATGTTGGTTTGAAAATTCTTGACAGGTTTATTCTGTTTAGGTGTTAGGTAAAATTAATAGATTAATGGTGGCAAATAACACGCCGAGGATTTAAAAAGTGCCCTATTATCTATTATTCATTATGTCCATAGACTCGTAGTAAGAGATAAGAGGATGAGTAACAAATGATATGAAAGAGTCGTTTGTTTTGTTGACTATTTGTAATTTGAATATTTTCACTGGAGAAAAGAAGGAGCACAAACTTCTTATTAAGACGAATATAATAAAAACGTTCGCTGGTTGAGTAAATTAGATATCCAATTAATAGTTTATTACAACAGTGACACGTTATGATAGCTGTTTTGACGTCGACACCTTCCTTCGGATAGAGGCATATCTATGGCACTGTAGTGGGTAAGTATGCAGTATACATAATTCTGTAATGCACAGATAAAATATATTCCTTATCCCTTCGCTCTATAAACTGTTAACGTTTCAAATTTCATCAAAATCCGACCAGTAGTTTTTCCGTGAATTATTTCTCTTTGATGTTTTTTTTATAAATAAAATATACATATATATGAAAATATTTATTTATGTAAAATATAATTTATATGTTATACCGGTGTGTAGACTATTATCATACCAAATTTCGTCAAAACCCGTCCACTAGTTTTAGTGTTATGCCCGTACACACGACGGACAGACAACTATTCTAAAAACCAAGAAAATCTATTCTGTCATTATTTCTAAGATTCCCCAGCGTATCTTTTCATAAATAGGTACAATTATGTACAAGGCCATCTTCAAAAAAGTTAAAATAAAATATACTTAATACAGTTTAGGCCCTGAGAAGGCGCTTATGAACCTCAAAGCTACCACCGGTTCGGACAAACAATCCAGTCATTGAGAGGAACCGCCAAGACACTCGATCTGGTTTATATTTTTATGGTACATATTCTTACAAACATAGGTAGTTTTTTGGTGGATGCACAGAGATGGGCGTCATTTCCAGGCGTCATCATCGTTCATAATAATGTATATAAGATATATATATAATGCTCTAATAAATTTTATCAACAATGGGCATTCAAAAGAGGTATATAACTATATATATATATACAGTATGAACATTGTTTGGTATAAACACAGGTGTAAGCTAAAATTCGAGTAAGTAAAATTTCTTCGAATTTACTTTACTTATAATGTAACATGATTCTTGCATTTTTGGTATACTTGTATCGTTATAACTGTGTGTTATGATTTTTTTATCATTCTAATATGATTCATGCCGTATGTATCTTTAACATACGAATAAAAAATACTTAATGATTCAGAATTGTTTTTACTATATTATCTTTGTTCAGACAGATATTTCAAATACCTTTACCAATGCAATTAAATAAATAAATAGGCCTTTTATTATTTCTCAGTTCCATGCAATTTTACAATGTCTATTTGCAAATTATAACAGTTATTTATCTTACAATATAATAATTTAATACATTTGTTATTCTTCTATACAAAAATGTATAAAAATATTTTTATTAAATAACAATCACGAGTTTTACTAAACGGTGTCAAATAATTTTAAACCTTATTAAAAACACGCTTAAAGTAATAAACATTACAAAAGCGTGTCCGAACGGCCTCTGGCTAAACATTCGATTTTAGTTTTATGTTTTTTTTTTATGTCATAGGTGGCAAACGAATAGGTGGGTCACCTGATTTTAAGTGATCACCACCGTCCAACACTAACAATACCAGAGGTGTCGCAAGTGTGTTGCCACCCTTTGGAGGGAAGGGTTAGGGGAGGGAGAGGGATAGGAGAGAGGAGAGAGGAGGGAAGGTGGGCCTCCGGCGCTCTCACTGACCGATCGAAACACAACAATGCAAACATTGTTACTTCACGTCGGTTTTCTATGAGAGGGTGGTACTACCCCGAGCGAGCCGACCCATTCATGCTGAAACCTGTAAAATTAAATTAAGTAAAATTTATGAGTAAGCAACTCTGAATAGTTCAGTCAATTCTACCTCATCATTCAAAAACGATACATACTGATATTCTGCAAACAATTTGAAATTATGAATAATATTTATGTTGAGATCTTCATTACAAAAAAAAATTGGTTATTATTATTATTATGACAGTTTGGGTAAAAGGGAATAATGTAATTTTTAAAATAAGCAACATCTTAATTTAATATCTTACGTCAAAGTGCGTAAAATGGAAAAATCTCATATTAAATGTTAATAATGTCATATAGTAGTTGTTACGATTTACTTGTGAATCACTAAAATTGTTTAATTTACCTACATTTTCCAAATTAATGATACCTTTTTTTTTAACGTGGAGAAGAATCCTCATAAGACTGTCAGACCCGGAGGAGGTCTGAGCTGAGTCGACCGCCCCTCGCGTACTAGGACGCACCGGTGACGGTGCCTTTCGGCGACTTTTACCGACTAAAAAACCCCACGATGAACTCTACGCCGCACTATGGGTGAAGTCAAGGGGTGCGTGAGCAGGCTCCGCAACACCCCCCGACGGCAGGCGTATAGCTCACACCATAACTGACTGAGACAGTCCGGTTCCGGATATGTCTACCAATCTGCCGAACCCGCGCAACGGATAGGAAGACCCTCCGCCGCCGCTCCACCGTTGTTTTTTTTTAAGAGGTTTACTCCTCATCACTTCCTCAGCCTCCCTGAGGGTCCCTCCATGCCTGATACCTACGAAATCCATAATTAGTAAAGTCTTTTGCCGACAAACAGAAATTTAATAAATCACGACAATAAAATCAGAACTGTCAAGTTAGACAAGTATTTAAATATAAACAGTGTCTGTTTCTAAACAAGGGTAAGACACTCTTTTGTGATCAAACGTTTTTTAAGTAAGTGTTCAACACGTATTTAACTTTTTTGTAATAAGACGGTAAAAATTCAATAAATACTTTTATGAATTTGTCATTATAATATTTTGTTTTAGATAAGAACTAAATATTTAAGAAGTAAAAGTGAAAAAATTGGTAGAAATCTGTACATCTGTTGCGTGGTACGCGCACAGCAGCAGGCCTTAATCATTCCATTTATATAAATAAAAGTAGCGGCACCGGCAGACGCTGTCGCGCCTGATAATAAAAAAATAACTTTGACAAACTACATCTAAAACTTCCTCATTAATTACTTTATCTACTGGCGAAAACCGCATGAAAATCCGTTCAGTAGTTTTAGAGACACGAACAGACAGACAGATAGGCAGACAGATGACTTTCTTTTATAATATATAAGAATATATTTATACGAGAACCAAATCACGGGCAGTATTTTAGTATTTTAATAATAATTAATATAATACATATGTATGTATGTTTGTCTAATTAAACCTTATTGTTGGTATAGAACTTACCAGGGCTTCATGTTCTCGAAGATGTTAATTAATTTGAATAAACAGATCGCAATAAAGTTGACCGCTTGCGTGTTTAGGTCTTAGGAAAAAACCGATTCTATTGTTTTCCTTGCTTTTAATAATTTATAGGCTGTTATTGTACATAAGTAGAGGTTAGACTCCTTCCGGGTTCTTAATACTTCCAGGATGATTAGTTTCCTGTTAAATGACGTAATGCGATATAAAACTGTTTAACCTTACGTGAAAAATTAGAATGTCGTCCATTGTTTGTAAATTTATTACAATATTTTCTTTTAAGTGTAGAAAAAATTATAATGTCGTCCATTGTTTGTAGATTCATTACAATATTTTCTTTTAAGTGTAGAAAAAATTATAATCGACTAGCTAATAACCGCGATTTGGTCTTCGTTCGTTCGTTTATAACTTTATATTAATCTTTTTTTTATATCAAAGGAGGCAAACGAACAGGTGGGTCACCTGATGTTAAGTGATCACCATCATCCATAGATACTAGCAACACTAGGGGAGTCGCAAGTGCGTTGCCAACCTGTGTATGAAAGAGGAGGGAGGGCTAGGGAGGTGGGTCTTTGGCGCTCTCACTGACCGAAGGAAACGCAACAATGCAACCACTGTTATTTCACGTCGGTTTTCTGTGGGTCAGGTGGTACTACCCCGGGCAAGCCAACCCATTCATGCTGAAACCAGTAATATCTACAGCGTGGCTCTACCACCATAAAAACTTAGCTAAACCGCGCAACGTCCGTTACGCGAAATCGGTTATTACCCGTTCCAATTATATATCCAAATACCAAAAATCTTTAAAAAAGCCAGAACCCGATTGCAGTGACACCTACCGGGTCTAGTTGTGATGCCAAACTATCCAGAGTTGGTAAACAAAAAATCTTCTTAAATAAGCTTACAATTATGTATATACTAGCTGACTCGTGCAACGTTGTCTGCACGAAATAGATTATTATCGGTTCCAATTTTAATTTCCAACCGCGAAAAATCTTAAGAAACCTAGAACCCAATTGTAGCGAAACTTATCGGTTCCAATTGTGACTCCCAACGATCCTATATATATTGGCAAGAAATGTCTTCCCGGTATCCCCTGGGCTGCTTCTCTGGCCCTCACCTCAGCGCCCTATTGACTATCCTCGCAACAACGCAATAATTTTACCGGCTTATAGTTTTTATTTCCCATTATCTTTTAACCAACTTCATCAATTATCATCGTGCTGTAAAAAGTAATCTTTATCTCCATGAAGTTTTCATTTTGATTTAGGTATTTGTTTTAATAAGAATTTGTATAGTATACATATAATCTGTATCTAATAACTTTAGCAATTAGTAAATGTAACATTTATTTTCGTTTTCACATAAAAACATTATTTTTTGTCTGAGATGTTAAGTTCAGATATATGATGTATCGTATTTATTTAATATACCTAACTAATAACAGAAGATTTTTCTAAATTCGATCAGTAGTACCAGAGTCGTACCTGACACACCCAAAATCACAAACTTCAACTTTTAAATATTCGAGTTTCATAGATACGAAATCTACAAGTGTCAAGTTAGTAATGGGAGAGTCACTTTATAAGTAGTATTAAATTTTTATTTTTAGACTTCCAGATTAGGCCATTGAAATACACAAAGACAAACCAAACACTTACAGTATCATGTCTTAAATAAATATATATTTACATAATAATTACAGTTAGATATTGTGTTATGTTAAAGTTTAATTTTGTTAAACATATAAGATTAGCCAGAATATTGACAAAGTAGATAAAAATTATATCTTATATATTAATACTTGAAGCCAAAACTTTGTACCCGTTTTTAAGAGTATTGTGCGAACGGAAGGACTTGAAATTTAGCATAGTTAAAGTTTATATGGAGAAGAAGTGCACAAAGCCATTTTGTATGTAAAATGAATTAGAAATACGTTAAATTTATTAAAATATGCATTACTCACACTACTGCTTGAATTTTACACAACATATACACACATGTAAATGAAAGACTTATTGACATCCGTCATTTTAGTTTTACGTTCCAGTTACCTTTTCAATATTTTTAACATGACTGACGTTGCATGCATTACATGCCCTTTGAAATCAACTGGTCAAATTGTAGTTCAATTGTATAATAATATAGTATGTTAATTCATAATACAATGTGTATTATATATTATAATCATTAATTGATAAGTAATTTATCTTAATATCGAAAATTTATGGAACCACTAAAATGACGGATCTCAATAAGTCTTTCATTTACATGTGTGTATATTATAAATAAAATATACATATATATGAAAATATTTATTTATGTAAAATATAATTTATATGTTATACCGGTGTGTAGACTATTATCATACCAAATTTCGTCAAAACCCGTCCACTAGTTTTAGTGTTATGCCCGTACACACGACGGACAGACAACTATTCTAAAAACCAAGAAAATCTATTCTGTCATTATTTCTAAGATTCCCCAGCGTATCTTTTCATAAATAGGTACAATTATGTACAAGGCCATCTTCAAAAAAGTTAAAATAAAATATACTTAATACAGTTTAGGCCCTGAGAAGGCGCTTGATACCCGCGATTTGGTCGTCGTTCGTTCGTTTATAACTTTATATTAAACCAGCTAAACCGCACAACGTCCTTTACGCCAAATCGGTTATTACCCGTTCCAATTGTATATCCAAACACAAAAAATCTTTAAAAGCTAGAACCCGATTGCAGTGTCTGGGGGTAAATTTCGCTCCCGCACACCAGACTAGGCCCCCCCCCCCCCCCGGTTTATATTTTTATGGTACATATTCTTACAAACATAGGTAGTTTTTTGGTGGATGCACAGAGATGGGCGTCATTTCCAGGCGTCATCATCGTTCATAATAATGTATATAAGATATATATATAATGCTCTAATAAATTTTATCAACAATGGGCATTCAAAAGAGGTATATAACTATATATATATATACAGTATGAACATTGTTTGGTATAAACACAGGTGTAAGCTAAAATTCGAGTAAGTAAAATTTCTTCGAATTTACTTTACTTATAATGTAACATGATTCTTGCATTTTTGGTATACTTGTATCGTTATAACTGTGTGTTATGATTTTTTTATCATTCTAATATGATTCATGCCGTATGTATCTTTAACATACGAATAAAAAATACTTAATGATTCAGAATTGTTTTTACTATATTATCTTTGTTCAGACAGATATTTCAAATACCTTTACCAATGCAATTAAATAAATAAATAGGCCTTTTATTATTTCTCAGTTCCATGCAATTTTACAATGTCTATTTGCAAATTATAACAGTTATTTATCTTACAATATAATAATTTAATACATTTGTTATTCTTCTATACAAAAATGTATAAAAATATTTTTATTAAATAACAATCACGAGTTTTACTAAACGGTGTCAAATAATTTTAAACCTTATTAAAAACACGCTTAAAGTAATAAACATTACAAAAGCGTGTCCGAACGGCCTCTGGCTAAACATTCGATTTTAGTTTTATGTTTTTTTTTTATGTCATAGGTGGCAAACGAATAGGTGGGTCACCTGATTTTAAGTGATCACCACCGTCCAACACTAACAATACCAGAGGTGTCGCAAGTGTGTTGCCACCCTTTGGAGGGAAGGGTTAGGGGAGGGAGAGGGATAGGAGAGAGGAGAGAGGAGGGAAGGTGGGCCTCCGGCGCTCTCACTGACCGATCGAAACACAACAATGCAAACATTGTTACTTCACGTCGGTTTTCTATGAGAGGGTGGTACTACCCCGAGCGAGCCGACCCATTCATGCTGAAACCTGTAAAATTAAATTAAGTAAAATTTATGAGTAAGCAACTCTGAATAGTTCAGTCAATTCTACCTCATCATTCAAAAACGATACATACTGATATTCTGCAAACAATTTGAAATTATGAATAATATTTATGTTGAGATCTTCATTACAAAAAAAAATTGGTTATTATTATTATTATGACAGTTTGGGTAAAAGGGAATAATGTAATTTTTAAAATAAGCAACATCTTAATTTAATATCTTACGTCAAAGTGCGTAAAATGGAAAAATCTCATATTAAATGTTAATAATGTCATATAGTAGTTGTTACGATTTACTTGTGAATCACTAAAATTGTTTAATTTACCTACATTTTCCAAATTAATGATACCTTTTTTTTTAACGTGGAGAAGAATCCTCATAAGACTGTCAGACCCGGAGGAGGTCTGAGCTGAGTCGACCGCCCCTCGCGTACTAGGACGCACCGGTGACGGTGCCTTTCGGCGACTTTTACCGACTAAAAAACCCCACGATGAACTCTACGCCGCACTATGGGTGAAGTCAAGGGGTGCGTGAGCAGGCTCCGCAACACCCCCCGACGGCAGGCGTATAGCTCACACCATACCTGACTGAGACAGTCCGGTTCCGGATATGTCTACCAATCTGCCGAACCCGCGCAACGGATAGGAAGACCCTCCGCCGCCGCTCCACCGTTGTTTTTTTTTAAGAGGTTTACTCCTCATCACTTCCTCAGCCTCCCTGAGGGTCCCTCCATGCCTGATACCTACGAAATCCATAATTAGTAAAGTCTTTTGCCGACAAACAGAAATTTAATAAATCACGACAATAAAATCAGAACTGTCAAGTTAGACAAGTATTTAAATATAAACAGTGTCTGTTTCTAAACAAGGGTAAGACACTCTTTTGTGATCAAACGTTTTTTAAGTAAGTGTTCAACACGTATTTAACTTTTTTGTAATAAGACGGTAAAAATTCAATAAATACTTTTATGAATTTGTCATTATAATATTTTGTTTTAGATAAGAACTAAATATTTAAGAAGTAAAAGTGAAAAAATTGGTAGAAATCTATACATCTATTGCGTGGTACGCGCACAGCAGCAGGTCTTAATCATTCCATTTATATAAATAAAACTAGCGGCACCGGCAGACGCTGTCGCGCCTGATAATAAAAAAATAACTTTGACAAACTACATCTAAAACTTCCTCATTAATTACTTTATCTACTGGCGAAAACCGCATGAAAATCCGTTCAGTAGTTTTAGAGACACGAACAGACAGACAGATAGGCAGACAGATGACTTTCTTTTATAATATATAAGAATATATTTATACGAGAACCAAATCACGGGCAGTATTTATTTAGTATTTTAATAATAATTAATATAATACATATATATAAAAGAGCAATTTTAAACAGGGTCTTAGACTCTCATGTAGTAGCTTGTATATTTTATTCATAATCTTGTGATTCTATATTGTGTAATATTGGTGAAATTTTATGTAATATTGTGCAAAAGTGAAGTGGATGGAAATAATACAATGGAGCATGAATTCTGAGATGCTAAACTCCATGAAAAGTTCTAACGCGGGAGCCACCGTCTTTTTAAAACATTGAAATTATCACAAGATACTTGTAATATTATTACCTACTTCATAATGGCAGTAATAATCTTAGATATTAATAATAAGATTAGTCGCCCAAAAACAATTGGAGAAGAAAAAAATGAATATAAACTAGCCAACAAAGCTAAGATAAAAAAGGATCTGTTTTCATACATCTATCTGACTTTTTACTACCACCCTAGAATACTACCCTTAATTTTCTATTTTAGTGCAATTTAATTTATGATTGTTTGTCAGTGCATATAACTCTAGAAATACCTTCTTATTTTGTTCCCGCACACCAGATTAGGCCCCCCTCGGCAGTAGCTCAAGCCTAGGTCCGTTACCTCGGTGTGGAGCCTTTGAGTAAGCTGCTTGCGCGATACAGTGCCACAAAATCGTTAATAGCTTAGGGTAGCTCAGATAGTTCGCGAATTGCATGTATCAGGCAACAGCCCAAGCCGAGGTGTGCCGCGCACCCTTGAGATAGTTGTCAAAAAAAAATCGGCTGCGTGCCTTAAGCGCTCACCTTAGTAGTCCGGTGAAGCTGTTAAGACCTTGCCAGGTCAATACAGTAGTCAGTTCGAAAAAAAAAACCGATTGCAGTAACACTTACCGGGTCCAGTTGTGATTCCAAACTATCCAGAGTCCCTCAAACACATAACTAGTTGGTAAACAAAAAATCTTCTTAAGTAAGCTTACAATTATGTATATACTAGCTGACCCGTGTAACTTCGTCTGCACGAAATACGTTATTACCGGTTCCAATTTTAATTTCCAACCACGAAAAATCTTAAAAAACCTAGAACCCGATTGTAGCGAAACTTATCGGTTCCAATTGTGCCTTTTTTATATTATAGGAGGCAAACGAACAGGCGGGTCACCTCATGTTTAGTGATCACCGCCGTTCATAGACATTAGCAACACCAAGGGAGTCGCAAGTGCCTTGCCAGCCTGTGTTTGGGGGGAGGGGGGGAGTGGGAGGGATGGGGAGAAGAGAGGGAAGGGGAGGTGGGCCTCCGGCACTCTCACTGACCGAACGAAACGCAACAATGCAAGCACTGTTACTTCACGTCTATTTTCTGTGAGAGAGTGGTACTACCACGGACGAGCCGACCCATGCATGCTGAAATCAGTAATCGCTTCAACGTAGCTCTACCACCTTCTCCCAACTATCCTATATATATTGGCAAGAAATGTCTTCCCAGTATACAGCTAATTATATTCAATTGAAATATGTCAAAAAAATATTGAAATATAGTGTCAAAAGTTCCAATAAGAACGAAAATCTTTTATTTCTTTAAGGCAAACAATTTCAATAATATATTATAATAAAACATTTATATACATCGTTTTTTTGATACAGGAACACTCTCGCGCGTCCCTAGAATATCTCAATAATCACAATCTGTTCAGTAGTGACAATGATACAAAGATTGATTTTTATATATAAAGAAAGATTGACGAGAAATGTGCTGCTTCGAAGTTGCTCCTGTGTGCATCACCTACGCGCTTCGCTTACTATTCTCGCACGGCCAGCGGCGACAACAACGCAATAATTTTACTAACTTATAATTTTTATTTAGTATTATAGTTTGAAAATTTATATTTTTATTCTTGATAAGGAGCCAGTGGAGAAGGATCTACATAGTGAAATAAAAACAAAAATTAATAAGTCTATCAATATCAGTAATTTTTGAGTGACGCATGCACAATGGCGGACATTTATCGTTTTATTTATATATATGTAATTGTAAATAAATGTAGATTGGTAAATTTTCAGATATCTTGTAGTTCAATGTGATCAATTTCTTCCTATTCTTGACTTACAGTATTTATCGATATTTACAGTTGAAAAAATTCATGACATTATTTTTCTATCGCGAAACTTTAAACTACTTATAACACTTAAGATATTCATTACAATTATATGCTGTTCATCCTGGCCTACATTCAATCCTCAACTTATTTAAATGGATAAAGATTACTACTACATTAGTTAAAATATACTATAACTAAATGCCCCATGCTTTTTTTTATTGTATCACGGCAAAATGACTGCGCTATGCCTGACGGTAAGCACAGTAGAATCCAAAAACAATGGCGACCACCGAGTGACACACTATCCATCGCCGGTCACCGCTGTCATACCGACTTGCGAAAAGCTGCATATGCGCAGGCTGATCCCGAAACGCGACCCGCAGAAGCGAATCACTATGACGGGCTTTTTCGCAATATACATAGTGGTTGCGATCCAGTCAGGCCTAAAACCCTAGCACCCCGCTTTCGCCATTGCCTCGTTCGTTATTCAGCAGGGTGCACCACGTGCAGGTGAGGTTGGCTTGGGTGTCTCAAGTCTTATGATGTTATTCGACACCCCTTACACCCCAAGGGTACACGTGCTTAATAAAATGTAAAATATAAAAATGGTTCTTGTAGATTATTTTTTTAGATAGATATACACTATCCAGGATTTTTTAAGCTTCTTTAAAGGTATACTAATCAGTAGTTGTTGATTATTTTTAAATATCTCTTCAGGTTTATTAGCGACTAGCTGTTACCCGCGGCTCCGCACGCTCTTTTTTAAAATGTATTAAAGAAATGTAAAATTGTGGGTGGGTGTGTACATTACAGAAACGCGTTTTCAAAAACATTTGTAACTTCGACACGAACGCCATCTACTGTAACATGTAACGTGTACATTAGATATATGAATACTAATAATATATCGAATGGGATGGGATTTCTCATCAGCAACATACCTGGATTTTCAACCTACTATATACCAAACTCAGTGCTCACTAACACTATATAAGAAAGTAATGAAAATTATAAGCTATACATTATCGAATAATATATCTTAAATCTTTTATTATATAGATATAATATGCCCGTATTGTCTATATACTTAAGTTATTCTTATACGTTGCTATAAAACGCTGAGTTATGTAGAAGCAAACGCGGTAAATAAAACAATATGGCCGCCAAATTGACCAAAAAGATGATATAATTCATATTACATACAAATATATGACTTTCAATTAGGTATATTTATTATTATTGGAGTCCAGTAAGGTAAACATCTATCTATCACAGTTAATCACTACATAGTGTACCAAAACAAATAAAAAAAGAATCATTAAAATCGATTCACAATTGACTAAAATATCGATTAAAATACATAAAAAAAAA